>JANBWZ010000051.1:0-153933 GCA_026743855.1 Pleurotus sapidus | reverse complement strand
AAGCTCGGTATCTTATTCACCATCGTCGATGGCATCAGAAGTGGTGTCGAGGTCGCGACCGTCGCGTATCGCGGCTGGCATGATGGAGAGGCGAAGGGGGCGGAAGGGGATGAGACGGCGGAGGGGAGTATGATGGTGAGCTCCTGCATTCAAGGAAGTCTCGGCTTTTAAGCATTTGCTACTGTCAAATGGTATGGAGTCAAAAATTTTCATAGAATCATAGAATCAGCGCACCATCTACGATTCACCCGGCTCCAATAAAGAATTAATTGATTTTTGGTATGTCATAATAAAGGAGAATGGTTTGAGCAAAAGCGCGGTTTTCATTGCCCAATTGGGGGCGAAATCTACAGCAATCTTCCTCCGAAGTAACAGCGGCAACTGCGTGTTGGCGTGATATTCCGTTCCCTGCACGTGGTTATTGCATCAAAACAGGACAGGGCACAGTCGCGGCTGTAAGCGGCAGTGCCCATCATCATTCATCGTGGCTGGTGGGATTCGCTTCCGTCCCCGTAGCAACCGCTACGGGACCATGAAAGCCGAATGGGTTATGTATAGATGGTGATTATTTCTGGTATTTATTTTCGTATATTTTGGATCTACAGGTTCAGTGGTGCCTAGCACAGCTAGGGCAATCCTTCCGTGGATCATCGTAGTCAGGCAGCCTTGGATGACTACAATTCCCCCCTCTCAACGCTTCCCACATCGCACGCCCCAGCTCATCCGGAGGAATTTATTATCCCACATCGCCACACGGATATGCGTTTCTCAGTGGCAATCTGCCCCCGACAGGAGCCGACAGGTACCTTCTCGGTCGGTCCTGGTTGGTCGCGCAAGTCGGTGACGTGACAATATGGTTTCCAGATGGCTCGTTCTTGGGTCTTGTATCAACCGCCACGCCATGGTTGTCAAGCGGGGAGTTACACACTTACATACGGCTCCAGCCCCTTCAAGACTACGTATGCGTAGCCCCAACCCCCGTAAAATGGCATCGAACATTCAAACATTGACGATTGTCGGCTCGCTTACCCTCCCAGGGACGATACTTCCAACACGCTCGCGTGCAACTAGAACCACCGCAAAGCTTAATCCACAGCGGAAGCAAATACGTTTGATTGAAACCAGCTGCAGGACCGTCACATGGAACACTGCTACCGACGCTACGATCCTCTCGTGCCCGAAACCACTACAGCAGACGCGGCCAATGGTCGAATCCAAGATCGACAGCTAGAATGGGCGAGCAAGGGTCAACATTAATGTGAATTTCCGTGGAGCCAATACTTACGCCAGGGGGGAGTGATGAACCTACGGTGGCATGGCAGAGCAGTGCAAGTGTAGGTCAGCTTTGATATAGAGGCGGCAAATGGCGGCGGAAGTAACGTAAGTGGCGGACTGACCTTTTCTGCTTTCCCGCCGCAGCCAGGCCGTCAAGTTTCTCGATATCGCCGCTCTCGAGCTTCGTCGACGCGCTGACAGCTCCAGACAAATTCGATGCGATGCGCGCTGGCAGCGTCATCATCATCAGTACGTTACATGGTATTTGCCAATACGACATTTACTCACATGGCGTGACGGACTTTGGCAGGACGACCATTCCTTTGGCCACTTCATCATTGATATCCCGTATGTCAATTAATAGATTAAACGATGCATGTGAATGGGCGAACTTACGGAGATAGCCAACGAGGACGTCGGCGGCCTGGAGTGAATGCTTTTTGGCAATATCCAAGACAGTTTCATCAGACAACAACGGGGAGCCGGCGGAGCCCAAGGGTGAGTATGCCTCTGGAACGATATCTTTGGATCGGAGGTATTCTACAAGCTTGTGTTGGGGGTTATAGACGTGGAGCTCTAGCTATCGATATATCAAGGTTTAGCCGTTTCAGACTTTCATATTCTAAAATGATATCTGCGTGCACTTACCTGATTTACGACAGGGATAATTTCCGCCGTGGGGAGTATCTCGTCCAGCTTCTTCTGAGAGAAGTTGGACACGCCGATAGACTTGACCTTCCCTGCAATGTCTCCTTGAACAATAGTGTTTGGCAAATCAGCCTTTCAACTTACCCTTTTTGACCATTGCCTCCATTTGCTTCCAGGTATCCTTCAAGTCCCATGAATGATCCACGTCGCGCTTCCCATCAGGGAGGAGAGGAAATATAGGATGGTTCCCCTTGGGATTCAAAGGGACAGGCCAGTGAACCAGATACACTGGGAACACGGACGTAGGGTCAGCGTCTAGCAACGCGCCACACGGTGCACTAACGCACGGTCGAGATAATCAGTCCCCAGGTTTGCAAGAGTCTGGTCGAGGCACTCCTCCACACGGGAGTGATAAGTCCCCCACAGCTTGCTCGTAATCTGTCGACTCAGATCAATGATCCGAACCGCACGCTGGCAAACACTCACGAAGATGTCAGACCTGGGAACGCCGGAGGCTCTGATACCATCGCCGACCTCTTTCTCGTTCCCGTATCCCCTAAAGCGTCACGGTCGAGCCGTTAGAAGCAGACGGCAGTAGTATTGATTCATGATACGAAATCATACCATGCGCAGTCGATATGTCTATATCCAGCTTCCTTCAGAGCAAATTCGACCGCGGCAGTTACTTCGTTCGACTTTGACTGCCAAGTACCTGCATCGTGGAGCATTACATTAAGTGATTCAGCGACCCTCACCCATCCTATCGACGCACAATCTACAACGCACCAAGTCCGATCGCGGGTATCTCCAGCCCATTATTGAGCTTGACTTTAGGCGCTGACATGACTGATAAGATAGTAGTGGATGGAAGCTTGAAGCTGTAGCTTGAAGTCGAAGCTCGAAGCTTTGAAGATTGAAGCTAGGGAAAGTCGTTGACTACTCTACTTTCTCTTTTTATGTGGTTCATCAGCATCCCGGGGGACCGTACGGACCGTGAAGAGATCACATGTAGGGATGTTGTCAGCTAGTTGAGAAACGACGTAATTGGAGTTCATGCACATGCCAGAGACACACGATAATACAAGCTGCAATCTGCGGACAAGGATCACCAACCTCAGCCAGCACAAGACAACAAATCGACTCACGAAATGAACTCACAGAAGCCATATCTTTTGAAGCCATTCTATTCAAAGCTAACTTAAAAATCGAAGCCTCGCTGGGCGTTATCGATGGAGACTGCTCTTGTTGAAGAAGATCAAATCTTGTAGCTTGAGAAATGAACACATGCTACTCAAGAACACTCGCCATCGATCTCATCTTGCTGGGGTATTCAAACACCTCGGGGTTGATACAGTTTATCCCATAGCATAGAAGACATGATGTATCATCGTAAGAAAGCAATATGGTTGTGACGGCATGATGCATACGAGAGGAAAGGGGAGCTACAGATAAACGTTCAAGCGGTCCTGAGCAAAAGGGTATTAGCGTAGGACCACTAGTCTGAAGATGATGGCTTACTTATGAGATGCCTTGATAGCAGCTGCCTTGGCCTTCTTGTCTGCCACACGCTTGGCGATGAGGGCGCTGCAAACAATTAGCCGTGTCATCAGGAATAAGAAATAGCACATACTCGTATTCCGACTTTTGCTCCTTCTGGTGGTCGATTCTGCGGCGCTTGAGGGCATTGAGGTGGCGGCGGCGTTGGAGGCGGACGGGGGTAACAAGTCGCTGGATTTTGGGTCTTAAGGGCACCGAGTGAGTACTACACAGAGGTAAAACGTGGACTTGACTTACGCCTTGGTGTAGGGCTTAGCATCCTCCTTCTTTGCGCTCTTGACCTCTCTCCTGACAACGTATTTCCTGACATCATCCTCCTTGCTCAAGTTGAAGAACTTCCTGATCTTCGTGGCTCGCTTGGGACCGAGGCGTTTGGGTTGGACTGAGTCGGTGAGTCCTGGGATCTCGGCATCGCCCTGCTTAACGATGACCAAGGAGAGGACGGCGATATCGGGGCCGACTATGCAACCACGGACGGATTTGCGCTTGCGCTCACCAGTTCGGCGGATGCGGTAGCAGGAATGGCCGTCAGAAAGGAGGAGGCGGACACGGTGGGGGAGAAGAACGCCCTGTTTCATTGGGAAACCCTGCTTGTCGTTGCCGCCGGTGATACGGAAAATGTAGCCTTTCCATTCATCGCCAATAGCGTCGGCGGCAACTTCTTGCGAGATCTTCTTGTCGTAGAAAATGCGACTGTTCATGAATTGTCAGTTGCAGTATATCAGCAACGTTCCAGGATCCATACACTCGTCTTTCATCGTCGATATCGATGAGCTTTTGGTTCCCGGTTGCGGGATCTTCATTGAATGAATGAGTTATATTAGTATCAAAAGAATGTAACGATGGCTTACGGGCGATGTTGAGCTTCATGCTGTGGGTTCAATGAGCAAGACGAGCACTTGTACGCGCACGAAACGACAAACCTTGAGGAATGGCTTGCTGGTCACCACGGGCGACGACCTCTTGTCGGGCTGGTGTAGGTTTTGGGATGCAGGTAACACGGACAAACAATGATCTCGGTGAGTGGCTGCACCAAATTGGGCACTCGACTGTACAGCTGTTTCAGCCACCTTCGGCAACTCGCGGCCGCCTGTGGAGATTCGTCCTTCGTTACACTTTCCAGCGCCGCCAACGACATCCTCAAGACATCCTCTCGACCACCACAAATTGTAAGTCAAACTTCAACGTTGTTTGCGACGAGGCTTGCTCAACTTTTGCGCATAGAATCAGCCATGGGTCGCATGCACGCTCCCGGAAAGGGCATTTGTAGGCTCTGATTTTTCGATTATATTAGATCGAAAGTTCACCACATCGTTGCGCAGCGTCCTCTGCTTTGCCTTATCGCAGAGCACCTCCCACATGGTTGAAGACGACACCGGACGATGTCATTGACCACATCATCAAGCTTGCTCGCAAGGGTTTGACCCCTTCGCAGATCGGTGTCACCCTCCGTGACTCCCATGGCATTCCCCAAGTCCGTTTCGTCACCGGAAACAAGATCCTCCGTATCCTCAAGTCCCATGGTGTGTGATGTACTCTGATTCGTTGACACCCTTCTCATGCACTGTCGTTCTCGTCTGCTTTTCACTTTCGCTTTACGCTGTGATTTTATCACAAACCTTTTTGTTTGGGGATAGGATTGGGACCATCCATCCCTGAGGACCTTTGGCACCTCATCAAAAAGGCGGTCGCCGTCCGCAAACACTTGGAAGTTAACCGCAAGGACAAGGACTCCAAGTTCCGCTTGATTCTTATCGAATCTCGCATCCACCGTCTTGCTCGCTACTACAAAACCAAGCAGCAAATTCCCCCTACATTCAAGTACGATTCGGCGACAGCTTCCACTTTGATCGCTTAAAAGGATGTTTCGAGGGTGTATATCCGCTAGCGTACTTACGGAGAAATGAACGTGTCCCATGAATTCCATGCTATGCTGCCAATACTATGATATGGTTTCTTCTGTGCGAGTCTGTATATACTCATAGGGCTTGTTCCCTGAGAAACAGAGATGCGTCGCCCGTCGCCCGTCAACCATCCAGATAATCTTATTGAGTACAGTACGATCACGGTGCTCACGCAACCCCTTGGAAACGTGTACATATCTTTCTCGAACCGTATGGATTTCTCCATCTAAATGTCCAACCGAATGGGCATTGGTATGTATTATCCAGGCTGATGGAACCCGGAAATGTTCAGGCCATTCATGGGACAAACCTCGGGGGATGTAGTGTTTATGCCTTGTGTCTACGAGAAGGAATCGTCATTGGGTGTAGGACGCTGGCCGCTCACAGTACCAACCAATAACAACGAGGCCGTCAATGCCCCCGCGCCACATTTGTTTGAGATATTTCCTTCAAATGATTCAATGCAATGTCCGTTCCTCCGATAGTCGCGTCCGCTTCAGGTTGTCTTATGTTAGAGGACGATACAGACGATTCTACTAGAAATATGAGCCTGTCGCGTTCCTGTAAGAGTCCGTTAGGCGGATGCTATTGCAACGGAGGCGACGGGGTGCCTTGCTCACTGGACTGTGAAATCTTGAAATCCAACCCTGTTCCAATCTGACGTTCGATAAAAGGTTTACTTCCCAGAATTAGCAACGAACATACCTACCGATACCTCCTTACGTTCGACACTGGCGACATCATGACAAAGTACTCAGTACCCATCTCCAAAGCGTGAAAAGTGAATTATGTGGCACCCCATGGTGATGATACCTAAAATCGTAGAATGGTTGTAGTGTAGGAGTTACATCTTTACATCTTTTCCAACGGTCGGATGCTCAACAAATCCATCGCAGCGGCCAAAACGTGTCTAGCACACTCATACATCCACATTCGCGCCCGGGCGACCTCGAGATCTTTCTCGCTTTTCACACCTACAGTGTCCCATGCGCTCGAAATCGCATGACTCAGCTTGAACGCAAATGTGACCACACCGCTCGGCTCGTGCGTCTTCAACGCGACTTTGACAACATCGGGGTAAGTGCCGAGCAAGAACACGATATCGCGCGCATGGGGAGATGAAGCGAGAGGTGAAGTGTCGATTTGTTCGGGTGGAGGGAGCGGGAACAGATGCGGATTATTTCGCCCGATGGAAGCAAGTCGGACGTGCGCGTATTGGAGATACGGGCCAGTATCGCCCTCGAAAGACTTCATACGATCCCAGTTGAATGTGTAGTTGTTTATCCGCTTCGCAGCCATGTCTTGAATCTTCACCCCGGTGATACCGATCTCCAGACTCGTATTTTCCGGATCCTCGACGGCCTTGTACTTCTCTTCGTTCTTCTGCATCTGCTCGTGCATCACTTGAGCCGCCTCCTTGATGATCTGGTCCAAGAAAACGACCGTCCCCTTCCGCGTACTCATCCCCTGCACCAAACCGTAATTGACATGTTCGAGTTTGTCCGCCCAAGGGAACTCCATTAACTTGAGGATTTTGAAGAACTGGGATAGATGAAGGTCCTGTTGTGATGAGACGACGTAGATCATCTTGTCGAAGCTGTACTTCTCGTAACGTTCGATGGCGGCAGCAATATCTCGAGTCAGGTAGATGGAAGTGCCATCTACAACGAATGAGAATCATCGCATGGAAAGGAGTGGTACTGACCTTTCTTTCGTAAAACTGCCTTTCCCATCTTCCATTTCTCGAGATCAACAATCTTGGCCCCGTCGACGTCGCTGATCAAGCCCATCGCATCCAGTCGTTCCAGCGCCTTGTCCTGCCACTCCTTCCCGACCTTGCTCTCGCCAGTGTACTCGTCAAAGTGGACATTGAGGCGATTATATTCGCCCTCGTACTTCTTGACGCTGAGTTCACGCCACACTCGCCAATTGGTCAACGCCGACTCATCGCCGTCCTCCATACGCTTGAACCATTTGGCAGCTTCTACTTTTACGTTGGGGTCTTCACTCGCGTCCTTGTTAACCTGAACATAGACGTCGAATAGATGCTTGATTGCGTCCTTTTCCAGCTCCTCTTGGGAACCGTACTTTTCGAATCCAACAGCGATCATTCCGAACTAACGTGGATACATCATGAGAACGGCGAGAAGTTCGGAGATCAGTACACGCACCTGAGTCCCCCAATCCCCCAGATAATTGAGCGACACCACGTCCCATCCACAGCTCTTGTACAGGTTTGCAAGGAATGCTCCGATGATTGTACTACGAAGGTGACCAACGTGGAATGATTTCGCAATATTCGGCGAGGAGTATTCGATAACAACTTTCTTTCCCTTGCCCGAGGTGTTGGTGCCGTACTCCGGCTTCCCTGATTCCGTCGCATGAGTTAGTTGGTGAACTTGATTCAGGATTTCACGAATGACATTGGATGTGTTGAGTTGGAAGTGTAGGAATGCTTTATCGTGGGTCACTGATTCCACCCATTCGTCTCTTTCAAACTGGGTTTATCATCAGTGGAACGGCTCGCAAGAGCTCCCTCGCGCCACATACCACATACTTTACTCAGTACTTTCCCTGCGAGTTCGTCTACTTTCCCCGGAAGCCGGAATCGCGGTAGGGCGACTGTGAAATCTACACCTTTCTTTCCATAGTCCACCCCGTTGTAGACTTGCTCGACCGTGAGCGGGGGGAGCGCGTCGGAGACCCTTTTAGCGATGGCCGTTCGGAATGCATCAAATACGCAACTTGACGGGTCCGTGCCAGGGATTTGCGGTAATTCTGGCATCGAGCGCATCGTTCTAGTAAACGATTTAGATAATGCTCCAAATGGTGAGCGTGAAAGAATGAAGAAAGCCAGATCTAGAATCGATAACAATTTTCAGGACTTCAAATGTAAGTTCGAGTCACTTTCAGCAACAGGATCATCAAGAGATAAGATAAGATCAAAATGGATTCACGGCAAAGCAGTACGAGATATTCATTCTACTGAACTATCAAAACATCACCATTCAATAACGGGAGGGAAGAATTTTCCTATGAGATCGCAATAATATACCTTCAGTTCTACCGCGTTGACCGGCTTGGCGCTCTTGCTATACAAGTCGTATGGATTGAACGCCTGAACAGCCTCGAGGGACTTGGCATCTCCAGTATTGCACTGGGGAGAACTTGATGCAGAGATGGGGGGCTTCGTGTCGTCGCATCGAGCGTGATAGACATGTTTCTCAGGCTCACCGTAGACGTAGGGGAAAAGCCACTTGGCTGCCGACCGCTGCCACTCTGGAGTCTCACTGAAAGACAAAGATTCAGTCAGGCTCCTAGAACCAGCCGCTCGTGCTTGAAAAAATCGCACGAGCGGCTGGTTCTAGGAGCCTGAGATTCAGTATGCTTCTGTACAGAATTGCTATGAACCATTGATTTCACAAGACTCTGCACAATGAAACAGAACAAGGGAATGTAAAACGTGGGGTACTTGAGAATCAAACTATGTCTAGCACATCTGTTCTAGACGATATAAGTCATGTGCCTTCCTAATGAACTTGTCAGGTCCAACTCCTTCCGCCCACTTGTACTCTGGCCCCGATGCAATATGTGTGGGGTACCGCGCACCCAAACCCTTACCATCAACGTCCTCGCACCGCCCACACCACTCAAAGTCAATCAAACAGACGGCATCTGGTTTGAGGATGACATTGGGCTCTCGAAGGTCGCCAAACACCAAACCCTTAGCGTGGAGCAGTTCGATCGCGCGGCGGAGTGACTTCCCTTGCTCGGCATTCAGTTTGTTCCCTTGGTGAGCGGTGCCGCCTTTGACGAAGTCCATGACTACCACCCACATCCCCACAGTCTTTTCATATGCGCAGTGGTAGAGCGTCGGTGCGAGGTTGTTGTCAGCAAGGAGTCTGTGGCCATCTTCACCATACTGGTAGGTGAATTTGACGACGACGTCGCGGGGGGTTGGAGAGATCGATTTCAATGTCATTTTAGCCAGAAAAACAGTCCTCTCGAAGTCATTGTTGGCAGCGAGGCGTTGCTGATATGCGAGAGTTGCCGTGTGTTCTCCCCTCTTGAAAGACGTCCAATACGGGAATTGAACATTGTCATGGTACGCGGCACTCAACGGGGCATGAACAGACGGTTGAATGGGAAGGGTTTTGTAGTAGGCAGTCAGTTCGTCAAGGGCCTCATCAAGCAATCGTAGGACCTTTGCGACCTCCCGAACACCCGTTTCAATGGGGCTACGACCTGGGTGGCAAACTGGCTGAGGACCAACATACAAGAAGGCCAAAGGCTCGAAGAAAAAGCGCTCAGCGAAGACGGCACCCCAGATAGCTAGTTGGTTCCCCGACAAAGACATAATGAAGGCAGGACAACACGAGACGGCACGAACTGGAGCGTACTTTCACGGGATCAGGGTCGGCACACACAGACAAGTACAAGACGCACCTGATCAGAAGATACAACTTTGATAAAATCGACTTGCGCCTGCTCACATGGATCACATCCACCATCCCCACCACCGTTCTTTAGCTCCAGAAAGCCTATAAAGATGCGAATGGTAAGAAGTGCGATTTCGATGTTGCCATCAGGCTTGATGGTAGACTTGTTCGTCTGAATATCCGACGTGCGCCAGGCCGATTGGGACCGTTCGGGCGTCGGGAAAAGGGAGCACTGCCGGAGCGCTGCCATGCGGGCATTCTCATCGTCAAAATAGTTGGACGAAATGCTGGTGAATTGGATAGCACGTTCAACCTCTTCTTTGCTGAACGTGAAGTTCTCTATTAGATCGGCCATTCCGCGCCTGAAGGTGGAAAATGCGGAATTGTACAACGAAAGAGGTGACGGAGTAAGGTTTTGCGGGCGATAGTTGAATGCAGCGGCAGGTTTATCAACCTGTTGAGCAGGGCCCAGGTTGCGGCTTTTGGCGCTGGTTGAGGGCGGGTCCCTCAGTCTCCCCGATTGCACTACAGCATCGCGACCTGTTGAATGATGTTGGTGGTGGAGGAAGTATCAGAGAAGAAAACAACTAACTGAATATTATAGGAAGGTCAGATACTGTGTCTAACGCCTCGGGGATGGTAGGAACAAGAATATGAGCCTGAGACAAACAACTTCAGCGGAAAATTCCTCCCTACCTCCATGCGAACGCTCTATCAGGTGAAGGCACTCTCCCCAAAGCCCAAGGGGGTACAAATCAAGCAAGGTTGTCTCCCTCGAAATCTCATCTAGCTTATCCTCCTCAACGGAACGAAGAAAATCAAGCGATTCCTTTCGATGATTATTTGTGTCCATAGGAAGTAGCTTGGGAGGCTTTACAGAGCGGTCGGCACACCGGTGACAAAGATGAAGCGCAGGATCACTTACTCTGAACACAGTATCGCAATAATTGATTCGGTCGTTGAGACCACGGTTTATTGTGCGAATTGAATGTGTGCGTATATCATAGATGGTAATCTCTCGTGCGATGTCTGTAGTTTATGAGAGGGGGGAGAGGAAATGGATAGGACAAATGTATAGCTGACCTTCGAAGGCAATGAAATGAAGCTCGTTTACGTTCTTGAATAGCTGTGGCGCATCCCAGTTGAGAGGTAATACGCCCAATGAGAAGTCGTCAGGCGGCACAGAGCGCACCGCTAGCAAGTCCTTCGTCTTGAGCCGTGGTAGCGTAAAAGGAGTCTCGGGCTAGACTGGCATCAGATATGCCCTCTAACAAAATGTAGACGAGGACTTGCCGTGTACAACGTGAAGCGCTGGCGTGCTGGCCAACCCAGTTCCTTGCTCAGGACTTTGTTGATCTGCGCAGGGGTGGTACTGGGTTCTATCTCGGCAGATGCAACACATGGAGGTTGATCAGCGGTGTCTGTCCAGACATTCACTTGCAGCATTGTTGTTGTGGCAGGACCAAAGGGTTAGTGTAGCGAGGCTGTTCGAAGACAGTGATATTTGGTCGTGTGGACGCTCAACCTTCCGTAAGTCGTATTTGCTCTGACTACATGGGTAGGACGCTCTACCACTTCAAGACCACGCTCGAAGGCTGATAGCGTAGAATCCGCTTTTGAAAGGCAAGTGGTTAATATTTTACCCTCGTCTCACTAAGGAACAAACCAAGTCGGACAGTAAAGCGGACTACTTTTCATGATAGAGGTAGAGTAACGCTGTGAATAAATTCTCAAAGAATGTTGCACCGACAGATCCCACTCGAGGGGAAGGGTACTAGGCGTGTCATTATAGGCGCGTAGACATAAACCATGCAATCCAGAATAAAGGCAGCAGAGTCAAGCTCGGCGCCGACCACAGTGTACCTGCAGCATCGACCAAGGGTACATTGTTGACTATCGTTGCATTCAGACAATTGAGCAGAGTGATGTCGAGCCCGGCGGGCAGAGGGGTATCTGGCGTTCCCTCGCCAGCGAGCGCACCGGTATTGTTATAGCCGTCAAACGTGAGGGCCACGCTACTGGCACGATAGTACTGAACCGTTTGTTCTGGCTTCGGTAATCCGTTGGGGTCGAAGGCCGATGGTGATGTTGAACTATTGGCTGCAAGGGACGACGAACAGTTCCCCCGGATGTCTTCGATCAACGATGTCACTGTTGCATTATCTGACATCAAGCGGAAAGTGTTGGTACCATTCGAGTTCGAAATGAAGGTTGCTATGACCTCAACCCCGCCGGGACGACTAGAGTTATCATGCCGACCATACTACATCCACGGTGAGCCATTTTAAATTTATTGATAAGAATGAATGCCATACTTCGTTGGTGTGCAAGTAGGCTCCTGCTCCTACACCAGCAGCGCCTCCCCAAGCGACTGGCCAAAAGTAGAAAGGGAACCCACGGCCTGCAACACCACGGCCTGCGACGCCAGGGTACCCACTGCCGTATTGTCTATGCAAGGCGATCAGTGAAAGCACCGCGTTAGACGAAGGCAAAAACGTACTGAGAACCAACTACTTGCTGCCTTGTCCCTCCGCCCACCGACCGACCTGCGAATGCTTGTCCAGCAGGTATTGACGTGATTCGTCCGCCACCATTGCCAGCAGAACTCGCCCCACGGGCACCAGATCCCGTCGATACAGTAGACGATCTGCCGCCTGAACTCCTACTTGAGGCCCCAGATGAAGAGCTTGAGCTGCCACCTCGGCCTGCGCTTGATCCTCCTCCTCCTCCTCCTCCACCACCACCACGACCGCCGCCGCCTCCGCCTTTCCGACGTTCTAGCTCTCTTTTTGACGCTCGATTTGTGAAGAAAGGTACGAACATGCCGAGGGCCAAAAACAAAGTTTAATAGCCAGCGTATGAAAGTTCCACGTACGATCATCAATTTATACAAAGAGCAGCTCCTGGTTGCGGTGCACTGCCGACACAGCCGTATACTACCTAGATCGAGGCAACCCCATACGGATGCTCGTGCGGGCAACTTTACATCCTGCTGGCTTGAGCTGCTCAGTAGACGGGACATCTTTCTGCTGCTGCTACTGCTCCTCTACAACAGGACTGCATGCTGCAGTAACTTCGAACAGCGCTCACTTGCTTTCAGTGAATGAACTATATACTACAGAGGTCAGTCCTTGTTCAACAGCAATTGCGAATTTTCAAGCCGTACCCAGCGGAGTAGCCATATGACCTAAATATCACTACATCGCCACACAAATCCTGATATCATCCGATTCATCAGACTTTGGTCGAGAGGCTGTACAGAGCACGCACGTTTCTTCAGATAACATGGGGTAGAAGAGTGGATAAGCATCACCTATTAGACGCGAGCACGATGGTGCTTGATGGGTTAGATGCAACGGCTACGGTCGATAGCCCGAAGCCCGAAACATGATGGTACGGCGCATAGCCTGATCGTTAGGCTTCTTCGTCGGGCCGGACTATGACTAACTTCCGTGGTAGGCCATGTATTTTGTGAGCAAGACGAAACGAGCGATGCGATAATATTCGATCTACCTAGTGAAGGTACTTGCAAAGCTGCTGAGTGCCGTTCAACGTTCAAAAAGGGTGAGCATGCTCGTGACATACTAATAAGGAAAGGGAATATACGTAGCACAGAAAATGTTGCATCGCCTATGTATATAGGTAAGCATGTACAGTATAATATAAATTATCCCGCTTGCACGTTGTAATCAGATACGCGGTGTCGATGGCGGCCTTAGAATTGATTGTTCAAGAATACACGTATCCATATCCATATACAGTGTTCATCTCCTGCGACGTCTAGCTCTCGGAATAGCAACGTGTTGAACGGGGGGTGGCAGCATGTTGAGACGTTGTGGTGGTACTGCTACGACAGGGAGTCGGGGGTTAAGGATGGGCTGTGGCATGGGCGCTGGGACTTGCTGTTGAGCGGCCCACTGCCTTACCATCTGACCCCTTTGTGCCACTCCCAACCGATGCCCGTTGAGGAGCTCTGCAGCGAGTGCACCGGCGTCAAGCTGCAGAGGCCAAGCAGGGACCTGAACAGCGGGCAGGGGAGCGGGGGGTTTCGGTGCAACGGGTAAGTCGACCTTGATGTCCTCCTGCGCGACATCTGGATTTTCGCGTCGATAAGCTTCGGTGGCACGTTCGGCGGCGGCTTTGACCTGAGAGAAGATGGGGTCAGGGGGTGCAAAAGGGCTCTGGAGGGTAGCCCCAGCGTACCTCGTCAGCGTGTCTTTGTTCTACTTGATCCCATAGAAGACATTTGTTAGAGTTCGCACTTGCTTGAGGGGCATGAGGCTGTGGTGACTTCAGTTGTGTGAGAGACAAGGGGGTCAATGGGCGTACATTCTGGTTGAAATGATCGTAGCCTGTGATGACCTGTCTACAGACGTAGCACGAAAGAGTGCGGCAGTTCGGGCATGTCATCTTGTTGCACTAGCAAAATGATCAATATGAACCTAGTACGGACAGTTCGTGAGGGCTCACTCCAGCTTCTTTAATAAAGGCTTGAAAAATCAAGGTTGATCAGGACGAGAAATCTCGTGGGTAAGGAGAAGATAGTTGTACCTTTCTCGCATTTAGGGCAATTTCGCAAGAGTGCTTGGGCTAGATCAAGAGTGTCAAGTTGTGGTACAACGGGTATGAACGAGAAACCCACTCATAGCTTCTTCGATGGCGTGACGTCCGTCCAGTAATTTTTCAGCTTCCATCTCTGCCACGGTTGAAATGTTCAGAAGTGTCTTGCTGTAGAATTAGCCGACCAGACGATACCTTTGCAACTCTTGGGCAGATGATCCTAAGCGCCATATTATGTTATGACAAGAAAGGCAGGAGGATCATGGGAGGTACTGACCAGTTTCTTACAACCTCGACAACTAACGGCGCCGCATTCTTCTCTTTCACATCTAAACAACTTCTCCTGTGGGTTCTCAATCACCACCTTATACTCGCAAAAAGGACACTCCTCCAACCCTTCTAGCCCAGCCATCTCGATCTCTTTACGCTGTTTGACGCGTTCATATAGTTGCAGCAGTTTATCGTCGAGGAAACGTCGCAGTTCCGAATCGGGGAAAGGGAGTTTACAACCAGATTGGTCCATGCATACGATACTAGGGTTGTGTGATCCGAGTAGGTTCTCGGCGTACGAAACCATGCACTCTGAGCAGAACAGATGAGCATCAGGACATTGTACCATCTTTTCCTGGAAGAGGGTTAATGAGGCCCGGCGAGAGAACGATCAGACACACAAATGGATATGAAGTAAAACAACAGCCGCATTCGATGCCGTCTTCAATATCGGCCCGCGTGATGGACTGCTGCGACGAGCCTGCTTCAACTGGTACTAACGTGCCTTCTTGGAGCTTGTGAACAAGCCATTCGCGTTCGGCGATGAACTCAGGATCCTCCACTAGCGGTGCTTTGCCTTTCGAGCGGTAGGCTATAATCTTCTTTTTGTAGGGTAGAATCGGGAGCTTTGAGTTTACGAGGAGTTGGAGATACGTAGGGACGTATAATCCGTTCTTTAGTATAAGCATTGATCGAATGTACGGTTTCGGGACTAATGGGAAGTCGATTTGCAGTTGCTCCTAGATAGACATGAAACATCAACATTGTGAGACGGGCGGCATACATACCAACGATAGCTCGTAATAGTACGGCCCGCCGAGAGTTGGCCTTTCCGTGGTCGAATAATCAATCTTTGGTTTTGGCTGCCCCCTCTCCTTCCCAATAGGTTCCTCAGCCTTCCGTTTGCCCTTCTTGTCAATCTTTGGATATGCCGGATTCTCGAAGAGAGCGTTCAGTGTGGCTTCAACGGTCTTGGATTCCGTCAGAAGCTCCTGAGCGTACTCTGGCTGTACGTCTGGTACGACTTCTAGAACCTGCCGAAGTTGGTCTTGGGGTATAACAAGATCAGGTTCTGGGGGGTCCATGAGTACTTGAATCGGTGGGGTTTGCGAGAGAGTTGCTGCTGCATGGGGTGGCGCGTTTTCACCCTTACGTTCTGGAGGTACCGCTTTGTCTCGTGCCGCCAGAGTGGCACCGTTGTCTAGTGCCCCTGAAGCAACCTGTTTGAGTGGAACCTTCTGAGATAGCCGACGAAGGTCCTCAAAGTCGTCTTCTGAATCTGATATCTCGATGATAGACCCGCTGACGACAAGGGGGCGGGGAATGCGAGCATCAGCACCGGGGGGGTTGTTCGACATGCTGAAAAATAAATGCACAAGAGAGAAGCACTATAGCCCAGCGAGACGTTCATGCATGCTGCGCGTCGGTCGTTGACTCGTTGTCGGACGCGATGCGCCTGTAGTCGCTGGGCGCGTCGAATTTCACACGAAGCGCGTGCAGATCACGTGTAGTATTGAAGGGGGTACCTAGGAGTATTCATACTAATAGGGGCTGACCCTGGAAGCTTGAAGTCTTCTGGATGGTTTGTACTAAATAAGACGATAGCGAGCTAACTGTGGCGTCAAAGGTATCCTAGATCGTGAAATACATTATCATCGCAAGATCATGTGGTGTCAGATCTTCAGAACCGAGAAATCTCTCACCCGGACGAAGTCTTGACCGGTCACAGGTTTACCCCGGAGCAGGCAAGGGTGGTAAGTGGGCGTTGAATGTTTGAAAAGTGCTACCTCTACAAACTTGCTACTATGACCGCCTCACCAACTACTCTCAGTCTTGCCATCTGCCTCTTCGATCAAGTTACAGCACTGGACTATCAAGGCCCTCTAGAACTTCTCGGATTCTTGGACCCAAAGAATGTCAAACCTGACGTGCCTACTCCGCCGTACCTGCTCGACATAACATACCTAGCGCGCACACTCGAGCCCGTTAAGGCAACGGCAGGCCCTCGGGCACTCGCAGATCGAACATACGATGAAGTGGCAGATGGTGAACAATTCGACCTGATCTTGGTCCCTGGGGGTGAGTCTACTTCATCGATGGTTAGTAGTGATGTTGTGAAGTCTCTGCGTGGTCAGGTATGGGTGCTCGCCCGGAGAGAGTTCCCCCGTCCTTGCTCGAATTCCTCAAACGTCAAGCACCAGGGGCCAAACACATCCTGTCTGTTTGTACTGGGTCGTGGATTCTCGCGGGAGCGGGCCTCTTACGGGGAAAGAAAGCAACTACCAACAAATCAGTATTCAAAACTGTTGTAGTAAGTTATCACTAATGATCAAGTAAGATTAACCAGGAAATTGACATTCCTTGGACACAGGAAAATACTCGTGAACAGGAGATTAACTGGATCCCCAAAGCACGATTTGTTGTGAACGACGACATGAAGATCTGGACGAGTTCCGGGGTCACGGCAGGTACGTTGTCTGTACCGCAATGGTGCTTCGTCTGACAGCGGGAAAGGGATGGACATGGCGAATGCTTTCCTAGAATATTTGGTAGGGAAGGAGGCGGCCCTGCGCATTAGGGGAATAGTCGAGTTGAGAGCGAAAGAAGAGGGAGATGACGAGTTCGCTGAATATTATCATCTTTTGTGAAGAAACCTCGCCATCGCTTGGTGTTACTACTGTTGAGCTTATCAACACGAAAGGCATAATAGGCGAGAGCCCATGTACACATTTATTCAGTCATCACCTGTAACTTGTAGCAATCACATCACATCTACTCTTAGCCAATCTCCCACACCACTCGCACCTCTAGCATCGGGTGCTCGCGTAGACCTGGGTGGTGAAGCACTACGGTGACTCAAGGGTGAGGCGAATGGTTGGACGTGGAAGTAATGTAATACTTACATTAAAGTTATCGGCATTTCGAATAGACTGAGCAGCAGATAAACCCTGGTCGAAAGCACATCCGTAGCCAACGTCAGTAGTTCTCCCAACGGCGTGTGTCAACTACATGAACGTTAGTATCGATGATCTCCAGTTGTCTGTCAACGTACCTCGTGGAGGGTAGTGCCGCCCCGGACATTGCGGGAGGCGACGGAGGTACCAGAGCACAAGTTGCCGTTCGCGACTTCGTTGAAGAAGATGCTGCAGAAATAAATCTGGGTGTACAGTCTGTTAGTCCCCCGATCGATAAAACAGCCTGAGGTCCTACTGACATTGGTAGTCGCGGTCGCAGTGTATGCAATGACACCGCTGCTGCATGCGCCCAAGCTGTCCGTGCAACTGAGACTAGAGGGCCTTTAGAATTTGACAGTGTAGTTTGTAGACATAGACATACGTTCTGGAGCCAGAATTTTCGCTCGCAACGGCGTTGAGGATAGAAGTCACACTCGAGGCGCTGTTGGTCTTCCAATAAGCGCGATAAAGAGCATCGCCGGTGCCGCGGCTACTGATGTACGAGGAGCCCAAAGAAGCCAGGGTCTTGGCCTCAGAGTAGCTGGCATCGATGAATGTCTTGCGGGAGCTGGTGGAGCAGATATTGACGGCTCGCTTGTTGCGCTCGGGGAGGTCGCGCTTCTTGACATCGGTGGTAATTTCGACGGCGACTGCATCGGTGGCTGTCTCTACTTTAGTCAGGTCGGTGATACTCGCAACCCTATCGGCAATGCCTGCGACTTGGAACGTGGAGAGGGTCTCGAAAGAGAATTTGCCAGTGCCGACGGAGGCGAAGTCGAACAAAGGAGCCACTATCAGAAAACTATCAAGTCGAGTTGTGTTGCTCGAACGGTCGATCTCACCTGCGTGGCTGACTGACACAGTTTTACCTGCGGGGATGGTGGTATACGCGGTTTCGTCAGCATCAGCCAGGGATACTTGAATCTTGGAGGCGAACGCATCAGAAATATGGCAATTGAGGATTCATTGAGCCGCTCACTCTGATGCCTGTGAACGGCACGTCGACACCATCCTTAGTGACAGTGAAGGCGCGGGTGGGGAGTCGATCGTCCAAGACGGTGCCATACTTGAGGACCTTGACATCTTCGGTTCCTGTGTTGGTTACTTCGGCGACGAGCGTGAGGTCCTCGATAGAATTCACGGAGGTGGTAGGTGTCGACAATCTGACGGCGAGGCCCCCAGACCGCTTGAAGGGTGTGGCAAGTGCCGCACTTGCGAGAGCGAGAAGAGAGAGAAGGAGCATTGCGCTGAAATCGACGAGACAATAGCTTGCTAGAGACCTGAGGACTCTGTGATACACCAGCCATTCACGCTAGCTTTTATAGTGTTCAGACGATGAGGCTGCGCTGGAAGGATTTCGTTCTGACAGAGTGCCGAAGCCGAATTCCTTCCCCCAAGAGTAGAACCCAACGGGATGCGCATGGCTTCAACACCTCGACATGTGGAGGAAGCGTTCTGTATCAGTGATCTTGACCAGACAACAGAACTAGCCTCCTCGTTAATCCCATCCAAATATCTGTGCCGAAACGTACTTTATGGTGAGGTTTGGATAGCGGCTTCTATCGCACAGCACCACGTAGCTTCGTACCACGCTTCTGAACATGAGCGTACCTCAAATTCCGGGCTTCTCTTCCATGCGAAGCTCGCGTCGACGAAAATCATTACGGGCTATCGTATCAACGCGACTACGCGACTGGTTGGAGGCAGAGAGTTGCGCACATCATAGGCATCGTCTTATAAACACGATCCTGGAACACGCGAAGAGCACAATAAGCAACGGTATACCGAGTACCGCATCTGCATTAGCGGCTGGACCTTGAATTCAAGAGATACTGACGATATACCGAAAATTATCCTTCATCAACATGCCGTGTCTTGGACTCTACGCCAAGTCGATAAGTGTTCAGTACCACATGCGTTGTCGTATGGAGGTCGTAGATATGTTGGGTTTATCCCAATAAGTCCACGAAGAAGGGCTTGGCTATGACATATCGTACTTATAGCCACCTAATACCTTTCAAGATTGTTTTAAGGAAGCACCTAGAAAGTATTTGCTTTCGCAGCGGGTTTGACACGTCGTTGAAAGAGATAGTCTTGATAACGCTTGCTCTGGTTTCAATGTGTAGATGTGGCATATGGTGGGGTCGTAAAGCGGTCGTGAATCTCGCGTCTATCGAATCGGAAATTGTGCGCCATCCAGCTTACGGCGGAAGGTGGAGGGAAGATCGTGCGAACCACGATATTTGGGGAACTGGCGACTGCAAAACACCAGTCAACATCTAGCCTGAATATCCTGGAGACATGAGTAAGGGCTTTTGCGACGCTTACGATCATCTGCCTGTGTGATGTTGAAATTGTCAAGCAAAATACCAAATGACCCAACCATATAGGTCGGAATAGATACTATAATAACTTGGTAAGAACCCAAGGATGCTTATAGTTATGAAACGAAGAGAACGAAACGAAGGAGTGTACCAAAAGTCGAAAAAGTCCGATGAAGCCCAAGTAAGGATACAGTAGAATCGAATTATGCGAGGAGGAAAGAGATGCGACTTGGTTAATGCCGATTACAACTTCCAGCCGCCAGCAAGACCCATAACATTGGTTGGATCAATAGCCGACTTGATAAGTTGCAACGCTGGTAGGTTTGCACCGTAGATATCAGATAGCGGGGTATCGAAAAGAGCGTAATTGCCGTAGTGAGGTGCGTCCACAATACTTGCTTGGCCTTCAGCAACGGCCAACTGGCGGATAGTAGCAGCACTTGTCTTGATCGCGTCGTGGAAGTCAGAGTCAAAGATTTCCAGGCCCCAGGCGTAATAGAGATTGAGAGGCAAGAAACTTTGCTCTCGCACTGGGGGGTACGCCGTAGCCGCGGCACCATGAGTGAGGATAGTCGGAAGGAAGGGCTCGACGTCGTATGAAATGAACGAAGCTGACTTCAAGCCAAGTCGTGTGCCCCAGAACTGCAAGAATCAGGAATAAGAAGAATGGGTGGACTATGAAAGGGGAACACATACAACGGACTCGTTGACGATGGCCTTGAGAAGGTTTTCTGAATAGGATACCAGGGGAACGGTATGGAAGGCACCCCTATTGAACAAATTAGCAAGGGAGCCCCGTCTTTCAGTGATGGAAGCCCGACCTTTGTCCTGCGGTTGCATCTGAGGGTGATGCCAATACGAGAGACAGGAACGATCGAGTGCTGACGTCCTTGGTGAAATGAGGGATTGCAAGGAAATCATCAAAGATGCCAGCTGGAGGTGTAGGCCCATCGTAGAAAAGCAATAAAGAAACGCCAGGCTGGAGGTTTTCGAACAGTCAGACATAAGTGTGGGTGATATAAAATAATATCGCACTTGGCCAATCAAAAAGTTGTAGGCGGTGATAATTGATGCCTTGGGGTCGATGACATCATTAGAGAATTTGGCAGTGGCAGCGTTAATCGCATCAAGATGAGGGAATGTGTAGGTAATTAAGCCGCCCTGTTCGCTGCTAATTAGGCTCAAGCTTTGTAACTTGAGCGGAAGATCTTACCCAGACTTGCGTTTGAGGGAACGTTTTGAGCGTGAACTTCGTGACAATACCCTTGGGGGCTGTTAGTGCTGCTAACTTTAATAATCACGAAGACACTTACGAAATTGTTGAAGCCGCCCTACGGAGTACACATAGATCAATGAATTGCGCCTTGATGTGATGGGACAGTGATAACGTACCTTCAGAGCGAAAAAGAGATCTGAATCGGATGCTTGAGTGACGGTGACAATGTCGCCATTGGGCTTGACAAGTTCATAAGCTGTAACTGTATCGACCGTGAGCCCATACTGATTACTCTTCCACGAGTAACCTTCAACTTGCATCAGCGACTAATCCTCAAATACAGGCGACCAATAACACGTACCTCCGCCCAACGTAAATCCAGCGACGCCAACATTAGTAACACGCCCGCCGACAACGTTTACGGCATACGGCTCGAGCGCGCTGTAGACATCGTCCCACACCAACCCGGCTCCGATGGTAGCTGTTTGGGATGCCTGGTCGTAAACTACCTGATCGAACCGGGTCATGGTTATATGGACGCCTGTTGTTGAAGAGAAGCCAGGGTTTGACGCATGTCCGCCACCTTTCACCTACGGCAGTAACCAGGGATTAGTGGAGTGGTTCAGGGGAGCTATTGCAAATACGAACGGCAAAGGGAGTCCGTGTTGATCCAACGATCTGAAGCTGCAGAATGATCGATGATTCAGCGGTTGATATCAAATGACAATGTCCTCTTCTTACAGTTATCGCGACGTCCTCTGGGGTGCCAGGTTCTACCACACATTTCGCGCGCTGTGTGCTCGATACCGCCCAATGCTTAATCCCCTGGGCATAATGTATCTGACCTGTGAGGGAATGAGATTCTGCGATGTACTGCAAAAGCACTGCAATAACTCACCTGGATAGTATACATCACTCGCCGAAGAGACGCTATCTTCAATCTGTTTGCATATCGGATCCGGACCACGACTCTCCAGAGAAGGAAGGCCACAGGCAAGGACTGCAAGGGTGCAGAGCGTGGCGAAACGAGCGAAAAGGTTGACAGCCATTGTGCCGTCAAGGATAGGGAGCGGGTGTCAGAACTTTCACTAATATGTTGCACTCTCGCCATCCTTTATATCGCAAATTCGTGGCGTACCCTCTCGGACGAACCAATGAGACAAGGTCAATGAATGTACGTATAGTTTCTTCCGACGGACCTTTATTCATGATGTCAAGAGATTTTTTTTGCAAGCTATCGCTTATGTTGTTGCTAGCGGCCCAATCGATCGTCCGATCAAAACGTCAACAGCAATTATGTGCGCGGGGCTTGTAACTCACTAATAATCTATTTGCCTTGCCGTGTTATAATTAGTGTTGGTGGAGTCGGAAGCACGACTCTTTGTAGGAACATCGCAATCGTTGAGATGCTTGGCGCTGGAATTTGCGGAAATAAGAATACGAAATTGGTTCGAAACCTTACTGCTTCGCTGCCCGAACTTAACGAGCAAGCATTCAGTGAGTTGTGTCCCGAATATCAGCCCTGAAGGCCTGAAGTCCATAGGCTCCGGTCAGGAGCGAATATGGAGTGAATGGGTTGTCTGAGAAGTTTAAGAGTTCCGTCGGAACTCTTGACAGTCGAGTGAAGTCGAGCGAATAAGATGCTACGCGTCATGGCGGCTTCGGCGAAACAACTCGTTGCTCTCCTCGCGCCAGAAACTGATCCAAGGGTTGGGGGACGAACGATCCTTTGGACCAGCCGTAGGCATTTCCGGTGTTCTTTAAGGTGACATGAACATAACGTTAAAGAACTCTTCTTCAATGACCTTCGCGAGTCGCGACCAAGACGCGACCCGATTTGCTAACATGTGCTGGACAGCACGACGACTATTATGGCCCGAAATGTGAGAGTCCGAGGAGTCGTTCCCATGAGATGCCAGAATGACGGTTTTAATGACGGCGTCCGACAACCGTGTAGAAAACAAGAGTGGCCAGCCAATGCGCGTGTGCGCAGGAGCGACACCGCCATGCAATGTGGCTGATGCAAGACATGTGGTACCCCGCATATGTCTATATGAAAGTAGACATTAACGATATAATGACGAGGCTGATTCTCACCATCGTCACACTCTTGCAACGCCGCAGGGTGCGTTCCTTTATTTCCATATGTAACTTTCATTTTCGCTTCAAAGTTGAACGCCAAACGCTGAGCGTTAAGCACTCGGCCAATTCAAGCTTCAGCACGTAATATATCAGAACAAGTGAAGCCTGGGCCAGGATGTTACTTACTGAAAACTCAATAATCCTCAACGAAGATTCAAGAACTCGTCAACCATCCTGGGGGATAAACCATAGCCAGGATGTGAAAAATACTCCATATTTCACCCCGAAATCGCAACAGCCTTATGATAAGTTAATATCGCTTGGGTAGTAATGGCAATCACGACCATTCCCGAGGCAGTTCCAAGCCTAGCGGCAAGAGGCAACAAGAGGCAAGTGATGGTGTGGGTGGCAGGTGCAATGCAGCCCGGGCGCTTGGCCGTTCTGGGTTATCCACGTGCTGAATAAATTATGCTCTCTATATAATACAGAGACAACAACGGGGGAAAAAAGGATCGACTCGTAAGTACAAGTCCCAAAATACAGGGAAGGCTAGAAACAATCAGCTGCAGAGTGATACGACCTCACATACAAACGCAGCCGTCCCAGTGCCAACCTCCCATGCGTACGAGCAGGGGGACCGGTGCGTTGCCTCTACTTCTGCAGTGGGCAACATGGTAGCCAAGTAAGTACACTGGGCGTTCCAGAGGACACACGTTCTGTTCACCGAGCACTATAGCGTAGTATTAGTAAAGCGTGCCGACGGCAACCATCCTACTTTGGACCCACGTCGAATGTTGTGATCGCGGAATATTGATCGATCGAATGCACCGACTTACATCTCGACAGTCGTCTGATAGGTTAAATCCTTATTGGAATTACTGCATACATATCAGAAGCATGTTCTATGTACAATATATCAAAAAAAGGTGTCCTCGATATGTTTTACAAGTAGCGTTCAACCAATGATGAGCTTCATCGACTCCCAACTCTCGCCCGTCCGCACGAGCCCCTTGAAAAACACTTTGTCCAATAGAAAGTCGACGCGCTTGATCCCATTCCCCCTTTCAATCATCTCCATAGTACCCGACCGACGACAACGATGGGCATATGCTCGCGAAACAGCTTTCTCTTCAGCCATCGACAACTTTGCCCAGTCGATGTGAGAGATCCTCTGATTCAGGCACTGGTATATCTGGAACAAGATATCGTACACGGTGATGGGCGGAGCAGCATGAGGGGGAAGATGTTCGCCATTTGGACCGGCACCGAAGTGCGGATTGAACTCGAGCTTGATGGGCCACTGAGGGATCGCATCGCAGGTAATGATCAAACGAGTAATCGGCGGGTGAGTTGCTGGTTGTTTCAAATCCTCCCATGATATAGGTTGGCTTTGACCCGGGCCGACTAGACGCAGTGGAGTAAATGCTGCTCCTGATAAATCGAATATAAAGTCTCCACGGGGCGACTCCCCGTTGAGCCAAGGGTGAATCTGGAAAATGGTCGGCTGCACGGCTTGCCACTGGGGTGTGAGCATGCCCGGCCCAGGGCTCATGGCGTAGGGACTCCAAGCGGGCACATTTGCAGGCCACACAGGCTGCTGTTGTTGCCCATAAGCGCCGTACGAATGCCGACGTTGGTAGTAGGGCTGAGGCTGAGGCCCGAGAAAGGGGGAAGGGGGTGTAAAGGGCGAAGATGGAGGGAATACAACTGGTACGATGCCTGGGCTGCTGTGCGGCGGTGGCCCAGACCATGACGGTCGGCGCTGCCTCGCGTACGTACCGAACGGGTCATTTAGCTCATCGCCAAAGTGGACTCGTCTGGGAGTGTTAGGAGTCCCAGGATCGTTGTGAGGTAGATCATTGGAATTGGCGTAGGGGGATGTCGGGTAAAGGGATGCGCTAGGAATGAACGGCGATGCTTGTTGCTGACCGTAAGATGGGTCAAGGTACTGAGTTAACATGTAAGATGGATGAGGGGTGTACACGTATGGAGAAGACATGGTGGGCTGGAGGAAAGAATGAGAAGGATTCAGAGAAGCTGCGCGACTACGGACTCACTTATAATACTGGCGCTAACAGCAACAGTGTCGGATAAATATAGGTGTTTCGGGGCGGAGAGAGGGTATGGATTCTTTCAGCGCACTTCGCCCGGGAGCCAGACAATGACGAAGGACCTCGGCTTCGTGCAGAGCAGATCGGTGCTACGGGGAGCAACCTCCAGCCAGCCAAAGCTGCTGTGCTGTATTCAGAGGGGATCAGCAATAGAAACCAGGGCACTGCCTGAAGTGCCTCGCATATCAATGATAAGCCGAGGTCCCTGGAGAAAATTGCTTGATCAGGAAATAATATCAGCGCTTGATGTCTGAAACTGTTGATGAGCGCGCACTTAGACGCTTAGGGTGGATCGCGGAGCAGCGATTGGACCAAGATTGGACAGCGTGTTGTGCAATGACCACCAGAGGAGGAAGGTGTGAACCAAAGGTTATCAAAGGAAGGTCTACAAATAGCATCTTCCACTGTATGGTCTCCACTGTTCGAGAATCGGCACCGCCCTGTCCCGCTGCGAAAGTCATAGCGATCTCGAAGCGCTGCTGACTTTGGAGAGGCCAGCTGTGCAATGGAAACCGAACGGACAATGAATAGTACTTGTCTGTCGCCAACCTTGTGTTGTCGGACATGTCCGTGTTCCTGTATCGTAGCGGATGCAATCGTTCGACAAGCAACAACCTTTCGCAATCGGATTCGGCATGGCAATAGAGTTGAATAAATGTGCATGTTCTACACGAAAACAAACACCCAGCGTCAGTACGGAGAAGCTGACTGTATACAACGGGAAATACTTGAATGCGAGCGTCCTTGTTCATTTGCCCGTCAGTGATCGTCCTTGATTATAGAGGTTCGATGCACTTTGAGGCCAGCTGTATCAAGTCCCAGCGATCGTTAAACCCAAATACAGCTCACGGGGATATGTTTTCGCCGGACAAGCACCTGCAATGAAGTCGAGACCGACAGATGAACGGTGATCTAGACAGCAATGCTGCATGCCAATCTACTGCTTCGAGCTGACTGAGACGAGGGTGTGCGCCAACATTCGAGGCTGCAATTTCACTGCGGACATCTCTCTGCGTGCATACACAACAGACGAGGCAATAAAGTAGACACAGGACACAGTACGGAACTTTCCTGCCCATCCATACCCTTGTTAAATACATACCCAGTATTAATTTACGAAGACCCCACTAAGGCCTTGGATCGCTTCGTCAGAAAACTCGCCAGAGCAATAGCTGTAGCTACCAAGAACCAACGACCCCACCGTTTGTTTCCAGACGCTGCGCCGATAGGAGGAGGCCCGCTTGGCCGTGCGGGCAAGCGAGCGAAGAGTAGCTTGCGTACTGCGTTAACCTTCTTCGTCTGGTGGAAGCCAAAGGTGAATAAGCGAGGGACTGATGGACGGCATGACTTTCAAAGGCTTACCGTGTATGGCGGATATCGCGCAGCAAGTATCTTGTCAACCCTGACATGTCCGTCAATACATTGAGACATGAGCAACGAATATACACGCGCTTACCAGCTCGGTGAGTCCATAGAAGCGCGTAGGTGGGTGAATATGTCGAACGTATACTTTCCAGTATGATAGCCGGCTACACCGCGTGAATGACTAAGATGTGCTTAAGGGAACGACGTTGACTTACATCCGCTGGGGCCTATACCTCCGAATGGCAGGCCATCGACTGAAAGAAAACAAATATATCATCCCATCATGGGGCTACGTCTGAACCACATACCACCGGGGTGTATCAGAACTTCATTAGCAATAGCGGCCCCACTCTGGGTATTGTCGAAGACTGCGCTAGGTCAGAATCATGGGTCATCTGGTATAGTTGTTCTCAGACCTTTTGCTTTGACAGCGTTGTCGGAGGAAAAGACATAAAGTGCGAGGGGATGATCACTGGTCGTGTTGTTAGTGTAGTGAAGGCATCAAATGCACGCCACCGACCGTGCATTGATGAAAGCAATTGCCTCGTCGATGTCTTTCACAGGGACGATAGGGAGGACAGGGCCGAAGATTTCCCTAGACGAATCGATATGAGGCTACAGAAATTCTAAGGAAATTCAGAACTCACTCGCTCATCAGAGTATCATCAGGTTGAACGTCCTTTACGACCGTCGGCTGAATGTATTTCGTACCCTCGTCTGCCTCGCCGCCAAATACGATCGTCCCCTTCGTCCCCTTCAACAGCGCATTGACCCGGGTGAATGCTTGAGGAGTGACCAAACGCGCATATGCACCGCTGACCGATGGCTTAGCCGACTCTGGGTAGAATTTATCATACCTATCAAATGAAGTGAGCAACGGGAGGTTGAAGTGGGAACTTCATGATGATTCACGTGTTTTTGAGGGCATCTGCGAAGGCGTCTTGGAAGTCTTTGGGCACAAGGATGTAGTCAGGTGCAACACACGTCTGGCCCGCGTTGGCAACTTTCCCCCACAAGATCCTACGCGCGGCTGTCTCAAGGTCGCAGTTCGGGTCAATAACAACCGGTGACTTTCCCCCCAACTCAAGGGTGACTGGTGTGAGATGCTTCGCAGCAGCAGCGGCAACGATCTTGCCGACTCGTCCGCTGCCCGTGTAAAGGATGTGGTCCCACTGCAGGTCGAGCAGCTTTGTCGTCTCTGGGATAGAGCCGTTAACGACGCGAACTAGGTCTTGGTCGAGGTACTTGGGCACAAGTTCAGCAAGAAGGCTGCTGACTGCAGGAGTGTTCTCTGAGGGTTTGATAGCCACAACGTTGCCTGCAGCAAGGGCACCGGCCTGTCAATACCATCAACACGGAGATCGTTTGAGAAGGAGATTACGCACCACTGGACCGATTGTGAGCCACAGAGGATAATTGAAAGGACTGATGATCAACACAACTCCTTTGGGTTCCTTGCGCACGACTGGCCTCATGGCGGTGAAGTTTAAGCTGAACGCTGGCTTTTCTGGTTTGGTCCATTTCTCGACATTTTGGTATGCCTGCTTTGTATCCCCAATACTCGGGCCAATCTCCAAGCTGCGAACTTGTTGAGTTTCATCAAGCAAGAGGGCCGCAAACGCACAAGTTGTTCTCGAGAGTTGGTCTTCCTAAGTCTGAGGCTAACGCATCATTGAACCGCTGCGCGTTGTCCTGAACGAGGTAGCCAAGTTGCAAGATTTGGTACTTCCGGTACGCGAGAGACTTGAGTTTGCCGGAGTTGAAGCCGGAACGAAGCTCAGAGTGGATCTGTGGGCGACAATTAGCCTCGATGGCCCTCGTACAATTACATCAAGCGGGAACGAACCTTTTCAATCTGGTCTAGTGGGGTGAACTCCATGGTTGTTAGTTCATAAAGTATGAGGTACGGGAGCACTACGCCCGGCGGATCACCAACACATGGTGCTTAGCGCTTATGTAAATGCTCGCCTAAAGTCTAACCATACGACCAAGGGAAAATCTCAATTCGAAGTGTGTAGCGACCAGGTTAGAGAGTGGAACGAAAGCTGACGGCTACATATAAGCTATCATGGTGTTTACGCCATCTTCCTCCTCACAAATCTAACTGGCACTTCAGCGACACCCAGCGTGAGGACAAACCGGGCGTCCATGACCCGTCTTCGCCATTCCTCCTTTGTCTCGCCCGGTTTGAAGATAGGCTCAACGCGCCATTCTCGGAGTAGCATCGTTAGCCAACACACGGATTCAGTGAGCGCGAATTTACGGCCTATGCACATTCGGGGCCCTGATTGCGATGGGCGCATCAATACAGCCGACTGTAGCAAAGAGCACAAAGTTAAAACACTGCTCACCGAAGCTGAAAGCAGTAAACCTCTCTGATTCGTTTGATACGCCTTCCCATCTCGAGGGCTTAAATTTCTCAGGTTCTGTAAAGTAGCGAGGGTTGTATTCTGAAGGACATTGGGGAGATGGCTACGTCAGTATGGGGGTAAAGATGTAGATACACTCACGAATGCCAACCATATCCACAATCACCTGATAGTAGTGTGAGCATTCGCATATCTACCAGAAAACAAACTATCTGACCTGAGTTCCCTTGGGGATAGGGATGGTCTTGCTACCCTCCTGGCCAACGGGGTTGGGTAGGGATAGTATCGTATCCTCTCGTGCTTCACGGGGCATCGATTGAGCAACCGCTGAATCGCCACGACACCGGCAGAGATAGAACTCAGATAATTATTTGCTTTGACGGAAACACCGTACTTACGAAACATTCGAAGCGACTCGTAGAACACCGCCGTCACCTTGGACAGTTTGGGGTAATCTTGTATGGTCTAGAGTCATAAGGACATGGAAGAATTAAGTATCTAATGTGGAATACAGGAAAATGATGGCGCACGGGATCACGATCGAGGCCAACGACGTCCAATACTTGCTGTACAACGTCATCTTGGATATCCTCGTACAAACTCATAAATCCCAGGGCTGCCGCAAGAGTATGCGCCGTCGTTTCTATAAATATCAATTTGAGCCCATCTCCGGCAAGGTTGGCGGAAGCACGTATATACGGACCATGTCCGGCAAACAATATGACAAAGATGTTGCCAATCAGTTCTTGATCACTGAGCTTGAGCCTCTCGTTCTCAGACTGATTCGCCACAACCAGCATTGAGAATACATCTCTTTCGAGAATCCCCTTGTCACTCTCTCCTGCATGCAGGGCACGCTTGCGGTCGTCTATCTTATTGCGCATAAATTTCAACAGGTTTTCGTGGGCAATGTGCATTTCCTGGATCCTGATCCACGGTGAAGCGGTGCGGGCTCATGAAAGCATAATTCACTCACCATGGCACAGGAAGCTTATATACCCAGCTCGGAAACAAGAGGCGAAATAAGGCCGTATCAGTGACGATACGAAAAGCCTTCTGGAGTGATATGGAGTCATCCGACAGTGTTACTGGTATTGTCCAGTCGGCGGAAAATCCAAATGCACAGTGGCCAAGAACATGAAGGGCAAGCTACGAGATTCAGAGGGCTAGCGAACGTCATTAGATGATGGACGAAGTACCTTGAACGTAAGTTTCTGGACAACTGGCACTTCTACGACGTCTTTACCCGCCCAACCCTTTGCTTGAATCATATCGCGGTAGGCTTGTAGAGTCTGTTCCCAAACAAGTTCATATCTGAGATAGTAAGATAGGCAAGGTTAACGAGCGAAGTGAGCACATACAAATCATTGTTGAATGCTGGACCCATTACGCGTCGGTGCCTCCGCCATGTATCACCTTCGGCAGCCACCAGATTCATGCCCCATAGTCTACGAGCTCCGCGTGTTAGATGTACACGAATTGCACCCGAATGAAGACCCTACAGAAATGCCCGGCTAACCTCTTCGGGTTTGAGAAACGACGATTTTGGGCCTCCTGCTATAACTTGGCGGGCGACATCGATATTTGAGGTGTATATTCCGGCAGGGCCACACATCCAACTGACAACGGAGAAATTCTCGCTCTCGAAGTTTCGATATACTGCTCCGTTAGGGAAGTTATCGGAGAGGTGAATATTAGAGCACAAGTACCATCAAAGCGCCTGCGCCACACAAAATCATGGCCCATGCTCCACCATGTAGTCGGCAGCAACACTCCAGGGATGTGATTGGGCCAAAATGGTACTCTGTATCCTGGGAGGTAGCTTACTGCCTGTATGTCTGTTAGTGTCCTTGTTTTGGTCTAGCCTCATTCCGACTTGGACACGAGGATCGTAGAAATGCATACCTTGAGTCCCTGCACGAGTTTTGCAGCCCGTGAGAGGAGGAATATTGCCAATACAGCGACAAGGAGGTCAGTGGCATCGACCATCATCCTGAAGACGGCAATCGTAGTGGTTGTGCTTCTAGAGGCTGCAGTCAACCTCCTACGATGTCCATCGCGCCTTCCATTAACCGCCGTAGAAGAATCATCGAGTCACACATCGAAGTAGGGAAATTCAAGCTCCTTATTAGTAGCCTATTGGGGGACCAACGATCACGTGACTCCGCGCGCGAACTCTGTAGTCACTGAACTGCATACAGTTCTTGGTACTCCCTTTGTGGCCACGGCGAGTCACAAGGAAGGTGCCGGTACAAGGTATGCCAGTATCCATTTGACGCCGATCTGACTTTGCAGTGCTCACTAGTCACTTCTCAGTTGGCACTGAGGACTCGGGTCGCCCAACTCGAGGGAAATGGGCGTTTCGCAGACTGAATGGTGCGAGGTTGCGATACTGACCGCTCTCTTATCCTGATTACAATACTGGGAATAGCAAAGGTCCACTATCTGTGGCAGACAGTAGGGCGATACAATTCTTTGGGCTGAGAGACTCGATAAATCCGTCAGATATCTTTGAACCCATAAAGGATGCCTGAAAGCTCTATCACGATGAATGCCGCAGGTGTCGTTCAGAGGAGCCTAACCTTCTTCACCCCGGCACACGTATTCTGGTACAAGGCTCCTAGATTGATGATAATAAGTCTAGTGACGCCCCGCTCGCTATCCGTAAAATCGTAAGGAATGGGATCAAATTGTTACCGAGATTACTCATAGTTCGCCACTAGCTTTGATTTCTTGTTTATGACAATGATGAAGGGGACAACGTTGGCGGCGAAGATCACCTTATGGAGGAGCAGGCTACTCAATATAGAAAGGGTGTCGGTGAAGAGGAGAACTCGCCTAGCTATATTCTGCAGGATGGCACCGAAACCCCCAAAGATAAGCAAGACAATGAACGTGTCAACAACGCTGACAGAGGCGAAGGCATCGAAGAGAAGGAAGATGACAATGAAGATTCCAAAGTTGTAGCCGAAGACAACATCAGCATATGGAGTGACGACGATGCCTGCGAAAGTGACTGCGATGACGAAGCTGGGTCCCTAATGGAGCTTGGACCGGGCCTGGGTTGTACTGGTCTCAAGGGCATGCACGTCCTGTCCACGGCTGATGTTCCAGATCAACGATGCCAAACAAATATACCGACACTTCGCGTTCTCCTACCTATTGTTTGCAAACGGCTTACGGGAAAGCATCTCCCACCCGAGTTGGTGGAGTTCACCGTTTCGGCTGACCTGGGAGGCACAACCCGGGAGATGGCTGAGAAACATTGGCTTGAGTTCATGGAAGACCGTAGGGTGAAAGTTTCCAACGACGACGAGGTACGCCTAGCTTGTTTACTGTCACATGGCCAGATTCACAACGGGTTTGTAGATTTTCGAGGCGGATTACACACTCTGCGAGCACTAGTGGGTGCAATGGTCGTGCCTCAATGAATACGATAGGTGAAAGGCCAAGATTAGCGCGGTATCCATGTGTCCTCAGTCCTGTATTACTACAGGTTTGTGTGCTTAGGCAGAGATTTGTCAATGGCCAATGTATAGTAAATAGGGGACTCACTGGGAACATATTCTATCAAGTATCGCCCGCATAGAATATTGAAAAAGTCTGCGGCATTGAGCCGGCAAGTGAGGAATCGTGTCGAGATCAGGTCAGGCATTGACTTGAAGTACAGAAGCTTGTGCAGCATAGCATAGAGATCGAGCCGAAGCACATGTGAACGGTGGGTAGGTCCACACGACCATAGATGAATCGGTACACGGGAATTTGCGGCCGATGTGTGAAGATTCTTTGGGTGTCATCAAGTTCTCGTTCTTCTGCTTCTGGATACACAATGAAGAAGTGCATTAGATCAATTAGCTCCCGAGCGACGCCACACGTTTCATGACTGTCGGGGCCTATGAGTCCAATGGGAAGGGTTCAGCCATCATCAAGCCCTCACGGTCCTGTGAACACGCTATTTCGACGGGTTAAAATTCGATGGAGGACATTGCCGCCGGCCCAAACAGGAAAATATCGCCCTTCGAAGAATGTGTTTCGCGGCAACAGCAATATTCGCAGTCGAAAGAACTCGAAGCCAGGTGGCAGCGGCCGGTCCTAACCAGTTTTACTTTCGCAGCTCCGTGACTTCTGTCTCACCCACAATTGATCCAGTGAAATAAGCCATAGCGGAGGATGCTGGAAGCGAAGAGAAGTAAGTGAGGAGACGCCGGGGGATCAAAGCGGGATAGGCTGGCCAATCTACATCCCAGAATAAAGGCCGCTCGCCTGCTACCGAAGTTCCAGGTTTGTATGAAAATGCAGTCAGCCGGCACGAATTCATGCAGTCGTCATAATGGCGAAGGCGCGAAGGTGACAGGTCTAGGGCAAAGTGATGCAAACTTGAAGTCATTAAATGATAAATTAAAGGAATTCTTCTTTGACCTCGATATCTTCAGGATGCTATCCCCAAAAACTGAAGAACATTCTTTAGCGACGTGCCTCGAGTGCAAAAGTAGGCAGGTACTGTATAAGGAAAGATGAATGAGTCCGAATGGTGGCCAAATGGGCGAGGGGTAGACCTTAAAGACATACCGATAGCGGATGAGGAAAGAACAAGGGGAAGACCATATACGGAACATACCTTCATTATCTCGAGGAATGTCCGCCCCGAGGGACGAGAACGAGGGGACTGATTCGGAGGGACGCACACTCAACTTTGGCGCAGCCGTAGAAGTAACTGGAAATGAGAACGATGAAGCTTAATTCAAAGGCATTGATATTATGTGGTGTACATGCATGTGGAGGATTGCGTGGAGTCAGGCAAGGATTCGGCTTGGCCTCAGAACCCTTGTCTCACACATCGTGTTCAAGTCTATGCAAGTTGGCTGCACTCGTCCATGAGGGTGTCGGCTCCATAATTCACGTACGACAAAAGTGCGGAGAAACGGTGGACGGGACCGTGGACGGCGAGGAGATAACGTCCTGCTGCGATGGTCTCGGATTGTGTTTGGCCAAAAGTCAGCACTGGGTGACGGCATCGGGTTTGCGAAAATTGTGCATGGATGCATGGCTCGTAGACACTTGATCTCTCCCTTGATTATACAGGCGATCTTGCGCCGGGGCCACGCAAGGCCTGGCAGAATTCCCCATGTTACTATCATAGCTGTTGCATAGAAATCCGATCCAGAAGACGGTGTTAAACTGAGAATATCCTTGGGTCGTGAGCTAATACTGAGAAATGCCACACACATTGGACCGTCGGGCCCTATGGATCCAGTGCAAAGTTGGGAGAAGTTACAGCCAAAGAACTCGGGATCTGAGATAGTCAAACTACTCACGGAATATCTCGTCGAGAAGACACCAAGTCTGGCACCCACAATCCTGAGAACGCCGCAAAGGGAGCGCACCCTACGAAGGAACACGTTCCACGACACTGAAGAATATTCTTAGTGTGGCCAGCCCCTGTTCAGGAAGAAACGAAGTGGTCACATCGCCTAGGAAAGCATGGATTTTCAATCAATGATATGGCGGAGAGGAAGGTGCGCACAGAGCCAGGATGTTCGAGTTAGTACCGTTCCTCCGTACACTCTGATTTACTCGTTTCCAACATTCCCTATAGCTGCACACAGTCACATCAGAGTACTGGAAATTCGACCAAAGAAGTTACAGAGAACCCCCTACTTGACTAACCAGTGACACATATAGTTGTCCATTCGAGTCCGAGTATCATAAAGCGAGCAAGACAAGCGCTCATGCAAGTCGGGTTTATGAGCGCTTAAAAGTGCTACCTCTTGTCTAAATCCACGACGAAAGTCCCAGCCCACCCGACGAACAATTCGCAGGCAAGACTACTCATTTGCGCTGAGATATCTCATTCGTTAGGGAGGATGCCAAATATTGTCGATCATCCGTTCAGTACAGGATGACCGTGCCGTAGATGCGGTAAAAATATCGTGCAAGGAACTCCAGTACTCTCATATTGGCCTTCTGTCGATGACAGGTGAAGCTTTGAAGGCTCGGAGGACGGCGAAGACAGTATAATACTACACCCGAATAAGCCAGAGTCATACAAGTCCCGCTCCATGGCATCAACATCCTTGTCCGTCGGACATGGTTATATGGTGAGTCCAAATACGATGTTGAATCAGAATCCTTGGATGTATTGAGTTGAGATAAAAGAGAACGGCCTAGAGATCCACGAATGCTACTACAAGGGGAGTATCAGACCTTCAGCGGCCAATTTAATCCGGCTTATAAGCGAAGTGCTTCCTCGATCAGAACCAAATCCTCTGATCCCCGTCCTGCATGTAGGACTTGTGTCCAAAACTTCGTCCAGACATCGCTCGTCAAAGATTTCTTCAGATCATCTGGCACGAAACCTTTCTTCCTTCTTTCGATCTCGCTGGTACAGAACAGTACGTCTTGTAGGTCGGTTTCGATCTTCGCACTTGCCACGACCCCCCTGCTGGACATGGTTTCAATTTTGTCTACCAACAGTAGATGAAGCCCTGCGACCATTACGCCGTCCACAATTTCGGCATGCTCAAGAACATCTTTGATGTCAGGTCTCAAGGCGATATCCACGCTGGTCGCATTTTTGGCTCCCGGGCTTGATTCCGAAATAGTCGCGTTCCATCGCTTTGGAGTGTTCCTGTTTGGTCTGACCGTGATGCCAGCAGCGGTCATTTTTGCGATAAGGCGGTCATTCATCTTCAGAACATTAATGTCAAGGTCCTTTCGGAACTGTGAGTCTCGGGGTGCATTCTAGAAAACGGTGACAGACCCTTGTTTAACTCTCTTCACTGCCTTGTATTATAGACGCCCCGCCTCCCATAATGATGTATTTCTTGTTGTTGTTGTCAAAGACCGACGCGATCCTGTGCGCCGCACGTATAATTTGAACTCGGTTGGCCAACGCCATTTAGCCGCGTGTGATGATACTATGGGGTTTGGTGGGTGCAAGTCGCGTCGCAAAGGAAGTAAAGTACAAGATAATCAGATAAACCACGTATATGTGGAAAGAAGCTCGATGGAAAGCGAAGAGAACGACTCAACTACAATTCGTGCCCTTGTGTGGCACAACGAGAGCTCCCCTACCTAAGCGCCCATGCGCCTTTGCGTCGCGACTCTCATACTCCTTACCATGGCCATTCATTTCTACGACGAGACTCCCAACCCACCTGGTGAACAACTTGCAAGACTCGAAGCGGGTTCCTTACTTATTCGCGCTGAAATCCCGTTCGTCGTTTGAGGATGCCTTGTCCATTGTCCATCGGGTACCCACAGCTCTGTTCGACCATCACCTCCTCGTACAAGATGACCGCGTCGAAGATGCGGTGGAAATAATCTGTAACGAAGTCCAGTACTCTTCTACGGGCCCTTCTAGCGACGACAGATGGAGGGACCACGCGATCAATAACCCAGCTCGACCATTTGCATTCGGAGGCACCCCAACTACGCTCCTGCAGCACAATGATCCAAAGCTCGCGTGCAAGGCGCTGGAACCAGAGCGTATCCTTGTTCATGCCGCGTCGACCTTCAAGTTTCCCCTCGACGACTTATCCCGCAGTCGCCTTAACCCGAGTCGGCGAGGATACGATTTCCTACGGTCCCCGCATTTTACGATACGCTGATTGATACGCTATTCGAGCCCCCGCTAGGATATGTGCACCTTAGGCTTAATCTCCACCTCAACTCGCATATTTCTAACTTGAACCTGTACAACTTATCGGACAAGGGAGTCACGACGGCGAGTGCCCCTCCAGGAGAATTCGGAGTCATTCCACGTTGTCTAAAAGTTCTGGACCAAATCAAAGATGAAAACAAGGTATTCTTAGCTCGTCGCTTCTTGCAGATACCATTCAACAGGGAAATCACCTCTCTGGAGAGGCTCTTGATACGCCAGGCCCCATTGTCAGCCCCTTTCAGTTTATCGACCTCGATTTGCTCACGTTTCAACAGGAAAGACAAAGGCGTATCTTACACGATCCCTCCGCTACCATATCATCCTCATGCACGCTCGAAGGGAGGACGTGACCAACCCCCACCCCCAAACTACTAGAGTACATTCATCCGTCCGTTCGTTCACCAGGTAGATTTCTCACTGAGACTTTCATAGACAATTGCGGGAAACTCATGTTCAAGAAAAGCCATTTTATGACTGCGTTTGGAAGCGATGGCTGCGACTGCTCCGCGGAATATGTATATGAGGAAGGAGTTATTGTCGACTCCCAAAAAACGCGACTTTGAGCATCTGGCCCCGGATCTTATCGACTCTTTGCACCTGTACTGTAAGCACGAGACATGCATTATACCGCTCTTACAAACTAACGGCTAACGGATATGCTAGCGGCTTCCAGTTTCAAATTGTAGTTTTCGTAATGGTTAATCTTCAAATGAATGTCCTCCGTCCATGTAAGGCCTCGAATCTCTTGCGCCAAACGGTCACTCGGTGATTTTGGTTACTGGACAAAGCACAACTTCTAAAATCGTCTTTGAAACACATTACGCTGGGGACCCTGTCCAGTATGCCGCCTAATTAAGTCGAACGCGTGCTCACATCGTGTTCAACCCTCAATGTGGGACTACCAGAAACGTCAAGACGCTGAACGTCGAAGACTTCAATTGATTGGTTTCGCCCGAGCTATTCGAGGCAAAAAGGACTGGTTCTTGAAGGTCGACTCGTTAGCGAATAAATGGGTGCAAGAAGCGGGTCTGATGGGGGTCGATCTCGTAAAGCTGATTTGGTATGTCTACGCTCGCTGGCATGCTTCCAGCACGATCTGAGTAACTTCAATCTCAACCAGGGAGCTGAAAGCAGAGGCGCACCGTATTAGAGTTCTCGATAAGGAAATATCACTCCGCCCACCATCTCTCCCCGAGCGCGCCATCGATTTTGAGAGGATTCGGAACGATGTCATGATCTCGCTTAAACATAGCAGGAAGTCCAAGTTCGCGATACTTCGGGCGGACCTCCGTGACGATGTTGGTGTTTATGTCTCTGATGGCATAATCCCGCCGTCGCTGCATCGGGAAGTAAGTCGTCCACCATCCATGTTGCTGTTTAGGTCTGATGATTTAATCCTCTTCGTCCCAGTTAGTGACCGAACTTGATTCTTTAGCTTCTTCGGAGCCCAAGGATTTTCATCCCGGAACCTGCGGCAAGGCACGTTGGCCGTTGGTAAAGTTAAGTGACTGTTTATTGACTTTGCACCAGGTACAAGACTTGATCCATCCATCCTTATGCACGTACGGTTCCTCCGCACTCGGCGAGCTTCGGTGCTGAGCAATAGTATACAGACCCATATATTGCGGAGAAGACACCCATTCATCCATCGGCTACGATCCCGCTGTTGCACAACGGTCGATTTAAGACAAGTGTGCTGTCCAGGAGCGAGGATTACAGCTCAGTCCACCACTCATCGGCCTATGCTTGGATCCCATCCGTTTTCACCGTTTCAGACGACGGCAGAGACGTTCATATTGATTCCTACATCAACGGCCTCGGTCCTCGCGAAGACTACCCGACTTTGTACGCCATCATCGAGAAGGTGTTTCTCTGCTTGTTGCCTCATTTTGAGCGAACGAAAGCCGCATCTTTTGGATCGCGCAGTACTGATTCTAGTTCGTCAAGTAGTAGCCATCCATTCACGCCCACGCTAATGAGTGTATAGTTAGGCGATGGTGGGAAAGAGAAGACCTACGCCCGGAGGCTTATGAAAGTGACTGGGACCAGTTACGAGAGAAACAGGCGAAAGAAAAGGAGCAAGCTCTCAAGCAGAAAGAAGAAGAGAAGGCGAAACTCGCAGCAGACATATTGAACGATTGGCAAAACAGGCCGTTATCAGTCGACATATGGGATTCTTCTCTTGCTTCGTCGTTCAAAGGTCGCTCATTGAAAGTCATTGTCAAGGTATGTGTATGCGGAGGCCTCTGAGAATTGTAACTCATACAAGATATAGGCCGCGAATTACATCCTCAAGCCTGGGCAAAATTACGACGGAGCCTGGCACCTTGAAGGCATGGTAAATCACTAAATCGATTGGGTTTCCGGCATGTACCTGATGGATTGTAGCCCCACGAAAGGATCGTTTCATCTGCGATATACTACTATGATAGCAACGATTTTGTCCGTGACTCAGGGCTTGGACTTCGGCGAATACGCGACGAATACGAGGACTTTCCGCCCCCGCATTACACCTGGGATGTGAGTACTTGAGTACTCTTCAAGATACTTGTCAACCCTCATGTCATTTTTAGGAGAATTTCGCGGTGAAATTCCTCAAGCCTAAGGGCCAGACTACCAAAGAGGATCAAGGTCAAGTAGACAACAGTGCTGACGGCGACGGAGATGAGGATGGCTGGGATTCAGATGCAAGCCATGCCACCTACGACTACCCATCAGAGTGGGATGAGGATAAACATCATATTTATCAAGGCGTCGTTCCTACTACGTACCAATCGGGCTCGGGGCCAACGGTTGGCCATGGTACGGGTCGCATCATCTCTTTCCCCAACTGGCTGCAGTTCAGTTAGTACTTTGGTCATTTTACTTGTAAGAGAACCCCGATTTCTCCTAGCACAAAGTGCTGGGCATCCTTCACACTGGCGACGATGTCTCGAGTGGCGCTCTTCCAGCAATTCGAAAAATTGTGCGTCCACTGTTCCTTATCAGCGCTGTTGTTAATTACTTGTTAGCTCTGCTTCTTCCTCGTTGAGGATGAAGACAACCAGGATGGCGATGGAGAGGGCATGACCGACGAGGGAAATGATGCTGAAATGGAAATAGATGTCGACGTGGAAATGAATGACGCGGGTAATGAAGGGGAGGAAGATAGTGGGGATGGAAATTCTGAGGACGATGAGGACGAAGACGGAGAAGATGAATTCTATGCGGGGCCGGGCCTCACTTACACCGGTGTCAAAGGCATGCGTGCTACCGATGTCCCAGATCAGCGATGTCGAACGAATGTGCCCACTCTTCGTAGCCTACTACCTATGATTTGCTTGCGCCGCATCGGAAAATGTCTCCCGCCCGAATTGGCGATGCTCATAGTGAACTCTGTTGACCTGGGTGTGAGCCGCGAGATGGCTGAGACACACCGCTTGGAGTTCATGGAAGACCGTAGGGCGAAGGTCAAAAGAGAAGATGAGGTACTCCGTTTACCTTTCCTCGTCATTGCAATCTTTTGACAATCTCGTAGATCTTTGATGCAAGCTATTCACTTTGCGAGCATTGACACACGTTCCTTCGTAGGTTTCAAGCATGATTCAATTACAACATCGATGTTGATGTCAAAATTCACTGTCTAGAAATCACTCGGACGGTGAATATGATGCTCATAATCATCTATTGTATTTAGGTGAGTATCGTGTAGACGTACATAGATAGGTGCATATCTACGGTACCATGAATTCACTTCGTCCTCCTTGTTCCAGGAAGATGAAAGTATCAGAAAAGCCTGTCGCCGCTGCCCAATTGTCGTCGTAGGTCGCGTCCTTTCAACGACGTTGTCGCAGTTTCGAGACGCCATGAAGGATATCTATGGCATAAATCATCCATGGACTGATATGCTAAGCAATGGATCGCCAAAATCACTTGATATCTGATTGCTGCTTCTCCGGATGGGGAACACGGAGGAAAAGGGACCTACTGCAGGGCGCGCGGAAGCATTTTGTGTGTCGCCTATCCTAGCAACGGGTACACAGGTAGGCCACCCTATTAACCAGAGTTTAAACACGATGGACCACGTCCCGAGGTTAGTACTGTAGAACCCGGTTTTAAAAGGGGAGTGGTTAACCTCAGGCTGTGTACCTGACCTTGAAACTGGAGTTCTATCGGTTTAAACCGTGCACAACCAAGGGACATGGCAAAGGAGCAGCGTGGATTACCATATATAGGTGTATTTTTCAGAATATTTACAAAAAATAATAATCAAAATAATGTACGGCCAATCATTTTTTCGTCGCGCTCTGGTTGTGCTGGGATCATTATAAAGGAGATCTATTAAGAACTACACTACAGCACAGAGTGTCTCCACTGAGCGAGTGTAAGTGACCTGCCGCAAACCCGGATTGACGAGGACGCCGTAACGTGGATACGATGTGGCCGAAATAGAGGCGTCCAAGGTAGTAAATGTCGGGAGAGTGTGGCGATATTCGCAATGTAATCCGTGACATGGACAATGGGTATGCACTGACAATTTGAGGTTAGCGTGGGTGTGGAAAGGAGATCAGAGGACTCACAGCAACGCGGGCCCTTGCGATCAAATGAATCGTTGGTCAAGTATATTGTGGCATGAGCTATGGGATGCGTTGAGCATGAAGGTATTGTAATTACACTGTAACTTACGTGTTCACAGGCATGTTCGCAGGTACTGGATGCGGGCCTTCGTCTGAATCGTCGAACGGATGCTGCGGGCATGAGAGTTGTCCATCAGTATGACAGCAGCGAGCGGACCAACTACATGTACCCACATAATTACTTGCAAGATCCGTCTACTCGCCGACTGTCAATGGATAAGTGAGAAGGTGTGACACCACACTATAAGGATAGACCAACCTATCTTTGCCGCAGCGAGTGTTGAGAGGGTCTAAAATGAGTTCGTGGCGCCGATACAATGTCAGTGACTGTCGTTGGACAGGACATCAATCATCGAGGTGTTTGACTGCGAGGATCTTCTTTGTGTTGACGACACCTGCCGAGTGAGCGTGCTGCGACCACCAATCTACAGCATTGGGCTGGGGGTTAATGAAATGAAAACGGGTGAGGGATGATCGATGAGCGCTGAGTACTCTTGAACGGCACAGACGATGATGGCTTTGGCCAAAGCAGACATGAAGGGAAAGCGGACAGAGAGACAAGCAAGGTTCGCCCATTTCAACAATGGCCAAATAACGGCACACACATGATCATGTGCTCGTGCTTTGCTTCCAAGTTCACACACAACAGGATGGGGTGGCTTCACACGGCGCTCTCGTTTGACTCTCACTGCACATTCCTCTGAGGTAGCTCTGTACGCAACAACGGACGATAACTATAGGCCAGGCGCAGTATTCAACATATGGCTAACGGCCATCGGCGACCTGTTATATGGGCTATACTGGCTTTGCTGTCCCCGTTCAATCCACTGGTATCCTTGTGACGACGAGTCTGAATTTTGGAACGACGGCTGCGAACTGGTCTCCCCCAACTCCTCTTCATGTTGTTCCCACAGGAAAGGTCGTGGTGACGAGGGCTGAGTGGAAGGCAGCTGTGGCTGCTGCACGCTCGTTGCCCTGCCCTCTGCTGGATCAAGTCTTTGCCTCTCGCGTAGCATGGCCGTGTCAATCACCCTAAACCGCAACGACAATCCCAGTGATCAGTAGGGAAATCAATTGAGGGAGACACCACGTACTCCTTCCACTTCGTGCTTGTGAGATTACGCCCGTTGATTTCCACCTGCTTCGCAAAATACTGATCCACTTGCAACCAGAAGTCTTGGTCTTTTGGGACACGGCCGCCACGCTTTCGCTTTTTCTTGGATGGCCGCGCATCTTCAATCATCTCATCGTCGGTCCCCTCATTCTCATCTACGTTGAGAAGCCCAGGATGGTCAATAGCAAAGGACCGCTGGACCTTCTGTGAGTTGCGAGGCACCATTACCGACACATGAAACTTACCAGTAACACATTGTGGACTAGATCAGCTTGGGTTACGGCTTCGCCAATGCTCAGGCGCTTATATTTCCCAGCTATCTCAAGTGTAAACTCCTCAAGTGAGCATTTTGCGTCGCCAAAAACACTTGCACGTAACTGATCGGCCGATAATTTCAGTAGCAACTGCTTGCACCTAGGATAGGACTTACATCTTGCCTGAATGCATTGCGTACACTGGACGTGATGCGCTTCGCTCGGATGAGAAGGACCTTCTCGCGCGCAGGATTATTGAAGATATTGGTAAACCCCGTCTCTTTTCGGTGCTCACTGATCTCCTTCTGTGATTGTAGACATGTGAGATGGCCTGCGCGCAGAGGATGACTACTTACGATGACATCAAGATGCAGTGTCTTGAAGGTTACTCGGGACGTTTGGCATATCATGTCCTGGGCAATGACTCTAACATTATCCTGTCCATCTCCGTAAGCTTTATTGTACAATAGCTTGAACGTTACTCACATTCTGCTCCTTGCTCAGGTGAAACGTGTCTTCAAGTCGGATTTTGAGGTCATTCATGAGCTCGGTGATACCCGTTATCGAGTTCGTGGCTTCATGGCGCCGCCGCTCGGCTGTGTTCTGGAAGATGGCCGCGAGCGTAAACAGACGCGTCATGAGGTCGGCCTTGCTCATTGTCGCGTCCCGCGTGCCGAGCTGCACAAAAGTGTGAAGATTAATGCGCAGATCGTTGGTCAGCCCCATTTCGTTGGCCATTTTGTCAATGAATAGGGGTTGAATCGAGACATCGGATGGCGGCGCGCTTTGCTGGCTGTTCAGCGGTGAAGCCCCCAACGGCAGCATGATACGTTGCATATTGGCCGGCTGATCAGGAAATTGCCTTGCTGGAGTTGTGGGAGGCCGCATACCGTGACCGACCATCGATGCCGGTTGGATGTTCTCGCTGTACATGTTGATGATGGTAGGGATCACAGGGCTGACACGTTACTTTTCAGTGATTTATACGCCGTTCAATGTCGCGACTGCACGTGGGCCTGTTGATTGTGGACAGCAAGAGACGCGTCCTCAATAAAAGCTGGCTCAGTCACGCGGATGTTGTCCTTTGTTTATTTCGTCCACCTCTCGTTGCATTTGCCATGAAGGCTGAAAACTTGGAATCCCCGCGGTTCACCCCATACGGCTCACCACCAATTCGGTTTGTGTTCTTTTTGACAGATAAATTCATCACTCTGACATTGTTTTATTAGCAATGCGAGGGGTTTAGTTCTTAGGGTGACGGCTGCTCGGGGGCAAGATATAACATCGAAGTATAGCAGACCCTCATTTGCCCTCTGTTCGTTACTTACAGACAGCTAGGCTACTCAACGGAGGCCCTCTTGATAGTCAGGTCACTGACTCTCAGCTCTTCGATGACCCTTCGGACAGCGAACAGTGTACGTGCCTATCTTATTTATGGTACCACCCCATTTTAACAAAGCCTGGCCCAACAGCCCTCGCTGCCAACAGAAGTGTTTGCGATTCAACCGCCGCCATCTCTCCGTGTCCTGGTCCCTCGGCTCCTGCTGTCAACGGAAGCATAGACATTCACGAGTCAACCACCGCCATCCCATTGCAACCCAGTCCATCAGCTCTCCCCGCCAACAAAAGCACGGATGTTCACGCCCGATTGATCACCGATGCTGAGTGGCGCATCATCTGCGCTATACGTGAATACAAAACGAGCGCCATGGAGACTATGAAAGCAACTGTCGAGCGTCTCGAAGGTGAATGTGCAGAAGTCAAGGAAGAATGCGAACGCCTCAGGAACCATCATCAAACAGCTATTAAGCTTCTCGCATCTGTATAATGCATATTGTAGTCTATCAGTGCTATGAATTCATTGACGATGTACCCGCCCGACTTCCTTGCCTATTTGTGCCTCGAGAACCAGCCGCCCTTGTTGCCACTCGCCTAAGGTTGTCGCCCATGCTTGCATTGACCGATCCTGACTTGGGATTGTTTGTAGTTGCTCTTGAGAACGTGGCCGCCACTTTTTTCTGGGCCTCATGCTCCCGAACGACTGCCTGCTCGAGGATGTTTCCTTGCAACAGGGTTGTTGGCGGCCGAAATTTTTGGACATGGATTGCGTCGCGCATCTGTGCAATGTTCAGAACACGGTCGCTTACTCCTTGCAAGTGCTCAACGGTGGGCACTGTGGTTGAAGTACGCTGGCGTTCTTGATAGACATGTTGTTGTCCCGTTGCTTTGCATCCATTGGATACACAGTTATGAGGCGCATTAACGGTGCACAGGATATCCTCCATGAAGAGAAGATTGGTCAAATGTAGATGCATTCTTTGTATCATGCTTACCTTAGGCAAGACTGATGTACAGCAGTGTGAAGGCCTCATCAGAGGCATTTCATAAACATGTGAAAGAGAGTGAAGATCGGCTTGTTCGATGAAGACACTTGAGGGGACCGAGTCCATGCTGGCCGTATGCCGTATGATCTCCTTGACAATGCCGACAAAGGTTTGACCAACAGTGTTGCGAACAATAACGTAATCGTTGATGGAGCATTTATCACCGTTTAGCAGGACCATGGAAGTACATGTTACCACACGTGGATTTGCGGCATTGGCGAGATGGGATGGCACACTTCCTGAGAGTGTCTGCGAGAGTAGTCGGGGACCGTGCTTGTCTGCCACACAAGTGCCTATCTTGCTAAGCGGCTTTGATGATAGCCCTAGATAGGATGCAACAGTGCTGTCTGAAGTGATAAGGCCAGCAGGACCAGGACCGATTGAGTGCCATGCAGAGCGGTCGAAGCAAAATGTTGATGGGGTTGTTGCATCATCATTAGCCAAGAACCGCCCGCCACTGAGGAGATGGCGTATCCGATTGCCCTGGGCAAATGCTTTGGCAATATCCCGTGAAGGTGCATGTCGGTTGGAGTGCACACTTTTGGCTCGTATGACAGCATTGAATGACTCGAAGGCTTCAGTTGCGAAGAGGATTGCTGGACCAAAGCGGCGTACATGGTCCGGCAGATGGAGCAAAATGTGGAACTTGGGCTTGTTGAACCACCGTGTTGTCCATCGTGCAGTGCAGAGAAGAAAATTGTCAATTTCTGACCGTAAAAGATCCTATACATGACCAATAGAAATCAAATAGTCTATGAGAGCTGCAAAGAAATAACACCTACGACATGTTTGTCAATATCTTCTATGTCAGGCTGCCAAACCAATGGAATGAGCTTTGACAAGGCTGTCCAAGTGGCCAAACAGTCCTTTGGCACAAAGTCATAGATCACAAACGGGGCAACTTGAGCAATAGTGCGAAAGTCACGTCCTGTAAGAGAACCGGCATACTGAACCAATGTCTTTCCAGCCAGTGGAGATATGCCAAGCCCAGAAACATCAAATGATGAAAGGCGGATCTTCAGTGTCTCCAGAGAATCAGCCTTGTTCTTCAACTGATTCTGAACAACATCTCGCCACAGATACTTCACAAAACCCAGAAGGATAACATGAAGTATCTCGACAGGAGTGTCCTGATGGGGATCGAGGCCTAGCATTATTTGTTCTCATTCTGAACCAACTTCAAAACAAATATGTCGTACCTTTAATTCGCCATACGGGGCTCATGGTATTTTCTGGAAATGACCGGAGCTTCGCCTGGAGTGCAGACTCCTTTGCATCAACTCCAGACTTTCCTTTTGTCGAGGAGAATAATTGCTCTATGAAGTGAAGCTGATACGTATCTTTCACCCCAGTTTCAGTTCGCATTTTGACAACCCGAGTTTTTGAACCGACACAAGTGGCCTCTGTGAATTGAGAGCGTAGTGCCGTTGTGGTCTCAGGCTTGTTCCGTAGTTTACCAATCTAAAGAACAACTGTTAGTGGGGTAATCATGAAAAGTGTGCACATACCTTGAGGAAGGCAGTAACACGAGTCATTGCTTGTTGCAAACTCTCTTTGAACTTTCTTCGACCCTTACTCCTGCCAGCAGTAGCACCACCAGTGCCCCCCATACTTGTGGATTGCTCGATGTTTCCACTGTGACTCTCATCACTTCCGAAATCTGAGTTATCAGCCTCCGAGCCAGAGTCGGCAGCGGGGGTAGTGGTTGATGGTACTTCAGCTCCCATCCCATCCAACGCATCACTCCCCTTGACCCAACAGGCTCTGCAAAAGTATTTGCCTCGCAGGCCAATATGGCATGCAAACTCACTTTGCATTGGGTTATCCCCAAGGAGCGCCAAAACCCAGGGTACCACAAGTACAGGCTCATTGAGCTGACAATCCCAAGCCCAAATGCCAGTTTCCTGTGCTGGTCTATAGAGCTTGTCAACCTCGCAATTCACATCACAGTCTGAGATTTAGAATGTACTCAAGTTGATCCAAAATGCCATCTAACATCTCCAGCGGTGGTGCGAGATTTGAAGTCGAAAGGAAATGGATGTTGTACTCCTTTTGTGCTTCAGCTCGGGAGAGTCCAGCAGGAATGACCAAGAAAGAATTATGCTCGTTCCACTTCTTGGATACATTTCCTGAAGTGTCATCGCAGTACATCCAAAGAGGGAAGCTGACAACTCGATGACCTTTTGATAAGGTACGCCAACGGTTGCCTAGCTTTGGGTCGGTGAGTATCCAGGGCACGCAAGTTTGTTCAGCTGGATCCACCAGTTCTGTATGTGTTGGCCTGTCAGTTGGTTGCCTAATAATCCGTAATCTGGTACAGACCGGTAATTGAATGGAAACTCGGTAGACCGTAAAGATCATGATCGGCTTGTAACTCAGGCCAATTCTTCAGAAGATTATCTTGAGAGATGATGTAATCATTGCGAACAATGACACGCCATGCCGATGTTGAATCTGTGTAAACAGGCTGCATCTCCCAGCACTTTGCGTAGATCTTCTGGCCCCTCGTAAACCAGCGTACTGGCATACAAATAATACCATCTGTTGTCATTGCTGGTTCATGAATATAGAAGTCCTTCACCCCGAGCCTTGCCATCGGCGTTAACTGATCGGCGGGAGCTTCGTGAAGCCAACGTTCCGCCTGGCGAGCTTCCGAGACTCTTTTCCCACTGTCCTCAGGGTAGAAGGAGAGGTTCGGTCTCACTTTTGGATTGGCCATTTCCTAATCACTATGTCAGAGAGGTTATATGGAGATACTTATTACGTACCTGCGCAATGATCTGCGAAAGACTATTTACATAATACTTATGCCCCAGTGCTCCGTCGCAAGATATTGTATCAATCCCACAGAGCTTCTGTAACAAATCATTCATGGCGGTCATGGATTTCACCGAAGGTACATCATTGACTTGATTGACTTTGAGTAGCCAAAGGAAGAGGTCGAGCTGGCGTTGCGAAAATACCGAACGGGGAAGATGCATTAATACATCAAGAGTGCATGTCTGTGCAAGACAACTTAGTTTACTAGCGCAGAGAAAGCTCAAACTCACGATTCGGTCATTCCATGGATACCAATGCCGTGCTGAAGCTCCAGCTTCACCAGTCCACCGAGGTCGTTTTCGAGGGCCTTCAGAAGAGCCGTTCTCATTGCTGTCATCAGTTACAACTGTCAACCAGGTTAGCCTACCTTAATCGTTGATAAACTATATGCTTACAGTCCCCCATGGGTTCACGGAGCTCGTCGGGTTCTATATCGGTATCAGACCACTCTGCATTGTCTTCGTCGTCAGACACCGGTGGATCGTCCAAACGTGCATACAACTCTGCGGCGATAGCACGAACGCTTTCTTGCGGGTCATAGATATCAAATTCAGCCGTAGTCTCTTGCGCTTCGTAGAGGTTCCAATCTATCAAACTCGCAGGTGAAGCAACGGGTGTCGTGGTTGTACCAGAATCGGGCCCTCTGGACATGGAGTAAGTAAGGTTGCGCACTCCGTCCTCAACGAATAAATGAAATGGGGTGCGTATGGGCGCGGCGGTGTTAATGGTAGCTGTCTGATGGCTGGGATCATTCGCCGCAGCTTGTGCAAGTTCGAAATGTCGTAATGCTGCTTGATGAGAGTCCCTGCTTTCGTGTGTGGGCAGATGATGCCGCTTTCGGTAGTGAGTATCCTTGCAAAGCCGACACTTCCATTCGTCGTCGTTGATAGGATGTTGTTCCCAGTCTACCGAATGTATTGCTAATGTCCAGCGCAGGCCAACGGTCACAAGAGGCAATGGCTCACATTGTGGATTTGGCTCCTGTGACGCCATCACTTAGCGCTTTGCACACAGGTTCAATGGCGTGTGGTGGTGAGGGTAATATCGAATGTCTGATACAGGGGTTAACCACGTCGTTGCGCTCGACTCAAAAATCACACGTATGAACTGGGGTTCAGCCCCTGTGTCTCAGGTGCAAGTCTATTCAACACATCTCAGGTTCTACCGTGTTTTCAACCACAACGCATCCGAACGTCTGGCCGTGTAGGCACCTTCCTCTGGAGCAAGGCCCGAAGTCGACACCGTACGCGATTCGTAAATGGATCATGAGACTGAGACTGACTGAAGCTTAGGCCCGATACGCCGAACGAAAGGCCGATGTAACAAGGCTCCTGGAATGATGAAGTGAATAGCGAGGGAGTGTTGGGAACTGTATAGCATAGACCCTCTTTGATTCGACGCAGTGTCTGCCACAAAGCTTAAGGAATCAATTTGAGACGAGGTCATCAGGCCCAGGAGAACTCGCCTGAGTCTCCGCACCCACAGGTCGAACCTGCCTTATCGCGACCATGCCTACCACTATCTCGGTCCTGGCTTCCCACATCGGGCACGAGGCGTCCGCTGGCGTTGATCCCAGCCAAGTTCCTGGGTCTCACTGCACGGGCGTTGATAGATGTGATAGCGGGAGGACCATGTAAAAACCCCAGAGTGCACCCCTTCATCGAAATAGCAGTAGCAATCGACGAGATCCGCTGGCGGGGGGATGGCGAAAAGGACATATGCAGACAGATCATCGATCCTACCCTCGGAGTTAACCCGGCCAAAGTAAAGCATTTGGGAATATTGAAATGGAGGGGTGTGGATATATCCGAACGAGGAGAGAAGAGGATGGCGCAGTGGGATGCGCCGTGGACATGTATTTTGAGAGGATTGTATCTATTGAAGTGGTGATGCGACATCTTCAAATCAACGGGAGATAGGTAGACACAAGTGAAGAGCTCGAACGGTCCGTGACTCCTGGAACAACGTCATGGGCTAAGCAGAAAATCGGGTAAATTCGAGGGAAATCAGTCGACGCGCGATGCACGATTTCGTCCAAGCCCTCCACCCAGGGTTCGGGGTGAGTGAATTTTCAGGTGCATGACTTCGAGGGAAAAGTCAATAATTAAACGTCCTCGCTAGAGGACCTCGAATTTCCCGACTACTGGTGTATTATCCCCAGAAAAATCGAAGATTCTTCGTCGAAGTATTTTCGATAGAAGAAGACGAAGGCTGTATAAGGAAATGTGAATGAACAGAGGCCCGATGGATGGAGGGACAGAGGGAGGGAAGACGAAAACAGAACAAGGGGAGAACCAAATAGGGAACATACTTTCAGTATGATTCAGAGTCTTGAAGAACGTACTCGCTGGGGCAGAGGGCGGGAATAACGGATCGATTCGAGGGTGCGCTCTGAATAGATTCATTGTTCAAGTCGCCGTCGACACCACATGTCGAGGCGAGGTAGAATGTTGGGTAATACATTAGGGCAATGACACGGTGAGGATGGAAGCGGACTGACCAGAATTCGGCGCGGATTCGGAGCCTAACAGTCACACGATGAAGTCGCGTCCATAGACTCGTCTCGGTAGTCTTCCAGTCCATGGGTCGCGGATATCGGAAGAGAGGTCATCCAAGATATTCATCAGTACCACGTACGGCGGGGGGATAGCTGACTACAGCCCCTTGGCTCTGGCGGTGTCGATATTGATTCACTCAGGATTTGGGGGTCAGTCTGACGGCATCGGGATTGCGCGCCATGTATGTCGGAGCTATGTCAATCTACGGAGTTTCTGTTATTATAGTTCGTGTCAGTTTGGTCTACTCACCATCGGGGTAAGTCCTGCATAGAAATCTAGTCTAGAAGGAAGCTTCCAACAGCATCAAACTTTAGACAACAGCAATATCTTCCGGGTACATGCTGCCGAACGATGTTACACGTGTTGTGACGGTCGGGGCCTATCCTGTTCATTGGGAAGTGATCAACAGCGAACACGGCATCTGATAGGACCCAACAACTCGCGGAATACAGCGACATTAGACACCTCATCAAGAAGACATTAAATCCGCCGCCAATCGCCAACCTCCGAATGCTTTGTGTACCCCACGATCCTGAGAACAGGCCGCAAAAGGAGTAGTGCGCACCCTACGAAGGAACACGTTCCACAGCCTAGAGGAATATTCTTAGTACGGAGGTCCCTGTTCAGGTAGAAACAAAGCGGCGACGCCACACGTGTTACGGGCCTAGGAAAACATGAATTTGAAATCACCAGCATGGCGGAGAAGAGTGTACGCACCGAGCCATGATGTTGGCGCCATTCCTTTGTCTTTCGACGGCCGATCTTCAACATCGCAACACGTTTTGTGACCTGAAAGAACATTCTTGCTGTGTGATACGCCACACCTTGCTATGTCTTGATTCCAGACTTCCGTACGAACTAGCATTGAGATCGCGTCAAGGTCTTGGTATTTGATTCGGCCACATCGTGAAACGCAGCAAGTGCTTAGTGAACCCGTAGGGCCAGTCGCCAGTAAAAGAGCATTCTTGCTGTGTGCGCGGCGTGCGCCACGAATAAAGCTTGATTAATTGATTGCAGAGCTCCGTGCTAGCGACCGGGCCATATAAATCGTCAGGGAAAGGAGACACAGCGAAAGTTGTCAAGAATAAATCTATTGCCAGGCAGTGGGAGTCGTCGGGAGGCAAGTGCTCACTGTACTTGTCACTGTGGACGATGTCCACGGCTCCCATTCACACGTGATCGATGGTTGTCCGTGACTGTGACCAAGCGGACGTCCGCAACGACATGAACTCGAACTCATTCCTTAGCCGAATTTTGTGGTGAAGAGTGCCGTGCGCATTTCAATCTAGCATGAGGCGCATAACGTTGTGCCTCGTTCTGCTTCAGAAGGGGCAGAGAATGTAATTCAGCATCGATGGCGTCGGTTTACCGCTTGCAATCCGATGTGAGTGGGCACATCCCGCCATCCTGGAATTCACTCATATATCGCAGCTCCTCGTGCAGAGCCTCGTGTTTACAGTTTCTATGTAAAGAAACCTTCTGCAATATTCACCCGACCGAATAACTTCGCCGTTTTTGTTTTGTCCATTCTGAAAGGATTCCATATTTCGTTGCCCAACACGAGGCTATCTTCGTGGAAAGCAGGATTGAAGCTTTGAGGAGCCGTGAGTGACAACGCTATACAAACACGACGCAGACTTGTTCCGGACGCTGTGCGTTCAATTCCTCGGGGACGGATCCATATCTGCCACAACCCCATCTCGACAATGACATCCTCACCTCGAGGCCTAACGCACAAACCACTTCCACGCACCTGCGCATAGCCTCGACGGCTTCCGCCGTGCGGCGCACGCCACGCCCGACCTTCTCATCATCAATATTTGCATCATCACACCCACCATTCACCGTGACTCGTTATTTGGCTAGTGGGAAAGCTTCTCACAATGGGTACTAGGTATACCCGCGGGAAAGGTGGACTTTAGTTCCCCCTCGTTCTTCCCCACAAGCTAACGACCTGAAATGGTTATGGGCTCGGAACGTATGGCGGGACGCTGTGGAAGCTCGACGAGTCATACTATCCAAACAATGTCGCGTTCGAAGCCACGCGAGTATTTGCACAATGCCCTGCGTATCGAAGCTTGGTCGCGATAGACGTAAGTCTATATCCTCGTCACTCAGAAATGGAAATGAAGAACACACCCACAGATATGAATTTCTAGTCAAGGAAGCTATATACTCCCAGTAGCAGGGTTGATCAATGAACCCAAAATGAATTGTCCGTAATAAGCTATGGCGACGTGAATACAGCATTCGTATACGTATATGGTGAGCTCAAACGGTTTTCCTGAACTAGCGCTTTGACTCGTTTCACGTACCTATGCAAGTTCAAAAGTCCACGATCGATTCCACAGAAACACAATTGTCTCGATAGCAGGGGATGCCAGATGTGTATAGAGTTGGCTTACACGCATATCACCATATGCTTGCGTGCCTCGATTTTCAAGGGAATTCTCACTTTCACTTCGAACCCGACCTGACCCGCTGTGTCTCATAGATTCCATAGACTGACATCCGCCCCGCTCAGAATCCGCCCATTGTCCCCCGAGACTTCGTGTCCATACGATGGCAAAGTATCCAGCCTTATTACACCCGCCATTCGCATGAACACGGTTTCATCTTTGCACCCATGCCGATATCATATCTACGCATCTATATACCCGTACCTTAGTGCAGTGTGAGTTCTATCCATCGTTCATTTTCATTTCATCGTTGAACGTTGAGTCACAACTCATCTAGACCTTCCACATACGTAGCAGGCTTGTGACGCAATCAAAAGCCCATACGTTCCCTCAATATGCTGCCACTGTATCAATACACCCGCTACTTGATCAATGAGAAATATAAATCTCGGTATACTTCCATTGTTCGCCTCAATAGGCAATCCCGTCCCGAGCACGTATCGCCGTCACCGCCATCACGCATCGCCTCGTGCACGTACAAGCAAGCCTATCTCACCGATCGTCCGCCTCCAAATATATCCTAGGATCACTGATCGTTCGGTGATTCGATGAGTCGATGAGTCGATCGGTGTGAAGGTGTCAGTACTGACGCCAGGCGGCACGAGCGCTTGATCAGCCGGCGGGGCAGAATCCATAGCGCTTATACGCGTTACATGAGTCTAAGTATAACGCGTCTGGACCGCTGGACCGCGAGGATGGCTGCAGGTTATCCTTCCGCATCGTAGACCAAGCACAGTGGTTCGTTTCTGTGCAAACGGTGAATGTAGTGGTAAGTCCTCGTGATGATGATTCGATTATGGATATTGTGGGCCGTATGCTCACTATCTCCACCTCCAATGCAGGTGCCTGCATCATCCGCCCTCGACATCCCGCGACCGTGTCAGCTTCCATCTTCCACGCTCTCTGACTCACTTCGATTCACTGTGGCGTGAGCAATAATACAAGACCTACTGGCGAGTACTGTCGCTGCACCGAATGCTCGATCAATTCGCACCGTCAGACTTTCAGTGAGGAAGCAAGCAAATGACTACTACTAGAGTATGGCGACGGCGCACGCATAACGGCCGACGCGTTAATGACTCTTTGCCCCCCGATACGATCTCACTTCTTCGCCTTCGCCTTCGCCTTCGCCTTCGCCTTCGCCTTCCCTCTTAGCAATGGTCAAGTCAGAAGTTCAAGCATCCACCACTGGTAATGTCTTCTTTTCCACAACGCAACCCGTGGAAAGTCTACATTCGAATCCTCATTGTTCGCTATCTAGACGCAGAAGTACGATCCGTGATCGGATGGTCTGAACGCCGTGTAATAGCCGTCCCAATCCCGATATCACAAACTCATAGTCAGAGAGCCGCAGTGGCACGTTCTCATTGTTCTAAATATTCCCGCTGCCGCGCGGCTGACCCTCGCCCAGCCATGCAAACACACGGATATCGCTCAGTGCTGTTGACATCAGAACTTATTCAAGGTTCATAGAGGTAACGGCATCGCCCTATCTACTGCACCCCACGCACCGATTTCCAACTTCTATCATCAAGTTCCTTCTCCTATCCTTCCGTTACCCGTTTTCGCTCTCCCCGGTAATTTCCCCCAGGTTCTCGCCCTGGCTTCTTCGGCGACTCGGTACCTACGACAGAATTCGCTGTCAGCACCCCTTTCAGTCGCCTACGCCTTCGTCTTCGATCTTAGTTGTATTGGGGTGGATGAACGTAGTACGTGAGCAGCGCGAATACAAATCGTATTCGAGTCTTCCCTGTGACTAGTTTGGGTCGAGCGGTTGGTCCTAGTCGAGATGAGTCATTCATCTCTTAATTGACTTCGATATACCGAGTAAGTAATCAGCTGATCGCGCTTCTTTAACCTCCAAGCCTCTGTCGTTCATCCAACATGTTTATACACGGTGTCAGAATCTAGCTTATGTTGCCAGCATCAAGAAGTCTACGATATCCACCATACCATACACGCGTCCCTTTCCCTCGATCCCGCAATTACTACGATCCCCGTTGATCCCTACCTCTCAACCCCTTTGCCCTTCTCCTGCACACAGGCTACCTACCCCCTCCATCTCCGATTCAAAATCTCCCATTGTTCGACCGTCAGCTTCCTGGCCGCCACCGCCACAACTCCACGATGGCAGACCGTTGAGTCACATCCAATACCCGCCCCTCTACGATTGCATGTGCTTGCTATTCTCACCTCTCACCGCCTCGGTGATAGTTTCACTCTAGACTACCTTACCGTAAATGCAAATACTAATACGACACCCGATACCAATCTCCCATTGTTCGAAGGTCAGCTGTTGGGTCGCTAGCGCTGCGAATGCGATCATCCAACATGAATCATCCTCCCTTTTCAATTGATTTTTTTACGGTTTACCTACGTGCCACGAGTATGCCTAACGCCAGCCCCATCCTACGGACCCTAGTCTGGGGATCGCGCCACGTCGACTTGCGCTGATTGCGATATCCGCTATCCATCTACTTCACGCGGGAACTTGCGAACTTTCTGGCTCCTTCAGTTCGTGCCGCGTGGTCTCAGAAGTTCTACTCTGCCACAATTCATTGTTCCTAAAATACGAAGTTTACGCGTCTCGGAACACGCTACGCAGCGGTTTAATGATTGATCAGATTGGCGACTCATGATGTTCCAGGTTCTGTACATCATGTATCTATCCTTGCTTTCCCGTCTGAACCCCTTCAATCAGAGTCGCCATTGTTCAAAGGCTGATGACAGACGTCAGTCGGTTTCGATTGAAGCTCATTCCTGTATCTGATTATGGGACGCTTCGTAATTATTGAACCCCACTAAACTCTATATACGAACGCGTCGTATGAGTGACCCCGCTTTGACAAAGAATCTTGGGTGGGATGATCGAGGCGGTAGTCCCTGTTTAGTCGAGGATGCGCACGTGCCTAAAGTCCCTGGACCGTCCGACCACTCCAGGGACATTGATTTGTTTCTGCTGCCCGACTCTTGTATCTCGTGAACGGTTCGCGGTGTCGCGAGTGCTGTCCAATCTTTGACACCAACCACCATCATACCGCCTACATGCTTGTGCTCACTGCAAATCCACACGAAGAAGAACACGTTCTCAGACATGCGACGCCTCGACCGCGTTTGACCCATGGATTGGGACGATAATCACTAATCACTATATGCTATATGCTACAGCCACAGAGCTATGGCTATTGGAAATTGAACATCTCCTACAGGACTCTTATGGGACCCGCTGGGACCCACAAAACAATTGGCTCGCCACGGCTTATATGCTCCCAGGCTCCCTTATTCTGTCCTTTCAGTTGCACTTCTTAGAGTACTGCATTCGGATCGCTCGGTCGACTGGTTTGGATTAGGACTGGCACGCTGTTTCTTCTCGTCTCGTTTTTGTGCATTGCTAATGTTGTGATGCAGATGCAGATGGTGGATGGTGCAGATGACGATCGCGTATGCGCACTGGTCGAGAACATGGTGCTCGGGATAGTCGGCGGGGTACGTAGACCGTGGTATGCGTCTTCTCAGACAATCTGAACACACTCATTCACCGCATACCGCAGTTCTAGTTATCACGTCTTCTGCGTATCAATCAATACATCAACGTTCAACCATCGAATATCAGTGTGACTTGATTCAAAGGCATCTAATTTACGATGTGTACCAGTTATCCGCTCAGGGGTTCTCGGGATGATTGGCAAGTGGTACGCTGTTAACGTCTCTGCCGGTATCACCATCACCATTACCATCAATGGAATCGGGACATGCGGGCGGGATGACGAGACATTGACGCCTTCCTGACCTCCGCACACACTCGTGCGTTCTCAACTCTCCATTCCATTACTTTCTCCGTCATCGGCGTGCTAAAAACAACTCAGCATCCGGACCACTCATGGTAGTTGCCATCAAGGCAACGTTATGCAATGCGACCTTGAATATCTTGAATCCTATCTTGCGCGTTATGGTTTGCATGCTATGTTGCGTGCTACATTGCTGACCTCATTCGTGGGCCATCAGCTCATCAAGGCTTCGCGGAACGTTCAGGATACTCGGCGCATCTTCCGTCCTCCATTCCATTTCCTTCTACATCATGAAGGTCTCGAGCTACAGGTCTCGAGCGACTGCTTGCCCTCCTTGTCCTTTTTTCAGCTCTTGATCAAGGAATGTATCACGCCAGCAGGATACGATCCTACAGGCTTTCGGCTCGTACAATAGACTCGGAAACAAGTCTTCATCCAACCGTTGAATTTCCCAACTCCTAGTCTAGAGAGAAAATAGTCAAAGTAGGTGGACGAAGTATTTCTGCGGATGTACAAGGCATATCTATTTTTCTACCCATGACTTCGGCTAGGATCACTCACTATAAGCAATCTTTGGCTGAGGTTTTGAATGATTTCTCACCTTCGTCTCATCGCCAACCTTTCCGATCCACACCGACGGTGGTTTGGCCGTTTGTGCGCCTTCATCCCCTTCATCCCAAGTATAACTAACGCCGATTGCGAGACGCTTTCCATCAGAATTGAAGTGAATAGATGGGATGGGGGAGTCGAACTTCGGGTATTGGCGAAGTCGTTTCTTCACTTTGTAGTCCCATATTGACACCGTGCCGTCGGATCCAGCGGAGGCGAATGTATTATAAATGGGATGGAAGGCTAGCGCGTTTACTGGCCATACGTGATCCACATCGTCAATGGTTTGGCGATGGCATTTGAACGCGTATTTCTTTTCCTGTGCTTCAGAGGACGGGTCAAAGTATTCAACCGCAATCCGACCTTCCGTTGAACCCGTGGCAAACCCTGTGGAGTACGAGGGTCCCAAAGTGATGAGCTATATATGATGTAGACGAGAGACGACATAGAGAAGTCGCGCCATACCTTGTCCATCGATCATACAAGCCAAGGAGCGCGTCATGAAGCGCAAGCTACTGTCTCTCTGCTGTGCGGGAATCTCCATCTTCCTTATGTCGTAGATCCAGAACATTCGGCTCGCCATCCCTACTACGAGTGTGTTGTTCACGATGTCCATATGGTACACGCGCTCTGGGAGATCGTGAGACGACTGCTGGGCTGAACTGGCTCGAGAATCCCAGAACCGAACAGTTCTATCCCATGATCCAGTGATTATAGCGTCTGAAGACGAGTGAGTCGTTGATAGAGGGATTTTTGAGAGGTGCTCACTGGCTTCGCGCAAGTGACATATTGAGGAGACCGCGTCCGAGTGAGGGCCCAGTGCAGTCATCTTCTCAGTTTGAATATCCAATCTGCAGCGTGTAAAGGCTTCTGTGCACTCTTATAATCAATTGAGCACGTACTCGTGGACGTATGTATCCAGGCCTCCACTATAGGCGTGGCTATCATCGGAAAAACAGCAAGCCAAAACCGCGGCCCTGTGTTCAAACTTGCACTTTTGTTCATTGGCCGCAACATCGTAGAACCGCACAGTCTATGCAAAGAACCCGCTGGTCAGCTTCAACATGACCAAAGCAATAAAGAAATTCACCGTATCCCATGAAGAAACAAGGAGATGATCAGGGTGCTTCGGCGAAAAGCGCACCGACGACACGCTATCGAAAGGGGGAGATACAAGCTCAAATCGATCTATACAAATTCAGCAACGCGAATATAGAAAGGCTCGCAGAAAAGACCTTACCGGCCATTGAGCGTTGTTCAGAAGAATTGCGTCCGCTCACTGTTTGATTCAACGGTGAATTAGGCGCCCGTGGATAGGAGGAAATAGGGATCAAGCTATTTCCGAGGTCAAAATGTGAATATCCAGTATCCTGCGAGAGTCTACGTGAAATGAACAAAAAAATTCGACTGTATATCACAGTCGACTGGCCTACTATGTCAAAACTATGTGAACTTTGAAAATAAAGCATCATCAAATCAAATCAAAGGCCATTAACACCAATGGGTGAGGGGCGTCCGATTATGTAAGCAATTTCCATTTTCGTGAGCTAGGTCAAAGATGATCGATGTCACGATAAAATTCTGCATGTTTAGAAGACTGCTGGTCCGGCCTCAATCCATTCTTTATCTTTCACCTCCACGACCACGATCATTCCTACATCGTTTTCAATCAATGTCTACCGAGGCGACCGGCACTCACAAGGACCCCGTCACGGGGGAAATGATTTCCAAGCAGTGAGTATTCGTCAGTACTGCTAGTCATGCTCATCGATCACCGGGCAGGGAGCTCAAGCGACGAGAAAAGCAGAGGGCCAAGGAGGCCAGCAAGGCCAGCAAGGCCGCAGCTCAGCCCCCCCAGGCAAAGCCCAAGGTATCGGCTGCTGAGGAGGAAGCAAACTTGAACCCCAATGTACGTCTCTTTTCTCGTCATTCAACGGTCATAATATTCACGCGACACTGCCAGCAATACTACGAAATACGATCCCGCCAAATTCTACAGCTCAAGGCGTCGCAATCGCCGAACCCGTACCCCCACAAGTTCAATGTGACTCGATCGCTCGAGTCATACATTGAGCGCTACGGCGAGGAGGGCAAGATTCCTGCGGGGACCAAGCTCGAGGGGACGACGGAAAGTCTCGCGGGGCGCATCCACACCATCCGCGAGAGCGGGAACAGCCTCCGTTTCTACGATCTGCACGGCGAGGGCGTCAAGGTGCAGATCATGGCGAGCGCGCAGTACGTCCGTCTCTCCGTGTGTGTGTATGTGCGTGCGTACTAACACGCTGCTGCTGCTGCTGCAGAGACGCAGAGGACCCGGGGTCGTTCCAGGCCGTACACGACATCTTCCGGCGCGGGGACATCGTCGGGGTGACGGGGACGCCGTCGCGCACGAAGAAGGGCGAGCTGAGCATCTCGCCGTCGACGATGACGCTCCTGACGCCGAACCTGCACCAGCTGCCGTCGTCGCACTTTGGGCTGAAGGACCAGGAGACGCGGTACCGCAAGCGCTACCTGGACCTGATTCTGAACGACGAGACGCGGCGGCTGTTCGTGACGCGCAGCAAGATCCTGCACTACATACGCCGGTTCCTGGACGCGCTCGGGTTCATGGAGGTCGAGACGCCGATGACGTCGCTGCTCGCCGGCGGCGCGACCGCGAAGCCGTTCGTCACGCACCACAACGATCTGAACCTCGACCTGTTCCTGCGGATTGCGCCGGAGCTGTACTTGAAGCAGCTTGTCGTCGGCGGGCTCGACCGTGTGTATGAGATCGGGCGTGTTTTCCGCAATGAAGGCATCGACTTGACACACAACCCCGAATTCACGATCTGCGAGTTCTATATAGCGTACGCGGACATGGAAGACCTGATGGAGATCACGGAAGCTATGATCGAGGGGCTCGTGAAGACGATCACCGGCGGAAGCACCAAGATCTCGTATCACCCAGACGGCGACAAGGGCAAGGAGGGTGCACGGGTGCTAGAGTTAGAGTTCAAGCGGCCGTGGAAGCGATATGACATGATCGGCACGTTGGAAGAGAAGCTAGGCGTTACGACCACGAACGGGTGGTTGAGAGAACTGTGCACCAAGGTCGCTACCCAGCACAATGTAGATTGCAGCGCGAGTGGAAGGGATGCTATGTCGGTAAATAGTCAGACGTGTAAAATAATAAATGAAATAATAAATGACTTAAGTTGCTGCCTTTCCTTTTTGAGACCGTGGGAACGAAAACCACTGTAGTCCAAAACATCTTCCAGTTGAGTTTCGGTGCAGCATAGGTTCCCCGTGCGTGCCGTTTTATGCATCAGGCTGTTAGCTACCGCCATACAATCACCAGCTCACTGCCGACTCACACCATTAGTGGGTCAATGGTGACACTTACTAGTGTGGGAACTTCACTCTAGAATAAACCATTAGTTTCGCTACAACTCAGTCAATGGTGACACTTACTAGGAGGGGGAGGATACAAGTAATCCCCCTCTCCTCCTCGACCTATTTATTCCTCCTCCACAGTGCACAGACCAATGCCCTGCCAGCGCACCATACCAAGTCCCCGTCATACACTACTTGGCACCCATTGTTCTTACTGACTTGGCACTGCGTGTTCGGACTATTACGTAGAGATAGTCAGAGTATTTTCATGACTGTGTGATAATATATGTTATTTCCACAGAGTCAGTCTCTGTGCAAGTAAATACTACATTGTGTGTAGGCTACAGCGACAGATGTGCAACGAATACCTGTGTCTAGTCGGTGATAAGTCAACGGCAGCCGAAGTTCGGTAGCGTGCACGCTGTTGTAATGGAGTCTGATGAGATTGTATGAACTGGCGGGCAACAGCTCAAAACAGTGTGAAGGTGCCCGTAGTTAATGTTGCGGGTAGTGGACAGCAAGTAGTGGAATTACAGGGATAACACGGCGACGAAATATCAAATTTGACAACCTGAGGTCATGGAAACAGTGGGAGGAGACGCAACGGGAACATCAGGGGGATAAAGTACGGAGGAGGGAGTAGAAGGCGATCCCCCATGAACCACGGCGCGATATGGTGACCTCACAAGTCAAAGTTTCTAGATATTTAGGGGCCAAAATGGCGGAATGTGAATGAGTGCTCTTCAACTGGTCACAGAAAGCAGGAATATCAAATTTCGAAATCGGGAGGTACGCTGAGGAATTATGACGGCGGCGAACGAAGGTGGTGGGCACCGGCGGCGTGGCAATGGAGATGGAAAGTAGTGTCGAAGGGAACAGCCTTGCTGCTGGTCGGAGAACGAGGGCCAGGTCAAATTTTGCGGGATTTGGTCGCGGGATCGACTGATTTAGCGCACAGGGCGTGGCGAAGAAATGAACGGAATGGGCTGCTCGCGGGAAGCCCAAATATCAAATTTCCAAAATTTGGGCTTATTCGTAGCATTGAAATGGCGAGGAACAAGAGGCCGGCCTCTGCGAGGACGGAATGGGCTGCTCGCGGGGAGTCCAAATATCAAATTTCCAAAATTTCGGCCCATTTCGTAGTATTGGAACGGCGAGGGATGAATGAGAGCAGATAGAAGAAAGGGGGCAGAAAGGGCCGGCCTCCTGCGCTGGAAAACACCAGCAGCAAAGGTCCGAGGAGAGGAGGGTGATTGCGGGGGATGTCACGACAGCGCCTGGTCGAATTTTACTGAGTTCAGCGCGTGTGGATGAGGGGGTGATAGGCAGGAATGGGCTGGTTGCGGGAAGCCCAAATTTCAAGTTTCGACATTTTGACAGCGAAGAACGAGCGGGAGGACGAGGGGGTAGAAAGAACCCATAGAGACGGTCTCTGCCTGGGCTGCAGAGCACCAGCGGTACGTGTCTGAGGTGAGGGGGTCGAGTGCGCATGATTTTGCGTCGGCGCCAGGTCAAATTTTCGGAAATTTGTCGTTTCATTTGCGTTATTTTCGACGATCGAAGCGCCCTAGTGTCGAGTGGAAGCGTGGAAGGAACAGCGAGAAAGGCCGGTCGGGGGACGCCTGTACACCAATTTTTGAAATTCCGCATGATGTTCGACTTGTTCCGGCACATAACGAGGGATTAGGCTACTTGGAGACGGAGCACGACAGCTTCGTGTAAGCGCGCGTACCGAAAGTAGTGGTCGTGGGACACTTGTACAGCGATTTTGATATTCCCGACGGCTTTCTGGACATTTGGGGGGTATTGTGCTCAAAGAGCGAGTGCGAGCATTGGCGATGGGTATAAGCGATGTCTAGCAGCCCATGACTGCGAGTTTGCTGATGAAAAGAGCGGCGACAGAATTTGGGGAGAAAGATGCTGGTGTTGCGTCGGTAGTAAACGGCGCAAGGAGCATTAAATGTCGTTGGTTTGGGACAGCTTTCTAGATTGTCAGGTCAATAACGAAAGAACTCGAGGAAATTTTCAACCTGACGTACCTGCTGTTGTTTCAAACTCTACGATGACGCGCATGCAGCCAATGAGAATAGCTAATGAAGCCAAGGATACGCGACATATGTTGAAGCAGTTGGACCCTTCATGCCGTTGTGTAGTGGGCACCGATCCGACGCGGCGGGTGTGGTTGAATGGTGGTGCGAAGCGAAGGAGCGGAGTTCCAAACTCCAGCCAAATTTGGTTCAAGTCGGGATATTCCCCGATTTAGATGTAGTCCGCTCGTTCTGTTTGCCCTCGTTCTCGAGCTGAGGCTACGCCTGGCGAGTACGATAGACGTTTATAAGAGTGTAAAATATACACAACTTGCAATATTTCTGTCCGCTCACTGTTTAGAATGAGATCACCAGATAATTCTGTCGGGCTTACTGTCTACCTCCAGGCAATCCAGACAGTCGGGCTTCGATGAAGGGACATCCAGGGCTCACTTATTGTCTTATCATACATGTAGTAAGCTTGGCACCATGTGTGAACTCGGCTCCGATTGCCGTACCACCGCCGAAACCTGCAACCTCTGAATACACACCAAAGCTCGTTCTCTTGCAGCATAGCAAATAATACAGGCTCCTGCTCATGTCAAGCGCAATGTAGTATAATACTATGTATACTCAAGAATGTCCTACAGCTGTTTCCTCGCGGCGTCTTCTCAGGGAACAATTACTATCTCATTCCCGACCCTCTGCTCCTCCTGGTACTGTTCTCCCTGAATCCGATTCAAATCGCCAGGTCCCCGTCATTTAGCGTGGGACTATGCTCGCTTACTCGGCTCGCTTAGCTCCACACGTAACGCTTAGCATTCTTCATCTTTTTCCGAAGCTCCCAAGTGTCTTGAGGCCGGATACCCACGAAAACACGGTTCCTGACAATAGCGTACCCTTTTCCTATATAATGAGGGCTGTTTTGGCTGAGGTAGATTCATTCCCGACTTGGGTTCTTAGCTCAGCTCTCCTCCTTCTCTCCAACTTCTCACTCGAGCTCATTTCTTCGACGCTCACAATCCTCCTATCGCCCCTATTGGACTTCAACGGTTCGTTATTCCGGCTGCCGTTTGTGGACTATACTGACTACCGTCTATAGTGATTGGTAGCAAAGAATTTGTCGTAAGTTCGCTTTAATTATCCCAGATTCTCAAACCTGACCATTACATTGCAGTAACAAACTACATGAACAGCGTGCATGCAAGGACATCCCATTCAGTAACTGATGTCTATAACTTATAGATACTCTGTTATACTTTCCCCATCAGCCAATCTCGAGAACGCACTGAATGTACGCTCGTCGCCATTTTATTGGTGATCCAATGTACGTCGTGCTTCCACTAACAATTCAAATCATCAATTGTTCTGTTTACAGCTACTCTACATGTACGTCTGATCTAACATCATTGTGCTGATGATGTGGGGACTGACCAGTTACTTTCCAGTGTACTCCTCCTTGTCCAACGGTCAGCTCGGTTGTTATCGTTGATCCTGAATTCAGTAAGCCATGCTTTACTCATCCTAACGTTCAAAGTCCTTATCGAGCTGCCGCTAGATGAGTTACCTTGTTAATACAGGTCAGTTCGTGTCCACAGGTTATTGATTTGCTCGCTAGGCGAACGAGTTCCCGTTCAATGTGAGCATGCAGTCTCTTTATCTTCGTTCAGTACTTAATTTCCGATGCCTTGGATATCCGACATTTCCCAGACCCTATCCCGACATACACAGGATGGCACGGCGCCGGCTGAGCTAGCGAACCATAGATGTCGACGCAGATGGGTCAGCTCATATTGCCTCACGGACTGAATGTAGACCACTCGGCGCGATCCCTGCGAAGCAGGCCCCGTTTGCTGGTCGACGCGTTGCCAGTCCACGCAGACTCTCGAAACCGTTGGCCAAGGCTTTGAACGTGGAACGCACGACGTAGCAGCGTTGACTGCGCTATCGAACAAAGGTACTTGATTGCATCTCGCAGGGTTGGTGAACGGCCGATACAATGCCCTTAGCTGTGCGTGCACCGAATCTCGCCAGTCGTGGCTAATCCCGTGGCGGCGTCCACCATAAAAGGCGAGCGCACAATGTCTCGCTCATATTCGCTAGCTGACGGCTTGGTTCTCGGACGGTTCGCCTATTCGAGATACGCCTGGCTACAAATCGAATCGAGTCGTGTTGCGCTCACGAACGCCACCCTTGCTATGGGTGTATCTTTTCCGGACGACTCCACCACCGAACGCGATCAACAACGGCGTCGACTCCTACAACCCGCTGAATCAGAAGCTACCAAGCTGTCCCTGGGCGAGTTTCTTGCTCACGGTCAGCCCACGTCAGTTAATGACCTGACCGTTGCTTACCGCCGTCGTAGAACATCTAGCGCGTTTGCGAACAGCTCGCTGGCAGGGCCACGTACGTGTTGAGGATAGATGCGGGCCGTGAATGTGATCTTGAACCATCGGAAAACGTCGGCGCAATCCGAAGGGGTGGTGAGGGTGCCCAACGATGCAGAGATGGCGAATGCGGCAGAGGTGACCCAGCCCAACTCATCGTGCTCACGGACAAGCAGCTCACTCAACTCCCCTAGATCTCACAGAGATCCCACCAATGACGACACGTAAGTCATTTAATTGCGAGGAAATACAGCGGAGGACTCATAGACTTGATGCCATAGACCTAGCACGGCCCTCGTTCAGCTACAAGCGATATCCACGGCGATAGACGACACAGACGAGCCGGTCTGCACGCAGGTTACTTGGATTTGTGGCTGGTAAGTCTCTAACCGACGCACGTACATGTCTACCCGACTCACCGAGCATCCCCCGCAGTCCAACTCGATTGAGCACTCCAACGCGCACCCACGACGGTGGAATGTCGATGAAGACGACGACGACGCCGAGTGTCTGGTTACTTGCCGCTCCGTCCACATCAATTGAGAATTGCGGGGGGGAACGTTTGGTCACAGCGGTGACCGTCGTGACTACGTACACGCACGCACAGGCGTGGTCGATGTCGAGGGTCGAGGGTCGGTGTGGTGTTCGAGAATGGCGGCAGGGACTGGATTGGCGCAGATCTGCAGATACATGGATACATGGTTAGGCATTTAGGGTATACTTAGAGCACCCGTAGACGAACCGACCCAGGGAGGCGGCAAAACCAGGCGCGACGAGCGAGGGACGCCCCGTAGCCACAAGTGAGAGCACTCGCACTGTCGACGCCGTGCACCGGCGGGGTCCACGGCACCGGTACCAGCGAGCGAGAGCGGGAGTCCGAGTCCAGGCCAGCTAATAAAGTACTCACGCCCGAGAAACGAAATCGAGAGCGAGAGCGCGCGCACCCAGGAAGTGACCAGTACCCGAAGCGATCCCGAGTAACGATGGGCGGTGCGGCGCGGATGTCGCGATGGTTGCGATGACTGAGATCAAAGACAGTCGTCGCGCGGCTGCCAGCCTGAGGTTCTCTATAGTATAGACCGCCTGCAGAGTCATCAGCGTTTATATCAAACCCAACGTCGAACGAAATGAATAGGGTGCGTACCTTCGTTCTCCACCGCTCATCGCCACTGATCTCGTATGTAGCCAGCCAGAATCCGCGTCCGCGTTCAAATCTCTCGACGGCCGCCGAGGTGCGAGGTACGTGTCAAACCCGTTTATTCCTACCGCACCAGCTAATATACATGTCCGTTCGTTCGTAGGCTCCTCTCGCTTCATTTCCTGCGGGTCGCGCGCGACTGCTCCCTCCCTCGCTCTAAAAACGGGGGCCGACACCGTGCTGCATCTACAAGAACATCACCATACATCTACAAGGAGACGATGAGCGCGTCGAAACGAGTAACGAAGGCGCAAGACACGCAGAGGCACGTACTGTCTACTTCCCCTACTTCCCTTATCCCCCGTTCCGTTCGTTCGTTCCCATTTCCCTCGCGATGGAATTGGCAGTGGCGTGTCCCTCTCTTGCCGTCCTCGTCGTCGCCCTGCTCCTCCGCAGCGCCGTTCCCCGTTCCCGTTCCCCTTTTGTATCGACTCCTTCGTCCCGTCGCACTGACTTGCTCTCCCTCCACAGCTCCCCACCCGCGGTACCCCAATACTCCAACACTGCAATACTGCCACGCACCGCGCCGGACGTGCAAACCCCGAAGCTCGGACGTTAATGTTTGAAGGTAAGCTCCCCATCCCGTTTTCGTTCCCGTTCCCGTTCGCCTCGCAGTTACTTCTTGTTTTGCTTCGTATCGTCCTGTCGGCGTCGAGCGTCGTATGCGGCCGTGTGTCTTCGTTCGTTTCGTTTCATTTCCTTTCGTTGTCTTGCCTTGCCTTTCCTTTCCTTTCCTTTCGCTTCGTTTCTCTTCCGCTTCGTCGCGTTGTCTCTCGTTCCCTTCGTCTCGCCGTTCCACCAATCTCATCCACGCAGCTCCCTCCCTCCCTCCTCCTCCCCCTCCCTCTTTCCTGAACGTCGTGAACGCCGCTCCGCCGTCCCCGCCCTATATCCCTTATCCCGTACATTCGTTGTTCGTCATCTTCGTCCCCCATGTCCCATCGCGTTCTCGCGTTCACGTAACCGTGTCGTCTTTCGTCCCGTTCGCCGTCTGCGCGCCCTCCCTCTTTCACCCTCTCCTCCACCTTCGTATTCCTCATTCCCTCCATTCCCCTTGACATCCCTTCGTATCTCCCTTCCTCTCGTATCGTTTCTTCGTATTGTATCTCTTCGTGCCTTCCTATCTTCGCGCCGTTTCCCATTCCCTGTTCCCTCCCTCCTCGAACTGACCCCTCCCTCGTTCCTCGTTCTTCGTGCAGATCGGGGTCCCCGCGACTCAGCGCCAGTGTCCAGCGGCACTGGCAATCTCAGTCCATGTCCGTGTCCTGCATTCAGCGCGGCTGGTCAATACTTCAATACCGGTGATAAACACATATGTGCATGCATGCGTGCGTACCTTCATACGTTCGTTCGTTGCTCGTTCGTTCATCCCGCGGTCTGCCACTCCCTGCTCGTCACGTCTCCATACCTCCCTCCCTCCGTTGCTTGCTTTCTTTGGGCTCGCTGATATCGCGTCCCTCCCGTTCCCTTTCGTTCCCTCGCGAATATTCCAGTAGCTGACTCGTTTTCGTGTTTGTTGTAGCCTCCTCAGCTCGTCTACGTCCGTATTCGAAGGACCGATCTGCGGAGCAGGATCGGCGCATGAGACTCGGAGAGATGGCAGGGTGGATAACGTACGTACCTTGTTCATTCGTCCGTCTATTCCTATCGCCGTTTCTCTGCGCCCCACGGTTGTTGTCGTCTTTATATATGTCTTCTTCGCGCGCGAGCTTCCGGGTTTCTGGGTGGATTCTCCGTTTTCCGGGCGTTTGGGGTTTTTGAGGAGATTTGGACGCGTGGACTCGGTTTGGGAGAGGCGGAGGAACGGGGGGATGAGGGTGTAGGCCTAGGAGTAGATTAGTGGAGTTGGAAGGGGTTGGATGGGATATGGATCGTATATGCGTAATCATCGTAGTAGGCGGAGGGATGAGAGAGCGGAGGGATGTGACTGAGTGACTAGGAAGTCGTAAGGGATGGCAGGAGAGGCATAGAGAGGGGATGGATGCGTTGATGCGTTGGAAGTGGACATGAGAGAGAGTGAGGATGCGCGAGTTGGGGGAGGGGCATCGCTTTGAGGCAGAGAAGGGCCGATGGACGTCGACTGTGAGCTGCGAGGTTGCGTTGGGACAGACGTTGTATGCGAGAGTGACTACCGAGGCTAGATGCTTCGGCGAGAAGCGCACCGACGACACGCTATCAAATGGGGGGACACGAGCTCGAATATTATTGACCCAAAGGGATCTCCAGAAAGAATCCTACCAGCCATTATTGAGTGTCAAAGGTGAGTTTAATGGCGCTTGGTGACTTCGGGGGGAAGATAGGAGTATTACATAAGTATTTTCTATTTTCGTGAGCTAGGTCAAAGATGATCGATGTCACGATAAAATTCTGCATGTTGAGAAGACTGCTGGTCCGGCCTCAATCCATTCTTTATCTTTCACCTCCACGACCACGATCATTCCTACATCGTTTTCAATCAATGTCTACCGAGGCGACCGGCACTCACAAGGACCCCGTCACGGGGGAAATGATTTCCAAGCAGTGAGTATTCGTCAGTACTGCTAGTCATGCTCATCGATCACCGGGCAGGGAGCTCAAGCGACGAGAAAAGCAGAGGGCCAAGGAGGCCAGCAAGGCCAGCAAGGGCGCAGCTCAGCCCCCCCAGGCAAAGCCCAAGGTATCGGCTGCTGAGGAGGAAGCAAACTTGAACCCCAATGTACGTCTCTTTTCTCGTCATTCAACGGTCATAATATTCACGCGACACTGCCAGCAATACTACGAAATACGATCCCGCCAAATTCTACAGCTCAAGGCGTCGCAATCGCCGAACCCGTACCCCCACAAGTTCAATGTGACTCGATCGCTCGAGTCATACATTGAGCGCTACGGCGAGGAGGGCAAGATTCCTGCGGGGACCAAGCTCGAGGGGACGACGGAAAGCCTCGCGGGGCGCATCCACAACATCCGTGCGAGCGGGAACAGCCTCCGTTTCTACGATCTGCACGGCGAGGGCGTCAAGGTGCAGATCATGGCGAGCGCGCAGTACGTCCGTCTCTCCATGTGTGTGTATGTGCGTGCGTACTAACACGCTGCTGCTGCTGCTGCAGAGACGCAGAGGACCCGGGGTCGTTCCAGGCCGTGCACGACATCTTCCGGCGCGGGGACATCGTCGGGGTGACGGGGACGCCGTCGCGCACGAAGAAGGGCGAGCTGAGCATCTCGCCGTCGACGATGACGCTCCTGACGCCGAACCTGCACCAGCTGCCGTCGTCGCACTTTGGGCTGAAGGACCAGGAGACGCGGTACCGCAAGCGCTACCTGGACCTGATTCTGAACGACGAGACGCGGCGGCTGTTCGTGACGCGCAGCAAGATCCTGCACTACATACGCCGGTTCCTGGACGCGCTCGGGTTCATGGAGGTCGAGACGCCGATGACGTCGCTGCTCGCCGGCGGCGCGACCGCGAAGCCGTTCGTCACGCACCACAACGATCTGAACCTCGACCTGTTCCTGCGGATTGCGCCGGAGCTGTACTTGAAGCAGCTTGTCGTCGGCGGGCTCGACCGTGTGTATGAGATCGGGCGTGTTTTCCGCAATGAAGGCATCGACTTGACACACAACCCCGAATTCACGATCTGCGAGTTCTATATAGCGTACGCGGACATGGAAGACCTGATGGAGATCACGGAAGCTATGATCGAGGGGCTCGTGAAGACGATCACCGGCGGAAGCACCAAGATCTCGTATCACCCAGACGGCGACAAGGGCAAGGAGGGTGCACGGGTGCTAGAGTTAGAGTTCAAGCGGCCGTGGAAGCGATATGACATGATCGGCACGTTGGAAGAGAAGCTAGGCGTTACGACCACGAACGGGTGGTTGAGAGAACTGTGCACCAAGGTCGCTACCCAGCACAATGTAGATTGCAGCGCGAGTGGAAGGGATGCTATGTCGGTAAATAGTCAGACGTGTAAAATAATAAATGAAATAATAAATGACTTAAGTTGCTGCCTTTCCTTTTTGAGACCGTGGGAACGAAAACCACTGTAGTCCAAAACATCTTCCAGTTGAGTTTCGGTGCAGCATAGGTTCCCCGTGCGTGCCGTTTTATGCATCAGGCTGTTAGCTACCGCCATACAATCACCAGCTCACTGCCGACTCACACCATTAGTGGGTCAATGGTGACACTTACTAGTGTGGGAACTTCACTCTAGAATAAACCATTAGTTTCGCTACAACTCAGTCAATGGTGACACTTACTAGGAGGGGGAGGATACAAGTAATCCCCCTCTCCTCCTCGACCTATTTATTCCTCCTCCACAGTGCACAGACCAATGCCCTGCCAGCGCACCATACCAAGTCCCCGTCATACACTACTTGGCACCCATTGTTCTTACTGACTTGGCACTGCGTGTTCGGACTATTACGTAGAGATAGTCAGAGTATTTTCATGACTGTGTGATAATATATGTTATTTCCACAGAGTCAGTCTCTGTGCAAGTAAATACTACATTGTGTGTAGGCTACAGCGACAGATGTGCAACGAATACCTGTGTCTAGTCGGTGATAAGTCAACGGCAGCCGAAGTTCGGTAGCGTGCACGCTGTTGTAATGGAGTCTGATGAGATTGTATGAACTGGCGGGCAACAGCTCAAAACAGTGTGAAGGTGCCCGTAGTTAATGTTGCGGGTAGTGGACAGCAAGTAGTGGAATTACAGGGATAACACGGCGACGAAATATCAAATTTGACAACCTGAGGTCATGGAAACAGTGGGAGGAGACGCAACGGGAACATCAGGGGGATAAAGTACGGAGGAGGGAGTAGAAGGCGATCCCCCATGAACCACGGCGCGATATGGTGACCTCACAAGTCAAAGTTTCTAGATATTTAGGGGCCAAAATGGCGGAATGTGAATGAGTGCTCTTCAACTGGTCACAGAAAGCAGGAATATCAAATTTCGAAATCGGGAGGTACGCTGAGGAATTATGACGGCGGCGAACGAAGGTGGTGGGCACCGGCGGCGTGGCAATGGAGATGGAAAGTAGTGTCGAAGGGAACAGCCTTGCTGCTGGTCGGAGAACGAGGGCCAGGTCAAATTTTGCGGGATTTGGTCGCGGGATCGACTGATTTAGCGCACAGGGCGTGGCGAAGAAATGAACGGAATGGGCTGCTCGCGGGAAGCCCAAATATCAAATTTCCAAAATTTGGGCTTATTCGTAGCATTGAAATGGCGAGGAACAAGAGGCCGGCCTCTGCGAGGACGGAATGGGCTGCTCGCGGGGAGTCCAAATATCAAATTTCCAAAATTTCGGCCCATTTCGTAGTATTGGAACGGCGAGGGATGAATGAGAGCAGATAGAAGAAAGGGGGCAGAAAGGGCCGGCCTCCTGCGCTGGAAAACACCAGCAGCAAAGGTCCGAGGAGAGGAGGGTGATTGCGGGGGATGTCACGACAGCGCCTGGTCGAATTTTACTGAGTTCAGCGCGTGTGGATGAGGGGGTGATAGGCAGGAATGGGCTGGTTGCGGGAAGCCCAAATTTCAAGTTTCGACATTTTGACAGCGAAGAACGAGCGGGAGGACGAGGGGGTAGAAAGAACCCATAGAGACGGTCTCTGCCTGGGCTGCAGAGCACCAGCGGTACGTGTCTGAGGTGAGGGGGTCGAGTGCGCATGATTTTGCGTCGGCGCCAGGTCAAATTTTCGGAAATTTGTCGTTTCATTTGCGTTATTTTCGACGATCGAAGCGCCCTAGTGTCGAGTGGAAGCGTGGAAGGAACAGCGAGAAAGGCCGGTCGGGGGACGCCTGTACACCAATTTTTGAAATTCCGCATGATGTTCGACTTGTTCCGGCACATAACGAGGGATTAGGCTACTTGGAGACGGAGCACGACAGCTTCGTGTAAGCGCGCGTACCGAAAGTAGTGGTCGTGGGACACTTGTACAGCGATTTTGATATTCCCGACGGCTTTCTGGACATTTGGGGGTATTGTGCTCAAAGAGCGAGTGCGAGCATTGGCGATGGGTATAAGCGATGTCTAGCAGCCCATGACTGCGAGTTTGCTGATGAAAAGAGCGGCGACAGAATTTGGGGAGAAAGATGCTGGTGTTGCGTCGGTAGTAAACGGCGCAAGGAGCATTAAATGTCGTTGGTTTGGGACAGCTTTCTAGATTGTCAGGTCAATAACGAAAGAACTCGAGGAAATTTTCAACCTGACGTACCTGCTGTTGTTTCAAACTCTACGATGACGCGCATGCAGCCAATGAGAATAGCTAATGAAGCCAAGGATACGCGACATATGTTGAAGCAGTTGGACCCTTCATGCCGTTGTGTAGTGGGCACCGATCCGACGCGGCGGGTGTGGTTGAATGGTGGTGCGAAGCGAAGGAGCGGAGTTCCAAACTCCAGCCAAATTTGGTTCAAGTCGGGATATTCCCCGATTTAGATGTAGTCCGCTCGTTCTGTTTGCCCTCGTTCTCGAGCTGAGGCTACGCCTGGCGAGTACGATAGACGTTTATAAGAGTGTAAAATATACACAACTTGCAATATTTCTGTCCGCTCACTGTTTAGAATGAGATCACCAGATAATTCTGTCGGGCTTACTGTCTACCTCCAGGCAATCCAGACAGTCGGGCTTCGATGAAGGGACATCCAGGGCTCACTTATTGTCTTATCATACATGTAGTAAGCTTGGCACCATGTGTGAACTCGGCTCCGATTGCCGTACCACCGCCGAAACCTGCAACCTCTGAATACACACCAAAGCTCGTTCTCTTGCAGCATAGCAAATAATACAGGCTCCTGCTCATGTCAAGCGCAATGTAGTATAATACTATGTATACTCAAGAATGTCCTACAGCTGTTTCCTCGCGGCGTCTTCTCAGGGAACAATTACTATCTCATTCCCGACCCTCTGCTCCTCCTGGTACTGTTCTCCCTGAATCCGATTCAAATCGCCAGGTCCCCGTCATTTAGCGTGGGACTATGCTCGCTTACTCGGCTCGCTTAGCTCCACACGTAACGCTTAGCATTCTTCATCTTTTTCCGAAGCTCCCAAGTGTCTTGAGGCCGGATACCCACGAAAACACGGTTCCTGACAATAGCGTACCCTTTTCCTATATAATGAGGGCTGTTTTGGCTGAGGTAGATTCATTCCCGACTTGGGTTCTTAGCTCAGCTCTCCTCCTTCTCTCCAACTTCTCACTCGAGCTCATTTCTTCGACGCTCACAATCCTCCTATCGCCCCTATTGGACTTCAACGGTTCGTTATTCCGGCTGCCGTTTGTGGACTATACTGACTACCGTCTATAGTGATTGGTAGCAAAGAATTTGTCGTAAGTTCGCTTTAATTATCCCAGATTCTCAAACCTGACCATTACATTGCAGTAACAAACTACATGAACAGCGTGCATGCAAGGACATCCCATTCAGTAACTGATGTCTATAACTTATAGATACTCTGTTATACTTTCCCCATCAGCCAATCTCGAGAACGCACTGAATGTACGCTCGTCGCCATTTTATTGGTGATCCAATGTACGTCGTGCTTCCACTAACAATTCAAATCATCAATTGTTCTGTTTACAGCTACTCTACATGTACGTCTGATCTAACATCATTGTGCTGATGATGTGGGGACTGACCAGTTACTTTCCAGTGTACTCCTCCTTGTCCAACGGTCAGCTCGGTTGTTATCGTTGATCCTGAATTCAGTAAGCCATGCTTTACTCATCCTAACGTTCAAAGTCCTTATCGAGCTGCCGCTAGATGAGTTACCTTGTTAATACAGGTCAGTTCGTGTCCACAGGTTATTGATTTGCTCGCTAGGCGAACGAGTTCCCGTTCAATGTGAGCATGCAGTCTCTTTATCTTCGTTCAGTACTTAATTTCCGATGCCTTGGATATCCGACATTTCCCAGACCCTATCCCGACATACACAGGATGGCACGGCGCCGGCTGAGCTAGCGAACCATAGATGTCGACGCAGATGGGTCAGCTCATATTGCCTCACGGACTGAATGTAGACCACTCGGCGCGATCCCTGCGAAGCAGGCCCCGTTTGCTGGTCGACGCGTTGCCAGTCCACGCAGACTCTCGAAACCGTTGGCCAAGGCTTTGAACGTGGAACGCACGACGTAGCAGCGTTGACTGCGCTATCGAACAAAGGTACTTGATTGCATCTCGCAGGGTTGGTGAACGGCCGATACAATGCCCTTAGCTGTGCGTGCACCGAATCTCGCCAGTCGTGGCTAATCCCGTGGCGGCGTCCACCATAAAAGGCGAGCGCACAATGTCTCGCTCATATTCGCTAGCTGACGGCTTGGTTCTCGGACGGTTCGCCTATTCGAGATACGCCTGGCTACAAATCGAATCGAGTCGTGTTGCGCTCACGAACGCCACCCTTGCTATGGGTGTATCTTTTCCGGACGACTCCACCACCGAACGCGATCAACAACGGCGTCGACTCCTACAACCCGCTGAATCAGAAGCTACCAAGCTGTCCCTGGGCGAGTTTCTTGCTCACGGTCAGCCCACGTCAGTTAATGACCTGACCGTTGCTTACCGCCGTCGTAGAACATCTAGCGCGTTTGCGAACAGCTCGCTGGCAGGGCCACGTACGTGTTGAGGATAGATGCGGGCCGTGAATGTGATCTTGAACCATCGGAAAACGTCGGCGCAATCCGAAGGGGTGGTGAGGGTGCCCAACGATGCAGAGATGGCGAATGCGGCAGAGGTGACCCAGCCCAACTCATCGTGCTCACGGACAAGCAGCTCACTCAACTCCCCTAGATCTCACAGAGATCCCACCAATGACGACACGTAAGTCATTTAATTGCGAGGAAATACAGCGGAGGACTCATAGACTTGATGCCATAGACCTAGCACGGCCCTCGTTCAGCTACAAGCGATATCCACGGCGATAGACGACACAGACGAGCCGGTCTGCACGCAGGTTACTTGGATTTGTGGCTGGTAAGTCTCTAACCGACGCACGTACATGTCTACCCGACTCACCGAGCATCCCCCGCAGTCCAACTCGATTGAGCACTCCAACGCGCACCCACGACGGTGGAATGTCGATGAAGACGACGACGACGCCGAGTGTCTGGTTACTTGCCGCTCCGTCCACATCAATTGAGAATTGCGGGGGGGAACGTTTGGTCACAGCGGTGACCGTCGTGACTACGTACACGCACGCACAGGCGTGGTCGATGTCGAGGGTCGAGGGTCGGTGTGGTGTTCGAGAATGGCGGCAGGGACTGGATTGGCGCAGATCTGCAGATACATGGATACATGGTTAGGCATTTAGGGTATACTTAGAGCACCCGTAGACGAACCGACCCAGGGAGGCGGCAAAACCAGGCGCGACGAGCGAGGGACGCCCCGTAGCCACAAGTGAGAGCACTCGCACTGTCGACGCCGTGCACCGGCGGGGTCCACGGCACCGGTACCAGCGAGCGAGAGCGGGAGTCCGAGTCCAGGCCAGCTAATAAAGTACTCACGCCCGAGAAACGAAATCGAGAGCGAGAGCGCGCGCACCCAGGAAGTGACCAGTACCCGAAGCGATCCCGAGTAACGATGGGCGGTGCGGCGCGGATGTCGCGATGGTTGCGATGACTGAGATCAAAGACAGTCGTCGCGCGGCTGCCAGCCTGAGGTTCTCTATAGTATAGACCGCCTGCAGAGTCATCAGCGTTTATATCAAACCCAACGTCGAACGAAATGAATAGGGTGCGTACCTTCGTTCTCCACCGCTCATCGCCACTGATCTCGTATGTAGCCAGCCAGAATCCGCGTCCGCGTTCAAATCTCTCGACGGCCGCCGAGGTGCGAGGTACGTGTCAAACCCGTTTATTCCTACCGCACCAGCTAATATACATGTCCGTTCGTTCGTAGGCTCCTCTCGCTTCATTTCCTGCGGGTCGCGCGCGACTGCTCCCTCCCTCGCTCTAAAAACGGGGGCCGACACCGTGCTGCATCTACAAGAACATCACCATACATCTACAAGGAGACGATGAGCGCGTCGAAACGAGTAACGAAGGCGCAAGACACGCAGAGGCACGTACTGTCTACTTCCCCTACTTCCCTTATCCCCCGTTCCGTTCGTTCGTTCCCATTTCCCTCGCGATGGAATTGGCAGTGGCGTGTCCCTCTCTTGCCGTCCTCGTCGTCGCCCTGCTCCTCCGCAGCGCCGTTCCCCGTTCCCGTTCCCCTTTTGTATCGACTCCTTCGTCCCGTCGCACTGACTTGCTCTCCCTCCACAGCTCCCCACCCGCGGTACCCCAATACTCCAACACTGCAATACTGCCACGCACCGCGCCGGACGTGCAAACCCCGAAGCTCGGACGTTAATGTTTGAAGGTAAGCTCCCCATCCCGTTTTCGTTCCCGTTCCCGTTCGCCTCGCAGTTACTTCTTGTTTTGCTTCGTATCGTCCTGTCGGCGTCGAGCGTCGTATGCGGCCGTGTGTCTTCGTTCGTTTCGTTTCATTTCCTTTCGTTGTCTTGCCTTGCCTTTCCTTTCCTTTCCTTTCGCTTCGTTTCTCTTCCGCTTCGTCGCGTTGTCTCTCGTTCCCTTCGTCTCGCCGTTCCACCAATCTCATCCACGCAGCTCCCTCCCTCCCTCCTCCTCCCCCTCCCTCTTTCCTGAACGTCGTGAACGCCGCTCCGCCGTCCCCGCCCTATATCCCTTATCCCGTACATTCGTTGTTCGTCATCTTCGTCCCCCATGTCCCATCGCGTTCTCGCGTTCACGTAACCGTGTCGTCTTTCGTCCCGTTCGCCGTCTGCGCGCCCTCCCTCTTTCACCCTCTCCTCCACCTTCGTATTCCTCATTCCCTCCATTCCCCTTGACATCCCTTCGTATCTCCCTTCCTCTCGTATCGTTTCTTCGTATTGTATCTCTTCGTGCCTTCCTATCTTCGCGCCGTTTCCCATTCCCTGTTCCCTCCCTCCTCGAACTGACCCCTCCCTCGTTCCTCGTTCTTCGTGCAGATCGGGGTCCCCGCGACTCAGCGCCAGTGTCCAGCGGCACTGGCAATCTCAGTCCATGTCCGTGTCCTGCATTCAGCGCGGCTGGTCAATACTTCAATACCGGTGATAAACACATATGTGCATGCATGCGTGCGTACCTTCATACGTTCGTTCGTTGCTCGTTCGTTCATCCCGCGGTCTGCCACTCCCTGCTCGTCACGTCTCCATACCTCCCTCCCTCCGTTGCTTGCTTTCTTTGGGCTCGCTGATATCGCGTCCCTCCCGTTCCCTTTCGTTCCCTCGCGAATATTCCAGTAGCTGACTCGTTTTCGTGTTTGTTGTAGCCTCCTCAGCTCGTCTACGTCCGTATTCGAAGGACCGATCTGCGGAGCAGGATCGGCGCATGAGACTCGGAGAGATGGCAGGGTGGATAACGTACGTACCTTGTTCATTCGTCCGTCTATTCCTATCGCCGTTTCTCTGCGCCCCACGGTTGTTGTCGTCTTTATATATGTCTTCTTCGCGCGCGAGCTTCCGGGTTTCTGGGTGGATTCTCCGTTTTCCGGGCGTTTGGGGTTTTTGAGGAGATTTGGACGCGTGGACTCGGTTTGGGAGAGGCGGAGGAACGGGGGGATGAGGGTGTAGGCCTAGGAGTAGATTAGTGGAGTTGGAAGGGGTTGGATGGGATATGGATCGTATATGCGTAATCATCGTAGTAGGCGGAGGGATGAGAGAGCGGAGGGATGTGACTGAGTGACTAGGAAGTCGTAAGGGATGGCAGGAGAGGCATAGAGAGGGGATGGATGCGTTGATGCGTTGGAAGTGGACATGAGAGAGAGTGAGGATGCGCGAGTTGGGGGAGGGGCATCGCTTTGAGGCAGAGAAGGGCCGATGGACGTCGACTGTGAGCTGCGAGGTTGCGTTGGGACAGACGTTGTATGCGAGAGTGACTACCGAGGCTAGATGCTTCGGCGAGAAGCGCACCGACGACACGCTATCAAATGGGGGGACACGAGCTCGAATATTATTGACCCAAAGGGATCTCCAGAAAGAATCCTACCAGCCATTATTGAGTGTCAAAGGTGAGTTTAATGGCGCTTGGTGACTTCGGGGGGAAGATAGGAGTATTACATAAGTATTTTCTATTTTCGTGAGCTAGGTCAAAGATGATCGATGTCACGATAAAATTCTGCATGTTGAGAAGACTGCTGGTCCGGCCTCAATCCATTCTTTATCTTTCACCTCCACGACCACGATCATTCCTACATCGTTTTCAATCAATGTCTACCGAGGCGACCGGCACTCACAAGGACCCCGTCACGGGGGAAATGATTTCCAAGCAGTGAGTATTCGTCAGTACTGCTAGTCATGCTCATCGATCACCGGGCAGGGAGCTCAAGCGACGAGAAAAGCAGAGGGCCAAGGAGGCCAGCAAGGCCAGCAAGGGCGCAGCTCAGCCCCCCCAGGCAAAGCCCAAGGTATCGGCTGCTGAGGAGGAAGCAAACTTGAACCCCAATGTACGTCTCTTTTCTCGTCATTCAACGGTCATAATATTCACGCGACACTGCCAGCAATACTACGAAATACGATCCCGCCAAATTCTACAGCTCAAGGCGTCGCAATCGCCGAACCCGTACCCCCACAAGTTCAATGTGACTCGATCGCTCGAGTCATACATTGAGCGCTACGGCGAGGAGGGCAAGATTCCTGCGGGGACCAAGCTCGAGGGGACGACGGAAAGCCTCGCGGGGCGCATCCACAACATCCGTGCGAGCGGGAACAGCCTCCGTTTCTACGATCTGCACGGCGAGGGCGTCAAGGTGCAGATCATGGCGAGCGCGCAGTACGTCCGTCTCTCCATGTGTGTGTATGTGCGTGCGTACTAACACGCTGCTGCTGCTGCTGCAGAGACGCAGAGGACCCGGGGTCGTTCCAGGCCGTGCACGACATCTTCCGGCGCGGGGACATCGTCGGGGTGACGGGGACGCCGTCGCGCACGAAGAAGGGCGAGCTGAGCATCTCGCCGTCGACGATGACGCTCCTGACGCCGAACCTGCACCAGCTGCCGTCGTCGCACTTTGGGCTGAAGGACCAGGAGACGCGGTACCGCAAGCGCTACCTGGACCTGATTCTGAACGACGAGACGCGGCGGCTGTTCGTGACGCGCAGCAAGATCCTGCACTACATACGCCGGTTCCTGGACGCGCTCGGGTTCATGGAGGTCGAGACGCCGATGACGTCGCTGCTCGCCGGCGGCGCGACCGCGAAGCCGTTCGTCACGCACCACAACGATCTGAACCTCGACCTGTTCCTGCGGATTGCGCCGGAGCTGTACTTGAAGCAGCTTGTCGTCGGCGGGCTCGACCGTGTGTATGAGATCGGGCGTGTTTTCCGCAATGAAGGCATCGACTTGACACACAACCCCGAATTCACGATCTGCGAGTTCTATATAGCGTACGCGGACATGGAAGACCTGATGGAGATCACGGAAGCTATGATCGAGGGGCTCGTGAAGACGATCACCGGCGGAAGCACCAAGATCTCGTATCACCCAGACGGCGACAAGGGCAAGGAGGGTGCACGGGTGCTAGAGTTAGAGTTCAAGCGGCCGTGGAAGCGATATGACATGATCGGCACGTTGGAAGAGAAGCTAGGCGTTACGACCACGAACGGGTGGTTGAGAGAACTGTGCACCAAGGTCGCTACCCAGCACAATGTAGATTGCAGCGCGAGTGGAAGGGATGCTATGTCGGTAAATAGTCAGACGTGTAAAATAATAAATGAAATAATAAATGACTTAAGTTGCTGCCTTTCCTTTTTGAGACCGTGGGAACGAAAACCACTGTAGTCCAAAACATCTTCCAGTTGAGTTTCGGTGCAGCATAGGTTCCCCGTGCGTGCCGTTTTATGCATCAGGCTGTTAGCTACCGCCATACAATCACCAGCTCACTGCCGACTCACACCATTAGTGGGTCAATGGTGACACTTACTAGTGTGGGAACTTCACTCTAGAATAAACCATTAGTTTCGCTACAACTCAGTCAATGGTGACACTTACTAGGAGGGGGAGGATACAAGTAATCCCCCTCTCCTCCTCGACCTATTTATTCCTCCTCCACAGTGCACAGACCAATGCCCTGCCAGCGCACCATACCAAGTCCCCGTCATACACTACTTGGCACCCATTGTTCTTACTGACTTGGCACTGCGTGTTCGGACTATTACGTAGAGATAGTCAGAGTATTTTCATGACTGTGTGATAATATATGTTATTTCCACAGAGTCAGTCTCTGTGCAAGTAAATACTACATTGTGTGTAGGCTACAGCGACAGATGTGCAACGAATACCTGTGTCTAGTCGGTGATAAGTCAACGGCAGCCGAAGTTCGGTAGCGTGCACGCTGTTGTAATGGAGTCTGATGAGATTGTATGAACTGGCGGGCAACAGCTCAAAACAGTGTGAAGGTGCCCGTAGTTAATGTTGCGGGTAGTGGACAGCAAGTAGTGGAATTACAGGGATAACACGGCGACGAAATATCAAATTTGACAACCTGAGGTCATGGAAACAGTGGGAGGAGACGCAACGGGAACATCAGGGGGATAAAGTACGGAGGAGGGAGTAGAAGGCGATCCCCCATGAACCACGGCGCGATATGGTGACCTCACAAGTCAAAGTTTCTAGATATTTAGGGGCCAAAATGGCGGAATGTGAATGAGTGCTCTTCAACTGGTCACAGAAAGCAGGAATATCAAATTTCGAAATCGGGAGGTACGCTGAGGAATTATGACGGCGGCGAACGAAGGTGGTGGGCACCGGCGGCGTGGCAATGGAGATGGAAAGTAGTGTCGAAGGGAACAGCCTTGCTGCTGGTCGGAGAACGAGGGCCAGGTCAAATTTTGCGGGATTTGGTCGCGGGATCGACTGATTTAGCGCACAGGGCGTGGCGAAGAAATGAACGGAATGGGCTGCTCGCGGGAAGCCCAAATATCAAATTTCCAAAATTTGGGCTTATTCGTAGCATTGAAATGGCGAGGAACAAGAGGCCGGCCTCTGCGAGGACGGAATGGGCTGCTCGCGGGGAGTCCAAATATCAAATTTCCAAAATTTCGGCCCATTTCGTAGTATTGGAACGGCGAGGGATGAATGAGAGCAGATAGAAGAAAGGGGGCAGAAAGGGCCGGCCTCCTGCGCTGGAAAACACCAGCAGCAAAGGTCCGAGGAGAGGAGGGTGATTGCGGGGGATGTCACGACAGCGCCTGGTCGAATTTTACTGAGTTCAGCGCGTGTGGATGAGGGGGTGATAGGCAGGAATGGGCTGGTTGCGGGAAGCCCAAATTTCAAGTTTCGACATTTTGACAGCGAAGAACGAGCGGGAGGACGAGGGGGTAGAAAGAACCCATAGAGACGGTCTCTGCCTGGGCTGCAGAGCACCAGCGGTACGTGTCTGAGGTGAGGGGGTCGAGTGCGCATGATTTTGCGTCGGCGCCAGGTCAAATTTTCGGAAATTTGTCGTTTCATTTGCGTTATTTTCGACGATCGAAGCGCCCTAGTGTCGAGTGGAAGCGTGGAAGGAACAGCGAGAAAGGCCGGTCGGGGGACGCCTGTACACCAATTTTTGAAATTCCGCATGATGTTCGACTTGTTCCGGCACATAACGAGGGATTAGGCTACTTGGAGACGGAGCACGACAGCTTCGTGTAAGCGCGCGTACCGAAAGTAGTGGTCGTGGGACACTTGTACAGCGATTTTGATATTCCCGACGGCTTTCTGGACATTTGGGGGGTATTGTGCTCAAAGAGCGAGTGCGAGCATTGGCGATGGGTATAAGCGATGTCTAGCAGCCCATGACTGCGAGTTTGCTGATGAAAAGAGCGGCGACAGAATTTGGGGAGAAAGATGCTGGTGTTGCGTCGGTAGTAAACGGCGCAAGGAGCATTAAATGTCGTTGGTTTGGGACAGCTTTCTAGATTGTCAGGTCAATAACGAAAGAACTCGAGGAAATTTTCAACCTGACGTACCTGCTGTTGTTTCAAACTCTACGATGACGCGCATGCAGCCAATGAGAATAGCTAATGAAGCCAAGGATACGCGACATATGTTGAAGCAGTTGGACCCTTCATGCCGTTGTGTAGTGGGCACCGATCCGACGCGGCGGGTGTGGTTGAATGGTGGTGCGAAGCGAAGGAGCGGAGTTCCAAACTCCAGCCAAATTTGGTTCAAGTCGGGATATTCCCCGATTTAGATGTAGTCCGCTCGTTCTGTTTGCCCTCGTTCTCGAGCTGAGGCTACGCCTGGCGAGTACGATAGACGTTTATAAGAGTGTAAAATATACACAACTTGCAATATTTCTGTCCGCTCACTGTTTAGAATGAGATCACCAGATAATTCTGTCGGGCTTACTGTCTACCTCCAGGCAATCCAGACAGTCGGGCTTCGATGAAGGGACATCCAGGGCTCACTTATTGTCTTATCATACATGTAGTAAGCTTGGCACCATGTGTGAACTCGGCTCCGATTGCCGTACCACCGCCGAAACCTGCAACCTCTGAATACACACCAAAGCTCGTTCTCTTGCAGCATAGCAAATAATACAGGCTCCTGCTCATGTCAAGCGCAATGTAGTATAATACTATGTATACTCAAGAATGTCCTACAGCTGTTTCCTCGCGGCGTCTTCTCAGGGAACAATTACTATCTCATTCCCGACCCTCTGCTCCTCCTGGTACTGTTCTCCCTGAATCCGATTCAAATCGCCAGGTCCCCGTCATTTAGCGTGGGACTATGCTCGCTTACTCGGCTCGCTTAGCTCCACACGTAACGCTTAGCATTCTTCATCTTTTTCCGAAGCTCCCAAGTGTCTTGAGGCCGGATACCCACGAAAACACGGTTCCTGACAATAGCGTACCCTTTTCCTATATAATGAGGGCTGTTTTGGCTGAGGTAGATTCATTCCCGACTTGGGTTCTTAGCTCAGCTCTCCTCCTTCTCTCCAACTTCTCACTCGAGCTCATTTCTTCGACGCTCACAATCCTCCTATCGCCCCTATTGGACTTCAACGGTTCGTTATTCCGGCTGCCGTTTGTGGACTATACTGACTACCGTCTATAGTGATTGGTAGCAAAGAATTTGTCGTAAGTTCGCTTTAATTATCCCAGATTCTCAAACCTGACCATTACATTGCAGTAACAAACTACATGAACAGCGTGCATGCAAGGACATCCCATTCAGTAACTGATGTCTATAACTTATAGATACTCTGTTATACTTTCCCCATCAGCCAATCTCGAGAACGCACTGAATGTACGCTCGTCGCCATTTTATTGGTGATCCAATGTACGTCGTGCTTCCACTAACAATTCAAATCATCAATTGTTCTGTTTACAGCTACTCTACATGTACGTCTGATCTAACATCATTGTGCTGATGATGTGGGGACTGACCAGTTACTTTCCAGTGTACTCCTCCTTGTCCAACGGTCAGCTCGGTTGTTATCGTTGATCCTGAATTCAGTAAGCCATGCTTTACTCATCCTAACGTTCAAAGTCCTTATCGAGCTGCCGCTAGATGAGTTACCTTGTTAATACAGGTCAGTTCGTGTCCACAGGTTATTGATTTGCTCGCTAGGCGAACGAGTTCCCGTTCAATGTGAGCATGCAGTCTCTTTATCTTCGTTCAGTACTTAATTTCCGATGCCTTGGATATCCGACATTTCCCAGACCCTATCCCGACATACACAGGATGGCACGGCGCCGGCTGAGCTAGCGAACCATAGATGTCGACGCAGATGGGTCAGCTCATATTGCCTCACGGACTGAATGTAGACCACTCGGCGCGATCCCTGCGAAGCAGGCCCCGTTTGCTGGTCGACGCGTTGCCAGTCCACGCAGACTCTCGAAACCGTTGGCCAAGGCTTTGAACGTGGAACGCACGACGTAGCAGCGTTGACTGCGCTATCGAACAAAGGTACTTGATTGCATCTCGCAGGGTTGGTGAACGGCCGATACAATGCCCTTAGCTGTGCGTGCACCGAATCTCGCCAGTCGTGGCTAATCCCGTGGCGGCGTCCACCATAAAAGGCGAGCGCACAATGTCTCGCTCATATTCGCTAGCTGACGGCTTGGTTCTCGGACGGTTCGCCTATTCGAGATACGCCTGGCTACAAATCGAATCGAGTCGTGTTGCGCTCACGAACGCCACCCTTGCTATGGGTGTATCTTTTCCGGACGACTCCACCACCGAACGCGATCAACAACGGCGTCGACTCCTACAACCCGCTGAATCAGAAGCTACCAAGCTGTCCCTGGGCGAGTTTCTTGCTCACGGTCAGCCCACGTCAGTTAATGACCTGACCGTTGCTTACCGCCGTCGTAGAACATCTAGCGCGTTTGCGAACAGCTCGCTGGCAGGGCCACGTACGTGTTGAGGATAGATGCGGGCCGTGAATGTGATCTTGAACCATCGGAAAACGTCGGCGCAATCCGAAGGGGTGGTGAGGGTGCCCAACGATGCAGAGATGGCGAATGCGGCAGAGGTGACCCAGCCCAACTCATCGTGCTCACGGACAAGCAGCTCACTCAACTCCCCTAGATCTCACAGAGATCCCACCAATGACGACACGTAAGTCATTTAATTGCGAGGAAATACAGCGGAGGACTCATAGACTTGATGCCATAGACCTAGCACGGCCCTCGTTCAGCTACAAGCGATATCCACGGCGATAGACGACACAGACGAGCCGGTCTGCACGCAGGTTACTTGGATTTGTGGCTGGTAAGTCTCTAACCGACGCACGTACATGTCTACCCGACTCACCGAGCATCCCCCGCAGTCCAACTCGATTGAGCACTCCAACGCGCACCCACGACGGTGGAATGTCGATGAAGACGACGACGACGCCGAGTGTCTGGTTACTTGCCGCTCCGTCCACATCAATTGAGAATTGCGGGGGGGAACGTTTGGTCACAGCGGTGACCGTCGTGACTACGTACACGCACGCACAGGCGTGGTCGATGTCGAGGGTCGAGGGTCGGTGTGGTGTTCGAGAATGGCGGCAGGGACTGGATTGGCGCAGATCTGCAGATACATGGATACATGGTTAGGCATTTAGGGTATACTTAGAGCACCCGTAGACGAACCGACCCAGGGAGGCGGCAAAACCAGGCGCGACGAGCGAGGGACGCCCCGTAGCCACAAGTGAGAGCACTCGCACTGTCGACGCCGTGCACCGGCGGGGTCCACGGCACCGGTACCAGCGAGCGAGAGCGGGAGTCCGAGTCCAGGCCAGCTAATAAAGTACTCACGCCCGAGAAACGAAATCGAGAGCGAGAGCGCGCGCACCCAGGAAGTGACCAGTACCCGAAGCGATCCCGAGTAACGATGGGCGGTGCGGCGCGGATGTCGCGATGGTTGCGATGACTGAGATCAAAGACAGTCGTCGCGCGGCTGCCAGCCTGAGGTTCTCTATAGTATAGACCGCCTGCAGAGTCATCAGCGTTTATATCAAACCCAACGTCGAACGAAATGAATAGGGTGCGTACCTTCGTTCTCCACCGCTCATCGCCACTGATCTCGTATGTAGCCAGCCAGAATCCGCGTCCGCGTTCAAATCTCTCGACGGCCGCCGAGGTGCGAGGTACGTGTCAAACCCGTTTATTCCTACCGCACCAGCTAATATACATGTCCGTTCGTTCGTAGGCTCCTCTCGCTTCATTTCCTGCGGGTCGCGCGCGACTGCTCCCTCCCTCGCTCTAAAAACGGGGGCCGACACCGTGCTGCATCTACAAGAACATCACCATACATCTACAAGGAGACGATGAGCGCGTCGAAACGAGTAACGAAGGCGCAAGACACGCAGAGGCACGTACTGTCTACTTCCCCTACTTCCCTTATCCCCCGTTCCGTTCGTTCGTTCCCATTTCCCTCGCGATGGAATTGGCAGTGGCGTGTCCCTCTCTTGCCGTCCTCGTCGTCGCCCTGCTCCTCCGCAGCGCCGTTCCCCGTTCCCGTTCCCCTTTTGTATCGACTCCTTCGTCCCGTCGCACTGACTTGCTCTCCCTCCACAGCTCCCCACCCGCGGTACCCCAATACTCCAACACTGCAATACTGCCACGCACCGCGCCGGACGTGCAAACCCCGAAGCTCGGACGTTAATGTTTGAAGGTAAGCTCCCCATCCCGTTTTCGTTCCCGTTCCCGTTCGCCTCGCAGTTACTTCTTGTTTTGCTTCGTATCGTCCTGTCGGCGTCGAGCGTCGTATGCGGCCGTGTGTCTTCGTTCGTTTCGTTTCATTTCCTTTCGTTGTCTTGCCTTGCCTTTCCTTTCCTTTCCTTTCGCTTCGTTTCTCTTCCGCTTCGTCGCGTTGTCTCTCGTTCCCTTCGTCTCGCCGTTCCACCAATCTCATCCACGCAGCTCCCTCCCTCCCTCCTCCTCCCCCTCCCTCTTTCCTGAACGTCGTGAACGCCGCTCCGCCGTCCCCGCCCTATATCCCTTATCCCGTACATTCGTTGTTCGTCATCTTCGTCCCCCATGTCCCATCGCGTTCTCGCGTTCACGTAACCGTGTCGTCTTTCGTCCCGTTCGCCGTCTGCGCGCCCTCCCTCTTTCACCCTCTCCTCCACCTTCGTATTCCTCATTCCCTCCATTCCCCTTGACATCCCTTCGTATCTCCCTTCCTCTCGTATCGTTTCTTCGTATTGTATCTCTTCGTGCCTTCCTATCTTCGCGCCGTTTCCCATTCCCTGTTCCCTCCCTCCTCGAACTGACCCCTCCCTCGTTCCTCGTTCTTCGTGCAGATCGGGGTCCCCGCGACTCAGCGCCAGTGTCCAGCGGCACTGGCAATCTCAGTCCATGTCCGTGTCCTGCATTCAGCGCGGCTGGTCAATACTTCAATACCGGTGATAAACACATATGTGCATGCATGCGTGCGTACCTTCATACGTTCGTTCGTTGCTCGTTCGTTCATCCCGCGGTCTGCCACTCCCTGCTCGTCACGTCTCCATACCTCCCTCCCTCCGTTGCTTGCTTTCTTTGGGCTCGCTGATATCGCGTCCCTCCCGTTCCCTTTCGTTCCCTCGCGAATATTCCAGTAGCTGACTCGTTTTCGTGTTTGTTGTAGCCTCCTCAGCTCGTCTACGTCCGTATTCGAAGGACCGATCTGCGGAGCAGGATCGGCGCATGAGACTCGGAGAGATGGCAGGGTGGATAACGTACGTACCTTGTTCATTCGTCCGTCTATTCCTATCGCCGTTTCTCTGCGCCCCACGGTTGTTGTCGTCTTTATATATGTCTTCTTCGCGCGCGAGCTTCCGGGTTTCTGGGTGGATTCTCCGTTTTCCGGGCGTTTGGGGTTTTTGAGGAGATTTGGACGCGTGGACTCGGTTTGGGAGAGGCGGAGGAACGGGGGGATGAGGGTGTAGGCCTAGGAGTAGATTAGTGGAGTTGGAAGGGGTTGGATGGGATATGGATCGTATATGCGTAATCATCGTAGTAGGCGGAGGGATGAGAGAGCGGAGGGATGTGACTGAGTGACTAGGAAGTCGTAAGGGATGGCAGGAGAGGCATAGAGAGGGGATGGATGCGTTGATGCGTTGGAAGTGGACATGAGAGAGAGTGAGGATGCGCGAGTTGGGGGAGGGGCATCGCTTTGAGGCAGAGAAGGGCCGATGGACGTCGACTGTGAGCTGCGAGGTTGCGTTGGGACAGACGTTGTATGCGAGAGTGACTACCGAGGCTAGATGCTTCGGCGAGAAGCGCACCGACGACACGCTATCAAATGGGGGGACACGAGCTCGAATATTATTGACCCAAAGGGATCTCCAGAAAGAATCCTACCAGCCATTATTGAGTGTCAAAGGTGAGTTTAATGGCGCTTGGTGACTTCGGGGGGAAGATAGGAGTATTACATAAGTATTTTCTATTTTCGTGAGCTAGGTCAAAGATGATCGATGTCACGATAAAATTCTGCATGTTGAGAAGACTGCTGGTCCGGCCTCAATCCATTCTTTATCTTTCACCTCCACGACCACGATCATTCCTACATCGTTTTCAATCAATGTCTACCGAGGCGACCGGCACTCACAAGGACCCCGTCACGGGGGAAATGATTTCCAAGCAGTGAGTATTCGTCAGTACTGCTAGTCATGCTCATCGATCACCGGGCAGGGAGCTCAAGCGACGAGAAAAGCAGAGGGCCAAGGAGGCCAGCAAGGCCAGCAAGGGCGCAGCTCAGCCCCCCCAGGCAAAGCCCAAGGTATCGGCTGCTGAGGAGGAAGCAAACTTGAACCCCAATGTACGTCTCTTTTCTCGTCATTCAACGGTCATAATATTCACGCGACACTGCCAGCAATACTACGAAATACGATCCCGCCAAATTCTACAGCTCAAGGCGTCGCAATCGCCGAACCCGTACCCCCACAAGTTCAATGTGACTCGATCGCTCGAGTCATACATTGAGCGCTACGGCGAGGAGGGCAAGATTCCTGCGGGGACCAAGCTCGAGGGGACGACGGAAAGCCTCGCGGGGCGCATCCACAACATCCGTGCGAGCGGGAACAGCCTCCGTTTCTACGATCTGCACGGCGAGGGCGTCAAGGTGCAGATCATGGCGAGCGCGCAGTACGTCCGTCTCTCCATGTGTGTGTATGTGCGTGCGTACTAACACGCTGCTGCTGCTGCTGCAGAGACGCAGAGGACCCGGGGTCGTTCCAGGCCGTGCACGACATCTTCCGGCGCGGGGACATCGTCGGGGTGACGGGGACGCCGTCGCGCACGAAGAAGGGCGAGCTGAGCATCTCGCCGTCGACGATGACGCTCCTGACGCCGAACCTGCACCAGCTGCCGTCGTCGCACTTTGGGCTGAAGGACCAGGAGACGCGGTACCGCAAGCGCTACCTGGACCTGATTCTGAACGACGAGACGCGGCGGCTGTTCGTGACGCGCAGCAAGATCCTGCACTACATACGCCGGTTCCTGGACGCGCTCGGGTTCATGGAGGTCGAGACGCCGATGACGTCGCTGCTTGCTGGAGGCGCGACCGCGAAGCCGTTCGTCACGCACCACAACGATCTGAACCTCGACCTGTTCCTGCGGATTGCGCCGGAGCTGTACTTGAAGCAGCTTGTCGTCGGCGGGCTCGACCGTGTGTATGAGATCGGACGTGTTTTCCGCAATGAAGGCATCGACTTGACACACAACCCCGAATTCACGATCTGCGAGTTCTATATGGCGTACGCGGATATGGAAGACCTGATGGAGATCACGGAAGCTATGATCGAGGGGCTTGTGAAGACGATCACCGGCGGAAGCACCAAGATTTCCTATCACCCAGACGGCGACAAGGGCAAGGAGGGTGCACGGGTCCTAGAGTTAGAGTTCAAGCGGCCGTGGAAGCGATATGACATGATCGGCACGTTGGAAGAGAAGCTAGGCGTTACGACCACGAACGGGTGGTTGAGAGAACTGTGCACCAAGGTCGCTACCCAGCACAATGTAGATTGCAGCGCGAGTGGAAGGGATGCTATGTCGGTAAATAGTCAGACGTGTAAAATAAGAAATGACTTGAGCAGGCGAACGAATGAGGGATGGTCGGGTAACAGAAAAGGCAAGTGAGATTCTATAATTGACCGTGGGAAAGGAAACTACTGAAGGCGAAGCGCCCATTTCCTAGCCTCATTTTGGCATAGTTTCCCCTTATGCGTGCGTTTTATGCAGGAGAAAAAAGGGTTTGGCCTATACAACTACGTGACCAGCATGCAACAGAGGATTCTCCCACCGCAAACTCTCCCACCATGACCACCTGGCGATAGTCTCCCCTTATACGGGGTGCTTTATACGGCGAACGGCCATTCGTGGCAGAGTCAGCGGGCTACACTGCGAGGGCCGACGACTGAACGAGCACAAAATCGGTCAGCAACTCATACTTCGATCTCACGCAAGTACATACTTCGTGTTTGATTGCGAGCCCAGCGAGACGAGGTGTTCGCACCGTCGCCATGCACGAACTCGCGAACGAGAGGAAGACAAGACGATCCGCGAAACGAGGTGGGGAGACGAGAAGTCGACGTCGACAGCGGTGACGGGGGTGCTTATCATACCCACGGCGAAGACAGCAGGCAGTTGGGCTACGACGACGCCAAACGAAGATGGCAGGCGTGGACGAAGGGAGTTATTTGGGCATTGGAGGGACCTCCGCGGCCCCATGCCAAAGTTTCGACGGCAAGGCTGCTTGTCCCAACCTAACGGGGACGACGCACGGGGCGGTTGCTGCGACTGCGAGTGAACGAGGAGACGTCGGGATGCGGGAGGGGAAGGAAGCATTGGAGGTACTGCAGCACGCGGGCATCGTGTCGAGCAAGAGGCGGCGGAGCGCGCTGTAGAATACGCAGCCGGCAGTTCGAGGTTTGAGAGGGAGAAGGGATGGGCAGGCGCTGGTGCCCGAGGACCATGGCTACGAGGGTGGCAAACATCGACTTCGCGACGATAACCATGCGTGACGACGACGGAAGTGGTCCCCACGAGATGCGCGAACTGTCTACATCGACTCCATAACGGGGACCATGGCTGGCAACGACGTAATCCATCGAGACGGCAGCACGGCGGCGCCCAACAGACGACGCGGAGCTGGGAGGGGCTAACCATCAGCAGACGGCGCTATACCAAGATGCAAAGTCCGTGCCGTGTAGTCGCCATCACACAATGAGAGACTGAGTGCCGAGTGGTTCGCTCCGCACACGATACGCCATCCAAGTCGACGTGAGGGCCGAGTCACTGCGAAGAGACATGGCCGTGAGGAGGAAGAGAGATGTGTACAACCCCATGTAGGGGAGTTCGCGCGCAGTGTGCTCGTGGAGAGATAGTCGAGAGCGGGGTGTGCGAGAACACGTCGACGGATGGGGAGAGACGGGACGAGTTGGGATGGCGGGGAATACTCCGAAGCGGGACAGGGAGGCCAGCCAGTTGGCAACAGGACCGATGACAATGGGGGTATGGCGCGACATGACAACGAAGGGGCATGGTGGATGGCCAAAGACAGGGAGCCCGGCTGTCTAAAACAATACGAAGCATCAGTAGACGGTACTACACGAAGAATCAAAGGACGTACTGCGACCACTGCTCAATCTGGACGACAATCGACTCGTGCGACACACACTGCTTTTGAGGCATTGACGGGATAAGCTGGCTGGACGCCCCAAGGGCGCGACGGCGACCAGCGTGCGTTTGACAAGGGCGAGGCAACCTAGGAATGCTCAAACGTCGACACAGGACGCAAGGGAATAGATATGCCCGTCGTCGAGTGACCTCAACGAGGGGGTGTATGGAATTGACTGGCGGTGACGAGGGACTATGGGGGTCCTAGGTTACGTTTATGTAGCGTATGTCTGGTGTACAATTGATGGTATGGTAGGCATGTTGGCGCCAAGTTCATGAATGTGCAGGATCTCGTGGTTGTTGCTTGCTGACAAAGGTAAAGCTGGAATAAGAAGTGGCTTGAGATGGTGGGCGCTGCGCATTGACAATTCTGTGGCTCATAGTTAGGACAAGAAGCCCACCAGCCGAGTAGGATGAGGCAACCTACCTGACATGGATAGTGAGATGTATGGCACGGCTTGGGGTAGCCATGAGACTTCACATACAATTTCCGAGAACCCCAACAACCTGAATAAGAGTGAGGTCAATACAATGGTCAACGACGAAGGTGAACAACAAGACTTACAGTATTCAGGGGGCTGCAAAGGGGCGGGCTCAAGCAAGTGAAGCTAGAAGTATGTGGACGGGGAGAAGAAATTATTGCCTCGCACCATGCCAGCATAACGACCAGCAGGTGTGAGGGATGAGGGGAGTCCCCTCGCCGTAGAATAGTATAAATACATCTTGATACATGGTCTAGGCGCGCTGGAGTTCCCCGATCATGCACGCACATATATCATATCCCACATTAAAATCAACCTTGTGTGAACGAGTGAGTAAAATTTATTTCCGCATTCCCATTGATTTGCGGACAAGTCCAGAAGGCAATACAGTCGTAGCAACCAGATTGTGGACTTGAATTTTATCCGTTGAATTATGACATCCAATTCAATGGCAAAACAGGGCGAGAGATACCTCCGGACGATATACTAGAATTACTGTAACCAAAGAGAATCCAGGCATGGCTCGGGACTTTGTTCTACTCCGGTGTACCTGTTACAGAGCATCAGAAAGTACTATCCCCCCGGTCTAAACTGAACTATGGCAACATATCCAACCGTAAATTCGTACCCCCAGATCCACCATCTCGCGTGAACTCTTTTCCGACTCTGGTGTGATGTTGAGTTGACGAAGTTGTCAATAAACTGAGTGTTCGCTTTCAAGCAATGTAAGTTTGAATTGGGTGCATGAAATCATAGTGAATTGCGTGGGTCGAGGGAGGACGTGCATGCGAAACGAGTGGTGATGGTTGCGAGGTTCGAAGCCAACTGTCAACGCCAGGGTTCGTCCAAATGAAGACACTGACTTGCCTGATTGGGACGTGAATCGCTCGAGAGCTGAGGGTGTCGTCTTGATGTTGGACCACTAGACGGGCAGAAACAAATGCTGGATCAATCAAGGTCACTCATTGTGAATGTACAAATAGGATCGAAATGCATTTGGTAACATACTTTACTTGATCAACTCGCGGTGGAACGGTTCGTTCACGTTTAGAGGTAACATATTTGAGGATTGCTTCAACTTCAAGTCGTCTTGGCTAACCGATTCTGTGAATGGCAAAGACCAACAACACCTGGTATGTAGTTTGTAGCGGCACGGGTCTAACGGAGGAGATAGAGAGCTTTGACAGACATTCACGACGATCCCAATGCAATGCCAGCACACGATCTCGACTCGCTAATGCTTTTATTTTATTTAGTACATCAATTTACAGAGTCTCGCCAACAATATATCAAGTTACGGGTGTGTAAACGAATAGCTCTGTTGTATTCTACCCCGATCGAGTTGAATTACGGTGGTAAACTAAAGGAATGAACAACGCTACGTCTACGTATCTGTCGAAGCATCGTCTGTGTGTAACTTGGCTATGATCTGGAATAATCATCGTGTCTTTCTGTAGTAATTGCTACGCAGCAAGTCCTTCACTCACAAAGTTAACAAATAACACCCTTGCACTCGTCCCACAGTCTTACTACTTCTTGCTCATCTTGTCAGGACGTCCGCCCGTGTCATGAAGATCCTTGCACATTGATTCAGTAACATCAACTCGTAGCATCCAAGTCGAAGCCTGTACATCGTTGCGAAAAGCATCATGGTGCGAATCACGTAGCCAACGACGTGCTGCCAGAGTCGCAGACAAGCACTCGGGGGTCGGAAGGGCGCAAAATAATACAAAAACAGGTATATTCAAAGCTAACTACACACATGAACTACACTACAATATGTACAATGAATGCCATGCTGAAATATTATTCCGTCTCAGGTGGGGAACATGTTGTTTCATGGCATCTAGCAGGTGGGGACTCGGAGACCCCAAGGTTGAGCTACCGTAATTATGATAGGCGACGGCTGCAACACAGCTGAATCACTAATCTACTCGACTTAAACTGGCGTGGGGATGGGCCGGCGATGATCGTTGGCGGTGTTCGGTCTATTCACGCCATTTCCGACGGGCGTACAGGCTCTATGGCGCACCTGAGATGGGGCGCGTTAGCGTGGTTGTACAGGACCTTTCGAAGCGGTTGTGCCGTTTACAAGTTGAATCAGCGACGTAGTTGCGGTAGACCTAGAACACGGGGGGATAAGTCTACAACCCATCGGGGTTATTCACCTATGATAGATAGCTACCCCATTGGGTCCCCCCATCTTCGCTAAGGATGTGTGAATTACGAACCTAGCGGAGCAAGTAAGTCTGGAATGGATGAGGCACATCCAATGGAGCGCATTATTGTTGTCGTACAAACCTTCTACGTTAACGGCCACTTCCTGAGACAGTGCCTGCTGGGATAAACACGGGGTGGCGTTGCGTGGGTCGTTGAGAACGACGGCGGGATCGGAGTCTCGATAAGCATGGACACGCGAAGAGCAACGTCTACGGGCACGGGGCAATGTTAATGGCATGCAAAATCGGCACTGCTGCTTGATGAGCACTCACCTGGTTAATCTGTTCGAATCTACGCCGTAAACCGTGGGTTTCGTGGAGAAGTTGACCTTCTATCGTCCTCCAACGCCAAGGCACGGCTCGGGGGGGGGGGGTCTGTAAGGTATGGAATAAGGACGGGGTTGCGTTGTGAAGCACAGTTGATGGCGCAGGAATAAGGATATACGACGATCGGGTCGAGCTGCGCTTGATATTAGTGTGGAAGTGGCAGCACGATGGAAGATACTCACGTTGTGCCAGCGGCCGCAAAGACAACCAGCTAGACGACGGCCAGACGAAATGGGCAGCGGGTCTGCCCTTAATATTGAGGGATAGCACAGGGAGTAAGGCGACGATGCGTAGACGGGGATGGGCGTGGTAGGGAAACAAGCGTTGGGGTAAAGGGGGGGGGGGAGGAAGGAATGAAATTTGACCTGTTCCTGCGTTTCGTCGTAATGTACTGGTCGAAGTGGTTCGCGTGACTCCAGAACCAACACGCGTACGCTGAATCGACGTCTCAATCCAAGAGCAAGTCGCCGCTGTGTGAGTCTCTCATTATCGCTCCTGTTTCACGAATAGTCTAGAAGCTATCTTGCTTGCCCACTCCACGTTGTCTTCTCAAAGTTCGCACCATCCTAGATGGATTGCCGACCCTGGCAACGATGCATATCGACGATCTTGTGTGGCCGCGTTGCATCGCCATTGGTTGTATTTGCCTGATAGTTCTAGCGTCAGCTTCAACAAAGTCTAGATTGAATCAACGAAGGGCGTACGCGCGGCTATCCCTGGTGACTCGGGAACGATGAGAAGGGGACAGATGGGGATCGCGCGCGTGTAGATGAATAGAGATGGGGTCTGAATTGATTCAATCACTGCTTGGATGTCGGCGTTGCATCTCGCCTAATAGTTCTCGCGTTAGCGTCAGCAAAGTCTAAATTGAACGAGGCACGCACCTGCATCATGTGGCCGCGTTTCGGCTATCCATGGTGACTCGGGAGCAGACGAACAGAGCTTGAGTCTGGAATAATTGCAAATGTATCATGCCCAGTCTTTCTTTCGGTTTCATTCACTGACTCGCGCGCGTGAGTTGTATCGCTCGATTCCACGCAGACACCGTATTTCTGTCGCGAGGGCGCACACTCTGCGTCCCAAATCCTGCCTTCCGTCATTCTGGACCGACCCTGGCACAAATCGAGACACGATCTGGACATCTTAAGCGAGCTCACGACGCCGTAACTCACATGTAACCTGAATTGTTGAGGGATTAGCAACGACACATTCCCAGCGAAATGGACACGTTAACGTACGCGCGTAGTTGCTTATTCATTCTACCCGAGACTCAAGCCTTCTAGACCGCGTGTCCTCGAGCGACGGCGGCGAGACGTAGTGCATCCGTACGGCATCTCCAAACTATTCTTTCCGCCTTCATACATCGCGAGTGGTCCCCGCTGGGACATCCCCATGGGCGTCTGTGTCGTCATCCCAACCGACGATCCAGCGCGGTCCCTACCCCATAATGAACGAGTGGCGGCGTCGGATAATCATATACCCCGCTCGCTCATTGTTACTGGCAGATCAATTATTAAGATCAGTAAGTACGAATTCCCAACGAAATAAAGAGGGTGACGTACCTACGTAGCCCCGTATTCATGCCTGCGATGCGGGTCTTGACGACTCTAGAATGTGGTGAGCGGCGATGGCAACGGGCGCGAGCGTACGTGAAGACGTTATGGTGTTAATTGAATACCCGGATATACTCTGCAAATGGTGACCTACGGTAAGTACGTCGCTGCGCGCACAAAGGTGAGACCGCGTGAGACACTAACCGTCTAGCCTCAGTTCCTCGTCGTTCCGCTTGCTCTTGTAGCTGCTACCCTGCTGTCGTGGCGTCGCTTCGCCTTCCCCGTCCGATTCTCTGCGCCAGCAATTCCCCTTCGCGGTTCTTCGAGGCGTGGCGTTGCGGAGCTATCCCCATGGACCTTCGGGTCGAACTTCCCAGCTCTCGAACATCGCATCTGGCATCTGGAAGGGACGCCCGGCAAGAGCAAGAGGGCCGGCACGCTCCCAACCTGTGATTCAGGAACGTAGGCAGTGCGTCACGACACCCCCATTCGCTATCGCGATCACGTTCGCGTTTGCCTAAACGTTCCTGAGTCAGAACCGGTATATGCAAAGCGATTGACACGCACACCAGCGTGCCTGCATGCTGGAACCCGTGTCTTCCGCTAGTTCTGGTAAGTGTAGTCGCGGCGATTGCAGCAGACGGCGAGCCTGCGTGTGTGCGGGCGGGCGGGTGTTCCGAGCTCGATTGGATACATATTCGTTCCTACGCGCGGCCCCAAAGGGGACAAACGACTTACGCGCAAGAGACGAGTCTCGAAACTCTAGGGTGTCGGCGTTGGATCGCCATTTGGCGTGCTCGCCTAATAGTTCTAACGTTAGTATCAACAAAGTCTAAATCGAATAAAATGAACGCAGCGCGTACGTACCTGCATCATGTGGTCGCGTTTCGGCTATCCCTGGTGACTCGGGAACGACAAGGATGGGGACAGATCGGGATCGCGCGTGCAAAGGAACAGACACGGGGTCTGGATGAATTGAATTACTGTGAGTCTTGTTCGTTATCGACGAATTATCCCATGGTCACATTCGTTCGTTCGCATTCGTTCGCGCGCGCAAGTTGTATTACCCGATTGCACGCAGACACCGTATTTCCGTCGTTCGCGCGCACCCTCTCCCGACTCTCTTCATTCTAGACCGACCCTGGCACCAATCAAGACACAATAGCGTTGCTAATCGACGAGCTGGACGTCTTAAGCCAACTCGCGACGCCGTAACCACCACGTAACCTGAAGTTGTTCAAGGATTAGCAACGACGCGTTCCCAGTGAAACAAGCACGTACGTTACTTATTCGATGTCACCCGCGACTCGAGCTTGATTCCGTCTTCATACATCCGAGCGAGGCACATCCCCATGGGTGTCTGCGTCGTCTTCCCAGCTCGCTGTCGTCATAGTGGAGGGATCAACCCTGATCCACGATCTTGACGCATTCGGCGCGGGCCCGACCCCATAATGAACGAATGGCGGCGTCGGATAATCGTATACCCCAGCTCGCTTGATTGTTGCTGCCGGATCAGGATCAGTAAGTACGAAATTGCAACGAAATAAACGGGGTGACGTACCTACGTAGCCCCGAATTCAATCTTTCGCTGCGAGCCTTGACCCTTTTCGAATGCGGTGAACGGCGGCGATGCCGACAGGCGTGTGCGTGCGCAAAGAACAGCCGTGTATACTCTGCAATCGGGGATTTATCGTAAGTACGTTGTTCCTGCTCACAAAGGCGAGACACTCACAGTCTGCCCTTAGTTTCTCGTCGTTCCAGTTTCTCTTGCAGCTGCTACCCTCCTGGCCGCCAAATCTGCTCTCGCGTTGTCGCGTCGAATCGTGTTCCGCGCCCAACTCTCTACGCCAGCCATCTCCCGTCCAGACGCGTCGTTGAGTCGTTTCGGAGGTATCTCCATGGTTCCCGCCATCGCTTACGACACACGCAATCTCCCAGGTCTCGAGCCTCACATCCGTCATCGTGGAAGGAACACCTGCCGATGTTAAGCGAGGGTTCCGCGATCTTAATCCATCTGGCAGACTCCCGACTCGATTCAGGAACGTCGGCAGTGCGTCACGCCATCACGACATCCCCCGTTCGCGGTCACGTTGGCGTTCGCGTTGGCGTTCCCATTCGCCTAAACGTTCCAGAGCCTGAATCAGCGTCTGCACAGCGACATGCACAGAGCCCGGCGTACCTGGACAACTCTACTCTCATCGTTCGAGGGTTCTGGAGTACGTAAAATAAACACGATCAACAAATCAACATGAACGTGGACACATGAACCTGCCTCCGGAAGTTTCGCCGTGGACGTCAACGAAGGATGGGGCATCGCGACGGGGGGAAATTGGCAAAATTTCCTGCGTTTCGAACTGCTTTCCTCCACGCAAAATTCGGCCAGAGTGAAAGCGTGGGCCGTGACGCCTACGCGAGCTATCTGGGCATATTCGAGGGCGTATTCCCGCCGCGCAGATATCTTTGACGTCTTTGTCGACTTCCCAACGTATCGCCGCCGCAAATGTATCTCGAGTAGCCCTCAGTGGCCGCTTGTCTCCCTGGCCATCACCCAGACTGTACCTCGCTAACGACGCCATTCCACGCGTCCACGCAACCTCCCAACCGCAGCGCCTCCGCGCTCTAGATTCAGGAAGTAAATACCAGCACCAGCGCTTGTGAATCACCAAACCGATATGAACGTGCACGCGTGAACTTACCTCCGGATGTCGAACGTTCAACGATCTCCACTAGCGCGATCCGCCCGTATGGATTGAATTGGGGGGTCGGTGTTCGTAACTTCTTGCTCTTCGATCCGTCTGTTCGCACACAGATTTCGGGCGACGCCAGGGGGTGTGCGAGCGCAGCACGTACGCGTATTCGAGTTCGAATCCAGAGTCCCAGGCCCAGCTCGCCGCGGAGACGTCCTGCCATCTTGCCGTGCACCGTGTCTCGTCGTTTGAATATACACGACCAGCGATCGCGCGCACAGCGCCCCACCAACGACATCAGCGTATTCCACACGCAAACTCTCAACCACGCGAACAAACCTGGCTCGTAACCTCCCAACGGCAGCGTGATCATTCAGGAAGTAGGCACATAACCACAAAATAGATCCATAAATAAATAAATACATCTAAATCAATCAACGAACGTAAGCCAATAAAGCAGTGTGAACACCGGCGCAAGGAAGATACATACCTCCGAAGTGCTGCAATCGCGACGATCGCGACGCTCTTTCCCCTTTCTCTCTTCCTTTTCTCCTTTCTCCCTTCCCTTCCCTTCCCAGATTCTCCCGCCCCTTGTCCCTCCTCGATTGCCCGCACTCCGCACCCGTTACCCCATGCGTCCCTCCCCGTATACATACGCCTAGCCGAAGCCACGTCCGTATGCGCACTTGCCTCCCGGTTGCGAGGTGGCGCGCATCTCGTAACTCGCACCCCGTTTCACACTCTCTCACCCCCTCTCACCCTCATCTCCCAATTTTCTTTCCCCGCGCTCCCATATTGCTGTGGGACTTTGCATGAAGCATGGGCGTGCGTGAGTAGTAGAGAGGTCAAGCTGGGGGCGTTGGTAAGTCCTATACCCATTCGGACACGGGGCCTGAAAAGCTATAAAAGCCCTGCGTGAATACGGCAAAAGAGCAGCAACTCATTCCTTGCTTACCTCCTCCCATCCCCTGCTGTTCCTACTGCTCACTGTCGCCGCCGCCTTCGTCCCATCCCCTCTCTGCTTCCCCTGCGACGTTCTGTTCGCTCTCAACGACGATCCCCGTTGGTGGTCGTGTTGGCCGGCGCCGAGCGCGCCGTTCACAAGCAGCGCGGCCACCTTTGGCCTGCATTCTACATCGTAAGTGTTGACGTCTTCGTTCCATTCCGCATTGGTTCTGACGCCTTCTCGCAGTGTAGGGGGCATGGGACGGGGCACAATGGGTGGCCTGAAGACGCGGTGGGGGTTAGCGCTGGCTGCGTCTGCCATGGTGGTGAGCCGTAAGCGCTGTGTTGGGCCGGACGTTACGCTGACAATGACCCTGCCCTTCTTCGTAAAGCCTCGCCCCTGTCGACGGGTGGTCCAAGCCTAGGCGACTTCTGGGCGAGTCGGAGATGTGCGAGGTCGCCGTACAAATGGCGCAACGCTGTTGGTCGTCGGTCGTCGCGTTCCCCTCTCATTCAACGCGCTCTGGACGACGCCGATGCCCTCGTCGCGCGCATATGAGTGCCAGGTAACGTTGGAGGTTGGCTATTGCAGAGAACGAGCGCAGGGGATGAGGAGGTACGACGTCGAAGCGCATGGGAGAGGGCAAAGGGGGGGGAGGCAGGAGCTCTTGCGCGCGCGGAGGGCTGTGCCAGGACGGGGGAGTGTAACGTACGGTCGCTGTTGTATTGTATACGTGCTGCGAGTGAATGGACAAAGCTGGGTTTGGATCGAATGGCAAAGTTGAGGGACGAAGGACTTGGCTGAGGATCGTTGATTGTATACGTACGCATCTTTCCTGAACGTCGTGAACGACGCTCCGCCGTCCCCGCCCTATACCCCTTATCCCTTACATTCGTTGTTCGTCATCTTCGTCCCCCATGTCCCATCGCGTTCGCGCGTTCACGTAACCCTGTCATCTTTCGTCCCGTTCGCCGTCTGCGCGCCCTCCCTCTTTCACCCTCTCCTCCACCTTCGTATTCCTCATTCCCTCCATTCCCCTTGACATCCCTTCGTATCTCCCTTCCTCTCGTATCGTTTCTTCGTATTGTATCTCTTCGTGCCTTCCTATCTTCGCGCCGTTTCCCATTCCCTGTTCCCTCCCTCCTCGAACTGAGCCCTCCCTCGTTCCTCGTTCTTCGTGCAGATCGGGGTCCCCGCGACTCAGCGCCAGCGTCCAGCGGCACTGTCAATCTCAGTCCAAGTCCGTGTCCTGCATTCAGCGCGAGAGGTCAATACTAACACATATGTGCATGCGTGCGTGCGTACCTTCATACGTTCGTTCGTTGCTCGTTCGTTCATCCCGCGGTCTGCCACTCCCTGCTCGTCACGTCTCCATACCTCCCTCCCTCCGTTGCTTGCTTTCTTTGGGCTCGCTGGTATCGCGTCCGTCCCGTTCCCTTTCGTTCCCTCGCGAATATTCCAGTAGCTGACTCGTTTTCGTGTTTGTTGTAGCCTCCTCAGCTCGTCTACGTCCGTATTCGAAGGACCGATCTGCGGAGCAGTATCGGTGCATCAGACCCGGAGAGATGGCAGAGTGGGTAACGTACGTACCTTGTTCATTCGTCCGTCTATTCCTATCGCGCCCCCGCTGTTCCACGGTTCTGCATCGTTGTTGTCGTCTTTATATATGTCTTCTTCGCGCGAGAGCTTCCGGGTTTCTGGGTGGATTCTCCGTTTTCCGGGCGTTTTGGGGTTTTTGAGGAGATTTGGACGCGTGGACTCGGTTTGGGAGAGGCGGAGGAACGGGGGGATGAGGGTGTAGGAGTAGATTAGTGGAGTTGCAAGGGGTTGGATGGGATATGGATCGTATATGCGTAATCACCGTAGTAGGCGGAGGGATGAGAGAGCGGAGGGATGTGACTGAGTGACTAGGAAGTCGTAAGGGATGGCAGGAGAGGCATAGAGAGGGGATGGATGCGTTGATGCGTTGGAAGTGGACATGAGAGAGAGTGAGGATGCGCGAGTTGGGGGAGGGGCATCGCTTTGAGGCAGAGAAGGGCCGATGGACGTCGACTGTGAGCTGCGAGGTTGCGTTGGGACAGACGTTGTATGCGAGAGTGACTACCGAGGCTAGATGCTTCGGCGAGAAGCGCACCGACGACACGCTATCAAATGGGGGGACACGAGCTCGAATATTATTGACCCAAAGGGATCTCCAGAAAGAATCCTACCAGCCATTATTGAGTGTCAAAGGTGAGTTTAATGGCGCTTGGTGACTTCGGGGGGAAGATAGGAGTATTACGTAAGCATTTCCATTTTCGTGAGCTAGGTCAAAGATGATCGATGTCACGATAAAATTCTGCATGTTTAGAAGACTGCTGGTCCGGCCTCAATCCATTCTTTATCTTTCACCTCCACGACCACGATCATTCCTACATCGTTTTCAACCAATGTCTACCGATGCGACCGGCACTCACAAGGACCCCGTCACGGGGGAAATGATTTCCAAGCAGTGAGTATCCGGCCTGTACCGCTAGTCATGCTCATCGATCACCGGCCAGGGAGCTCAAGCGACGAGAAAAGCAGAGGGCCAAGGAGGCCAGCAAGGCCAGCAAGGCCGCCGCTCAGCCCCCCCAGGCAAAGCCCAAGGTATCGGCTGCTGAAGAGGAAGCAAACTTGAACCCTAATGTACGTCTCTTTTCTCGTCATTCAACGGTCGTAATATTCACGCGACACTGCCAGCAATACTACGAAATACGATCCCGTCAAATTCTACAGCTCAAGGCGTCGCAATCGCCGAACCCGTACCCCCACAAGTTCAATGTGACTCGATCGCTCGAGTCATACATTGAGTGCTACGGCGAGGAGGGCAAGATTGCTGCGGGGACCAAGCTCGAGGGGACGACGGAAAGCCTCGCGGGGCGCATCCACAACATCCGTGCGAGCGGGAACAGCCTCCGTTTCTACGATCTGCACGGCGAGGGCGTCAAAGTGCAGATCATGGCGAGCGCGCAGTACGTCCGTCTCTCTCTGTGTGTGTACGTACGTGCGTACTAACACGCTGCTGCTGCTGCTGCAGAGACGCAGAGGACCCGGGGTCGTTCCAGGCCGTGCACGACATCTTCCGGCGCGGGGACATCGTCGGGGTGACGGGGACGCCGTCGCGCACGAAGAAGGGCGAGCTGAGCATCTCGCCGTCGACGATGACGCTCCTGACGCCGAACCTGCACCAGCTGCCGTCGTCGCACTTTGGGCTGAAGGACCAGGAGACGCGGTACCGCAAGCGCTACCTGGACCTGATTCTGAACGACGAGACGCGGCGGCTGTTCGTGACGCGCAGCAAGATCCTGCACTACATACGCCGGTTCCTGGACGCGCTCGGGTTCATGGAGGTCGAGACGCCGATGACGTCGCTGCTCGCCGGCGGCGCGACCGCGAAGCCGTTCGTCACGCACCACAACGATCTGAACCTCGACCTGTTCCTGCGGATTGCGCCGGAGCTGTACTTGAAGCAGCTTGTCGTCGGCGGGCTCGACCGTGTGTATGAGATCGGGCGTGTTTTCCGCAATGAAGGCATCGACTTGACACACAACCCCGAATTCACAATCTGCGAGTTCTATATGGCGTACGCGGATATGGAAGACCTGATGGAGATCACGGAAGCTATGATCGAGGGGCTCGTGAAGACGATCACTGGCGGAAGCACCAAGATTTCCTATCACCCAGACGGCGACAAGGGCAAGGAGGGTGCACGGGTGCTAGAGTTAGAATTCAAGCGGCCGTGGAAGCGATATGACATGATCGGCACGTTGGAAGAGAAGCTAGGCGTCACGTTCCCTCCTGGCCAAGAACTTCACACCGAGACCACGAACGTGTGGTTGAGAGAACTGTGCACCAAGGTAATGTCCCGTGCTCCTCATATCGCTACCTAGCTGATAGTCGTGCCCGCCACCCAGCATAATGTAGATTGCAGCGAACCAAGAACAAATGCCCGTATGCTCGACAAGGTATGCTATTTAGCGTTCCCCATCGCTCGACGCTAACATGAGGTCTAGCTCGTCGGCGAGTTCATCGAGCCTCTCTGCGTATCCCCCGCCTTCATCGGTAACTACCATTTCATCCATAAAACTCATGCATTTACTCACCAACACCACCCTCTCCCCGATACGCACGTGCAGTCGGCCACCCGCAAGTTATGTCTCCCCTCGCCAAGTGGCACCGCTCCCGCCCGGGCCTCTGCGAGCGCTTCGAGGGGTTCATGTGCGGGAAGGAGTTCTGCAACGCCTACACGGAATTGAACGACCCCTTCGAGCAGCGCCTCCGCTTCGAGGAGCAGGCCAAGCAGAAGGAGCAGGGCGACGATGAGGCGCAGGGGGTCGACGAGACCTTCATCGATGCGTGCGTCACTTTCTTCCCTTCATTCCGTTTCATTCGCTAGTTGGCGGCCTTGGCGGTGGTTTGCTCATTGATTTCTTTTGGCTTTGTAGTCTTGAACATGGTCTCCCGCCTACGGGAGGGTGGGGCCTCGGAATCGACCGCTTGGTCATGTTCCTCACCGACTCGACGAGTAAGTTCATCTGTCCACTCATCCATCTCCATCCCTCGATCTTTCCATCTGTCCCTTGCGGGCGATTTGCTTACTTTCCCTGCTCTTCAGATATCAAGGAAGTCCTGCTTTTCCCCGCTATGAAGCCAGAGACCGTCGCCCCCGCGCCCGCCGTGCCTGGCGGCCACCCCCTTGCACAGTCCGGTCAAGTGTAGAAAGTAGACAGATCGTGGGCTACGGAAAATATGGTATTGTCCAGCGTCGACGCTTATTGTAGAATATGTAACCAAAGCCCCAGTTTGACTGGCTTTGAAATTTAATCGGCATGATGTTTCTTGGTCCTTCGTACCTCGAAGTAGAGGGGGGTTTGTCGAGAATGTGTTTGCTAATTAAGGGGTTGATATAGGGATTCATAGGGGCGAGCATCAATATTCAATATTCAATCACATAGTGCTTTACAAGAGCCGCCATCAAGAGTTCTTGTGATGTCTGAACTGACGGCCAAATATCAGCACGAGGGGAGCAAAAGCAGATGTAGTACACAATGCTCACCACTGTGACGACAGTCCCGTCGTTCAAAGCTTCCTTAGCCGTGACCAGTTGATAGTGGAAGATACGAGGCAAGAACACCCTCCATGCAGCCCAGTACAGCACACCTAGTCCCATCACGGCTATGCCAACCAAGCAATATCTACATACTTCACTTCAGAACCGCAGCGTCGAAACCCCTCTTTAGTAGATAGGCTCACGCGTAGTATGGTATGGGAGGGGTATCACCCACTCCGTTTTGAGGGGGGAGGAAAGGCGCTATGATCACTGAAGCAGAATCGTCTTCTATGTCAGCGGAGGGAGCGCATAGATCCAATGGTAGACCTACGGAAGAGGACACATGCCAGGTAGAATACCCCGATGGGGCACCACACTGGACGGTTAGTTGATATCGACTCAGGAATATTCAACGTGAAGGAGGGCACAACAAGTGAACATACCTTTGAAAGGTCGGATAGCGTTGGGCCTCGAATATCGCAGCCAGAACAGCCCCTGGTCAAACGATCATCATGCAAGGCGTCAGAATCGAGATGATTAGGCCCAAAAACGGAACGAACGATGATGATAAACAAGTTGATTATCTGCGAAGGATATCCTTGAACATTCAGGATGAACGGATACGCCACTTGATGGGGCGGGGCGATGATGACTATGACCTGAAGGACACCGCTTCCAGAGCGAGACCAGGTGATAGGCTGGAAACTGACCGTAGGGATCAAGTGGAGAATCAGACCTGGCAGAGGGGATTTTCCAGTAGGCCAATTCGACGCCCAAAATCGATTACCGAAGGGGAGCGGTACCCCGGACTTCGCTAATTCTACAAGAACCCAGTGAGCCGAATGGCGGGAATTGATGTACTTAAGTTTACCTTGATAAAGACGAGATGAAGCGAAGGTCTGCGACAGAAACATAGTGTCAGTGCTTCAAAGCTGTGTGATTATTCACAAACCACTGTGATTGTGTTCTAGAAAAACATCGACGGTGATTATAATCAGAGAACCGAGCGGTTGTATGCTCCACTCACCCCCAACGCGCTGCAAGAGAGGTCTAAGAAATCAATCCAGAACTCGGTCTACGTCGGACACACACCTAAGAGCTACGAAAGCAGACAAGGCACGCTGCGCCTGGACACCAAATACATTCTTGAAAAACAACGCTGCAACCGTCACTCCTGAGTTAACGATCTCTTCTTTTGTTGACGCGCTGCCCGCAGGCATGTTAGGACGAATATGAACACAACTTCATAAAGCTGACTTACGCAAAGTAAGCAATGTTCGCAAGTAGATACAGGCCAGCGCAAATGCCCAAGCCAAGGGGTCCGGCAATCTTCAACGTGCGAACCGGGTTCTTGACGTCGTTCAGGATGTAATTTACTTGCGACCATCCTCCGTACGCGTTGATGACTTTGAACATAGCAGTGGCATACTATCAGGGGCATTCATTAGCATTATGATACGGGTATAGATGACTTGGAGATGGCTTCTTACGTCGCCACTGCTGTGAGAACTTCCAGCAAAGGCATCACGGAAGTTTGCGTGAGGCTCCTGGACACGAGTGTGCCCCGATAGGACAACCCAACCTATAGAAATCATGAGCACCTACTAGTAGTGCAAATATGTGCGGAAATATTTACCTGAAACCACAACAAAGACCAGGATGATAACTTTGATAAGTGAAAGGCTCTGTATGTCGGTTCAGCGGAGCCTCGTGTGGAAATATATCTGGCTATACATTCATCACCAATACGCCAAGCCTTGGGGTAAATCCGTGCAGGACAGTAGCAAATGTGATGACTGGAGAGCACAATCAGCCTCGGTCAAGATATCACAGCCCTAAACGTATTACCGCCTAAAGCTATCCCTCGAACAACCCACTGATCTGCAGGGCAGCCCGCCGCGACGAGAATGCTGTTATGCAAGATGTGAAGTAATCGGCATCAAACGGTCAAATATGCTACACTTTTGGAACGCCGCGTACTTGTTTGCAAACACCTCCGGAGCATCTCAATCAACTATGCAGACACAAATCCAAACGGGAAAGAACTGACGATGCAACCCGAAGCAGTGAAGCCCAACAATAACACGTTGATAGCGAAAATCGCCGTGGCCAGATACCGAGGCTTCTGATACACTTCTTCGAGGTATACCTTCTCTCCGCCCGATCGGGGAAACATCGTGCCATACTCCAGCCAGACAAGAAGACCAGAGGACGCCAGTACAAACCCGAGAACCCATAACATGAGAGATGCTCCCACTGACCCAACGGATCCAAGTATGGACGAAGGGGTGGAGAATATTCCCGTTCCAATGATGGAGCCAACTCTAGTATCCGACTCAATGCGGGGCTAATGATGGCCAACACGAATGTCCGGGACTCACATGAGCATAGTGCAGCTGAATACGCCCATGTGACGTCCCATACCACCAGCCGTATCTTATGAGACGAATCAGAAGCTGTAGCCCAGGAAGTGGTACATACATATACCTTCATCGAAAGTCAAGCCTCTGGCGGTCAAGACAGGATCTTGGGCAACGAGCGAGCGGGCATCGACATCCAAGACCGAGGGAATCACCTTGTCTTCGGAGAACTTCTCGATAGCTAGGGAAGATTCGTCGTGTTTGTGTCCTTGATTCATCTTCAGTTGAATTTCGGGGGAAGGAGGAACTAACGGCGGGTGTAGATGACCTAAGAGATCATTGCAGTCCTCGGCCGTTATTCATATAGAGGGACGACGAATTATTAAAAGAATTCCTTGCGTTATTAATTTCGAGAATAGTTGACCTCCCCTCATTCTCCACCCAGACCAGATTCGGGATATCGCATGGCCTCGAGAAGGACGCGTGGCCGCTATCTGACAACCTTCTCAAAAGCATGCCCGAGTGTGAGGCCGTGCTCGGTCATGCTGATTCGATTGGATATTGAAACTGGGGAATATAATTCCGATCGATGGATGACCGCAAACAAAGGGATTGAAAGGGTGCAATGGCGCTTAAATGAAGAACAAATCCACCCCTTTACACTAACTCAACTTTTGTCGCGAGAACTAACCGAAAGAGTTGGTACATACGAAGGAGATAGTCGCGCGCTTGGGGACTCACCAGTGTCACCACTGTTCCGTCATCCAGTGCCTCCTTCCTGGGGGCCAGATTGTATCCGAAGACACGAGGAAGAACGACACGCCATACTGCCCAGTACACGACGCCCAGCAACATGATACCGATTCCAACCAAGCAATACCTATCGATGCCGTTGAGCACCACAATCGGCTCTACAGTAGGTAGTAGACGAACAACTTACACGTAGTATGGTATTGGTGGCGTATCCCCGACGCCGTTGGCAGGTGGAAGGAAGGGTGCTATCATCACTACGATGGATGTAAGTGATCGATGAAGCGATTGACAAGCAAAGCTCCACATTGGCCTTACGGAAGAGGGCTGCTGCCAAGAAGAAAACAGCTATTGGCCACCAGACTACAACGTCCAATTATTCAGGGCTGTAAACCGAACGAGTAGTAGAGTCGAGAAACCTTTAAACGGGCGAACAGCGTTGGGCTTCTTGTATCGAAGCCAGAATAATCCCTGAGTAATAGTCAGGAGTTGAAAAAAGGACGGAGAAGCGGGATACGGACTACGACGATGAATACATTGATGATCTGCTGTGGATATCCCTCAACATCCAAGATAAAAGGATATGCAACCTGAGGGGGCGGCGCAATAATGACAATGATCTGGGCACTACTCAACATCCATTCGGTGTAGTACAGAGAGAAACGCACGGAAGGTATTAAGTGGATTACGAGACCAGGAAGAGGGGACTTGCCCGTTGGCCAGTTTGATGCCCAGAAACGATTACCGAATGGTAGGGGCACTCCGGCTTTGGCCAATTCTTCAAGCGTCGGAAATAAGCTTGGATAAGGAATGGGATGTAACATAATGGATTTTCACCTTGATTTATCCTGGAAGCAGCAAAGGTCTAAACGACAATCAGGTCACTGACATGACGTTTGTTAGAAGGTGCAACGTACTACTGTTATAACATTCTACAGTAGACATTAGAAAATCAGCCGTCAGCATGCGCAATAGGGGAAATGCTTACACCTAGCGCACTTTTAGATGAGGCAAGAGCAGCGATGAGTTCTATGATCTCGACTTCGGGAAGGAACTCGCCTGAGCGCCACAAATACCGAAAGTGCACGCTGAGCCTGCGTCCCAAATACATTCTTGAAGAACAAAGCCGCCACAGTGACTCCGGATTTTGCTATCTCTTCCTTTGTAGCGGCCCTATTCATTATCCAGCCACCCAATCACGCCATTAATCATCAGTATCAAGAACCATGCTGAATAGAGATACATGAGATAACTCACGCAAAATAAGCAACGTTCGCAAGCAGATACAATGTGGCGCATATCCCCAAGCCGAGTGGCCCAGCGATCTTAAGGGTCCGGACGGGGTTCTTAACATCGTTGAGTACATAGTTGACGTTCGACCATCCTGCATAAGCGTTGAGGACTTTGAATGTAGCCGTGGCGTACTGTACACGATACACGATATTTATGATTAGAGGGGAAAATCTCAGACTTATTAAGGGGAGGGGAAGAGAAACAAACATCGTTGCTACTATGAGAGCTACCGGCGAAGGCGTCGTGGAAATTTGCGTGAGGGTTTTGTATGTGAGTGCGCCCAGAAAGGACGACCCATCCTATAAGGTAATTCAACGGCGTCGTAGCAGTATTCAGACGAGAGAACACGTACCAGATATGACAACGAACAACAGTATGACAATTTTGAACACGGAAAGTCCCTGTGCGGAGATGAAGTGATGTTACGTGATAAAATAAGCCGGAAACTAACATTCATGACCAGTATACCTAGCCTGGGTGTGAAGCCATGTAGAATGGTGACGAAAGTAATGACTGAGAAACATCAATCACTCGTTGAAAAGGAGTGCGAAGGGGAGCGTACCGCCCAAGGCTATACCCCGCACGACCCAACGATCAGCTGCGTGGCCGGCTGCTACGAGGATACTTCATACTCTGTCGTTAGATAATTACGAAAAGGGAATTCGTATATGTACGAACTTGTTCGCAAATACCTGTGGAATACATCAGCGCCCTGGATCGAAAAGAGATAAATGACATACAATACACCCTGACGCAGTGAACCCAAGAATTATTGCATTGACTGCAAATATGACCGTCGCGAGATATCGAGGCCGCTTGTAAACAGCTTCTAGGTATACTTTCTCTCCACCCGAACGAGGGAACATTGTGCCATATTCCAACCAGACAAAGAGACCGCAAAACGATAGCACGAAGCCGAGAACCCAAAGCATGAGTGACGCGCCAACAGAACCTACAGATCCGAGAATTGATGATGGAGTAGAGAATATTCCGGTTCCTATGATGCGTCCAACTCTAGAATTTCGGCGTGTAAAAACTATGAATATATCGGAACTGTGCCAAACGAAACTTGCATAAGCATGGTGCAACTGAACACTCCCAAGTGGCGCCCGAGACCACCAGCGGTGTCTAATAAGTATGATCCGTCGAGAAAATCCAGTCTCCCAACAGCTGGTTGAGCTCACCTTCATCGAAGGTCAAATCTCCGGGGTTCAGACTCGGATCCTTCGTCGTAGCAAGCTCCAGGGAACGGACACTGGCGCTAGCCGATTCTGTTTCAGATACTCTGGCTTGCTTTTCGGCGGTCACGTCCACACTGCGTTTGTCGTCGGAGCTCATCGTTGTAGAAGTGTTCGAGGGCGACCTCTACTCAGAAAGTTTCGAAGGTTGGGCCTTATCAAGGCAGAGATATGCTCTATAATTAGGTATTCTCCACGCGTCGAAAGGAGCCGGTGACTGATTAGACTAGGATGGCGCAACTTTAGAGCTTCTCTTCGCCACCGAACCCCATCCAAACCCCATCCGAAGAAGTGAGTACTACTGGGAAGACCACGAGTTCAAAGGATGCGGGTGGACCAGATAGTACTGGAAGGGGCTTGCTGAATCGTTGTTATGAACGAAGTTGAAAGCTCTGTAAGTAGTTCTAGTCGTGCCATGGCGTTGAAACGTTGAGGTCTATGTGAGAAGATCCAAAGAAGAAGGATTTAGAGGATCGTGGGAATCTGATTTTCTGAAGCACTTCGCAGGTGGCCACGGTCGCAATATGTCAACCTTGAGTACTTGAGTCTATACGCGACTCTCATTGGGGTCCTTCAACTCATGGCCTTGGGGTCAATACGTTAAAGACACACATAAGCGGGGCCTCTCGCCCGTGTTAGAGAGAAGATTATTAAGAAGGGCGCGCACTGATCAGGCTCTGACCAAACGCGACACAATACCATACCCGACCATATTGATTGAGTCGCGTATAGAGAGCTCTAAATATTCATATCCATAACATCTAGTCAAATAAATGAAATGGGTTGTATATAGCTACTAGATGAGATGCCTCGAACTATTCAGGTATCACCGCATAAGTCAACTTTTGTCGCGAGAACTAAACGAATAGTCATCAATATACAACCGAAATTCTAGTGGATTCGCAGACTCACCAGTGTGATTACCGTCCCATCATCGAGAGTCTCCTTTCTTGGAACCAGATGATATCCGAAGACGTGAGGGAGAACTATGCGCCATACTGCCCAGTACACGACGCCCAGCACGATGATACCAATACCAACGAGGCAATATCTGTGATGTTGTTGAGTATGATAGCCTGCGCCAGCCAACCCGACATATTTTCAAATAAAACTATGAATCACTCACAGGTAGTATGGCAGCGGTGGCGTATCCCCAACGCCGTTGGCAGGTGGAAGGAACGGTGCGATCACCACTGGAATAGACGTGAGCGATTGATAAAGGAGCGAAAGCTATATTAATCTTACGGAAGAGCGCTGCTGCCAAGAAGAAGATAACTATGGGCCACCAGACTACATCAAATATTCATATTATTCAGAATCGGGTTTGTGGTGCAACAAAGGTGGAACAAACGAACCTTTGAACGGTCGGACGGCGTCTGGTTTCTTGTATCGAAGCCAAAACAACCCCTATCTACCGGTCAGACGATACTCAGCCTGGTGATGAGGTAGATTACGAACCACGACGATGAATACGTTGACAATCTGGTGTGGGTATCCTTCGACATTCAGGATAAAAGGGTACGCGACCTCGGGTGGCGGGAGGAGGATCACAATTACCTATGTGCTGATGGGCATCCCTTCAATGAGATGAATCAAAGAGGTGACATACAGAAGGTATCAAGTGGATGACGAGACCAGGGAGCGGGGACTTGCCCGTAGGCCAGTTCGACGCCCAAAAGCGATTGCCGAACGGCAAGGGCACTCCGGCTTTGGCCAATTCTTGAAGGATCGTTGATGAGTTGTTGGAGAGGATGAAAAGGAACGGATTGGGGATCACCTTGGTTTATCCGAGCCGCCGAGTAAGTCTATACTGCGTTTAGTGCATTATCAGTTTCATTGGTTGAGAGACAAACCACTGTTATAACATTCTAGGGTAGAAATCGTGATGAGTCGTACATATTCGTGGCGGACGAGATGCTTACACCTAGTGCGCTGTTGGATAGGATCAGTGATAAGTTTACTTTCTTACCTTGACGAGAGGACTTACCAAAGCGCGACAAATACTGACAATGCCCGTTGGGCTTGCGTTCCAAAGACATTTTTAAAGAACAATGCCGCTACAGTCACTCCAGAATTTGTTATCTCCTCCTTCGTAGCAGCTCTGTCCACCACAGAATCGCATCACAGGCCATTAGTAATCAGTATCATACCGTAGAGCAAGTCATGGATGTGGGTTCCACTCACGCAAAATAAGCGACATTTGCGAGCACATACAGTGTTGCACATATCCCTAAGCCAAGTGGTCCTGCGATTTTGAGCGTGCGTATGGGGTCCTTAACTTCGTTGAGGACGTAGTTGACGTTCGACCACCCTGCGTAAGCGTTGAGCACTTTGAACGTGGCTGTGGCGTACTGTCGAAAGGTAGGTAATTAGGGGGGAAAGGAGCGAGGGGCAGAGGGACGCACATCATTGCCGCTATGGGAACTACCAGCAAAGACGTCGTGGAAGTTTGCGCCGGGATTTTGGACGCGCGTATGCCCAGAAAGCACGACCCATCCTATGTAGCAATTTATGAGCATTGTACACGGACGTCTAATTTAATGGTCAGTTACCAGACACGACAACGAAAAGCAGGATAGCGATTTTGAATACGGAAAGGCCCTGTATGGAGGTGAGTAGGAACCATAAGAAAGTAAAAGGATGGAAGTGACTTGCATTCATGACCAGAAGGCCAAGCTTTGGAGTGAAGCCGTGGAGAATGGTGACGAAAGTCATAACTAAGCAACTTCCAATTGCTGGACAAGGCAAATATTCAAGGAGGACCCACCACCCAAAGCTATACCCCGTACTACCCAGCGATCGGGTGCATGGCCGGCTGCTATGAGTATACTAGACGCGCCAATAAGTCAGCAAAGGATCACGGAAGGGTAGTCAGCACACGAACTTATTCGCAAATATCTATTTACGGAATCTAAGCCTTGAATGGTATTCGCATGGAAGGAGACGACATACTATACACCCTGATGCAGTGAATCCGAGGAGAATTGCAATTGTGGCAAATATTACGGTTGCAAGATAACGAGGCCGTTTGTAAACGGCCTCTAGGTACACTTTCTCCCCGCCTGAACGAGGGAACATTGTGCCATACTCCAGCCAGACAAAGAGGCCACAGAAGGACAGCATGAATCCAAGAACCCAAAGCATAAGGGAGGCGCCAACTGAACCTACAGAACCCAGGATGGAGGATGGAGTAGAGAATATCCCAGTCCCGATGATGCGCCCAACTCTGATTATTTGTTCATGAATATAACGAATGGGTGCGGCCCAGAGAGAGGACTTGCATAAGCATGGTACAACTGAAGACACCCAGGTGGCGTCCAAGACCACCAGCGGTATCTGACGCAATTCGACATTTACACCAAGGCAACCCAACCAGCGACTGAAATGACACTCACCTTCATCGAAAGTCAGGTCTCCCGGGTTCAGACTGGGATCCTTCGCCGTAGCAAGTTCCAGAACACTAACGCTGGATGATTCTGCATCGGAAACAGGGCGCTGAGAGTTTCCGGTGGTCGCGTTGGTACTGCGCTCGTCTTCGTCAACACTCATCGCTGTGACACTGTACAAGGGAAAGCCTCGACCTCAGAGGCTGAATGTTGGTCTTATCAATGCAAAGATGCGCTCTAAATTTAGTTGTTGTCCACCACGGTCGAATGAGTTGGTGACTGATGCACTGGGATGGCGCAACTTTGGCACTTATGTTCGCCACGCAATCTCATCAAACCCCGCCCAACGAAGGATGGGTGTGATCGCGATTCAATCAATCCTCCATCAGGCTGACGAAGGGTCGGGAGCACAGCGGGTGGAACTGAAGGAGTATTTCTTGGAGCTTTGCTGAGCCGTTATTCTGCATAGTGAATGCAAAAGTCGGCAGTTCCAGCAGGACTTGGAAGGAGAAATAATTATCGTGGGAAACTGAATTCCACTAAGCGCTTGACACTGACCCGTGGCTGGCTGGCACGCCGTCCATCAACGCTTCAACGACCCGCCAGCATCTTGCAGCTTGTTCAACACCTTTGCGGAGTACAGGAAATCCCGTATGCGATAGGCCATGGATGGTGTGCCCCGTAGATCGTCAACGGGGCACCTCGAGGTTTCTTTACGCGATTCTCATCCTGGGCCATCAACTCATGGCTTTACTGTCAAGACGTCAAAGACACGACTCGGCTGCGTTTTCTCTTTGTCGAAGAACTCGTGTCTACTGCGTGTCTCAGGCGTGGTGTCTTGGTATAAATCACCGTCAAGACCATTCCAAAAGAGGCTTCCTTCTTTCCTCGCACTGGCTTTCTTCAACCGCATATATCGACCTAAAACGACAGGAAATATTCTTATGGTCCGCTGTGGTCGACGAAATTCAATGCATAGCCAGGGTGCGTAAAGAGAAGCAATGAACCGCAGCGGGCGCAATTCTTTTTACCTCACTCGATTATTTGGAAGCCGTTGGAGAACGCTCGGTATTCATCCCGACTGCCCTTGTCTGACCTCTGCCAGCGGCCTGGTTCTGTACTGACCGGATGGGGCGCCCTCGGCCATGGCTATGGTCCGCTCATCCCAAATGGCAAGACGGGATCTGATTATCGCCTCCGTACATCGATTCTTCCGTGCTGCGTACCTGTCGGCATCCTGCTTCAACACCGTGCTGTAGCCTCGGGACGACGTGCCTGCTATGACGCATACGTACTGATGGCGAGAATACCCACCGTCGATTCCCGAAGGATGAGCCTTCGATGGCGATGATAATCAATCAGCGACAATGCTAGCGTCCCGCCTTGGGCGTCCGTGGAGTACGTACTGGTTGACATGATGGCACGGACCCCAAAGCCCTGCCGCCCCGACGAATGGATGTCCCCGTAATGATGGCGGTACACACATGTACCCACCACTGGCTTCAGCTCTTGAGACGACAATGTGGGATACAACTCTATGTGCCACCGAGACACTCAAAGATACACGCTTACGCCACGAATACTCTGACCAAGCACTGCGGGCGGGGACCTAAATAATCGACCGTTATATGGGGAGGTTACGAAGGATGAAATGTGAATGTTATCACCATGTCATTAGCGATAAAAGCGTGGAAATATAACAATTATAAACCAAACAAACTTCAAAATATCCGAGCATGAGATATGGTCAATAAAGTTACAATAATCCCATCAGGGATATGTAGGATTAAATTCAAAATAACTTCTTCGTGTCTCCGCCATGGATATATTGAAGTTATCCAGTAAGACATTTGGATTATATTCGGCGATGTAAGTTAGAATCTAATCAGGCCATGAGGCTGGGTGATACTTGGATGATATTCTAGATTTAATCTAACATTTACTCCCCATGTTTCATGCCGATACACCAGAGGATGCATTCAAAATTTTATCTACAATATTATCTACACTTCAACCGCTCAACGTCGATTGATTAATTTGTATAAGAGATAAGATAACGATGACTTATCTTATCTTCGATTCATGTGACTCGAGATTCGGCAACCGCCGCGTCGCTTTCGCATGAGTCAAGCCGGCGGCTCCGCGATACGTTTTTCCTTCTTTCTTCCCTACCACCATGGCCTTAAGAAACCCAGCCGCTTCGTTCTCGCCGCCGGGCTCCCGACGCGTACGAGGTGAGCTCGCCAACCGCCAGAGAACCCATGTTCCGCAGTGGAGGGAATATTTTAGAAGGGAGCGGGTGTTAGAGTGGGCCCTCGCGATTGTCAGGCAGTGGCAGCACGGTAATGATTAGCCTGCTACAGTTAGTCGTTACCCTCATTAATGACCTGCAGGGCTAGCTATAGTTCGTACTGAAGCTTCAACAAAATGGCGTAACTATAATTATGATGAAGCGCGATGTGGGAGATGTGAAGAGAGGATATTGATAGCAAAAACGAAGGAACGTACCGGTGGATCCATACCGCACCCGCGATTCGTACCCGTAGCGTACACTGTAATTAACGTTGTGGAATTTTCGAAACTCGGCAGCCGCAACTCAGAGTGTCTTAGTCTAGACTCTTATCTGTTATCTTCAAATCAGCCCGCTGGACCAATGACTGGAAAGCAAACCGCAAGCGAAATCAAGCAGCACTTGCCACTGCACGCCCACCATCTACGCGCCTCAGAAAATTCCAGCGAGAATTCAACGGCTCCCGCGCGCTCTACTCAAGAACGATGCAAGCTGCCACAGGACATGGCTTCACCGGCGAGTACTACTCACGGTTCAACGTTTCCTCTGAAAACACCGAATGCGGCAGAGCTGACCCGCAAACTCGTGAACATATACTCAGTTCTTGCCCCCTATACAAGCATGCTCGCGGCGCCATGCAGGCCGTGTCGTCCAACCTCTCCCTTGATTTCCTCTTCGGCACTGACAAGTTGCCGACTTTCTCCACCGCTGCTCCGCCTTCCGAAAAAGCCCCTCTGACCCCGCCTGAGCTCTCCCTCCTACCTCTCATCTCACTGCTGCATAACTGACATGCATTCGTTCAACCAGATCCCCCGGAAACCGAACCCACCTCAACTTATGTTGTAACTCCGTCCCCTCTTGCCCTCATTGTTCCGACTTCTGTAGCACGATGTAAGGGGTAGCTTTTCCCCACTGGGGTTTTTAATCCGCACCCCGACCTAGGGTAGTCTTATAGCCACTCCTTACATCCGAAATCAACCTCGCACCGCGTCTTAGTAGCTTAGCGTACTTATTGCGGTATACAAATGCAGATTCAACAACAACTTCAAATCATGTGACTTCCGTGGTCATTCTCTGTCCGCGTAAGTAGTAGGAAGGCAGTATAACTAAATGTCACAAGATTCACTCTGAGCTCGACCCGACCTAGTGGACTATCGGGGTCGTACATAGTTTTACCATTATCAAGTTTAGCAGCATAGGATTAGAGTCCCGCGCCCATCGTTTCGCCCATGAAATCCATGTCTTTCCATACAGCTGATAGGTACGACTTTGTAACGTCGCGAGATCTAGAGCGGTCAGAAATTAGAATATATTGGCATGCTATACTACGTACATCATTCTTAATGCTAACTATCCGCGCAGCTTTTCTACGATATGTTACGCTTGTCCTGAGTAAGTATTGGCTACATGTATGTACAATGTGCTAGATTTTGCACAGCACTCAACAATCCGTTGCAATATTCCAAGTGTAGTAAGTATATAATGCCCAAAAGAATCAGTACAAATGGCTAGGGCGGCGCCGGATCAGATCGAGAAAGTGTGTTCGTACATACGCTTGACACTCACCTCCGCACGCAGGTCACATCCGCGTTAATGAGCCTGCCCTTCGTGAACGCCACATGTCGTTCAAATCGATCGTTTACGTCGAGGTATAGATGCGCTGTTATTGCATGCTCGCCCCCCGAATAGCCTCTAACTGTGATATGATTTTGATCTTTCTGCGTGCTCTTGTGAGGGCCTCGCCTACAATCCGATCGACCATGAGCAATGTATCTAACCTGAAAACATACATACACGATGACCCAGCGAGATAACGTTTCTACGGAATATCCGAGAGTATCACTCATCTCGTCCTTCACCGTCGCTGAGGTCAGCGCGTTCTCGATGATTTCTACCAAGGCTGCTCGTTTGTCTCGTTGCTTCGCATATAGTTGAGATAGGATGCAGAGCTCCGTCATCGTAGGCTTGTGTGTGTGTAGTTTGTTGCGATTAGAGTAAAAGGTGCGCGTGTGGGGTCTGGATGTAGTGAGAGATGAGCCTCAGCTGGTAGTAGCTATCGAACTCGTGTGTTGGTGTTTGCTGCGGTTGGATAGAGGTGCGTGTGTGCGAGTCCTGAATGCAGAGTAATCATTTCCGCTGATTCTGTGACGTTGAGAGGCCGATGCTCCGATGGTGGATGCATCATCAAACGATATCGTTGTCGTTTGCTAACAGAATGACGATGTTACAACTACACAGTAATAGCTTCATACACGAACTATCCGAAGGACGAGATTTGTGTATCCAAAAATCAGACGTCATAGGCAGGGACAATTTCGATCACGATCGGTGGCAGTGCAGTACAAGCCCCCGCTCAATTTCGTTCCTTTCCTTTCATCGTATCCTTCGCCGCGCTGGTTTCTGGTGTCTCGTCATTCATTCCTTTTCGTTTCGTCGTCCCCGTTCCCGTTCCATTTTCTCGTTTCTCCTGACGGTTTACGTACGTTGATAATATCGCGCTCTCCATAGCTCTCTCCGTACTCGTGCATTACGGGGCCGTACTCTGGAGTTGACCATACGTATTATTGCAAATTCCGCATCCCAAATCTCGCCCGTTCGTATGCAGGCGTTGCCATGGGTGAGTTCCTTCGGAGGTTCTTCTTCGCATCCTTTGCACTCGTCGCCTCATCCAGATGGCGCGCGGGTAACGGTTGGTCATACAACATATGTGCTCGTGTTGAAAGAAAACAATAATGATACGATGAACATTGAAAGCAGAGTTCGTGATGCGGAGAATGCGAAGGAAAGCAACGAAGAGGAGCATGATAGCATATGAGGCTGTGGACGGGGTGGACAGTGACCTGCGTAGGAGGCGCGGGCTTTTCACCCTCTTTGGTGAGAGGTTGTCGGTAGATAGCGAAGAGGTGGCTTGGGAGGATCGCGCTGGCTGGGGCATTAACGGAAACCTCCAATTCTTTGGGTCATGTGGCGTTCATGTGATATGTGATAGCAGAGGTCTTCACAGCAAGGAGACCGGAGACAAAACTATCGGACGGTAAATGAGACGAGTAATGCAATTGACGCAACGAGCAGAACTCACGATGAGGAAAATTCTAGCAAACTATCCCGTCAATAGTGCACGTTAGTGTGTGTGCTCACCGAACTGTGCGAGCGCCGAAAGTGGAATTTCTTGGAAGGGCTGACGCGGGAGCACTCGGGGAAGAGTTACTGGTAGTAGGCGATGCTGCTGAAGTCTTTGCCGCTGGCGTTGCGACTGGCACGGTGATGCTGCAGCGGGCGACGCGACGAACTTTCACCTTCGCGGCGTGAGTGCGCTTCCGAGCCTGGAGATACTGCGTGCGCGCAAAGGCAGATGCGCTGACTCTGCGGCAGTGAACATTGGAGGGAAGAGAGGGTGCACCGCGCTTGGTGGGGGCCCTGAGGGTGGGGGTCGAAATGCGGAATGCGGGGTTAAGGGAGAAGGAGGATCCACGCTGGGCTGGCGAAGGTGAACGATACGGACAAACGATATGAAAACGATACGAGACAGACGAGACAGACGAGTTCGGATGAGAGAGAGAGAGAGAGAGAGAGAGAACGAGAGACGGGAGATGAGAATACAAGAGATCTAGGAGAGACGGGAGAGGGACACGGAGAAAGAGAGGGAAGAGAACGTGTAGCAGACATAGAGACACGTATGTACTGCTTTGTATGCTCCGCAGACGCAATATAGATGATGATCCCGGCGCTATAGCTCTGCGTGACGATATACGAACGAGGACGCTGGCAAGGAACGGGGAGCAAAGAACGAGCAACGGGGAACGAGCAACGGGGCATTTGGAACGGGGCACTGGGAGCACGAACGAACGAACGCACGCATGCTCGAAGGGATGGAACAGAAGCGAAACAGAAGGAGAACGGAAGCAAGCAGCAGCGTGACGCGTGGAGGGCTGTGCAGGGCGACGACAACGAAAACGAGAACGAGAACGCCAGCGCGCCCCTTTGATCGTGATAGACAGCCCCGCATTCATCGAATTCATCGCGCCCCGCCACTCGGAGAGGCTCTGAGGCACCACCTGCCACGACGAGTACCGGAAAGATGTACAAAAACGAACGAGCAGCAACGAGCGGCGGGGAATGGGGAATGGGGAATGGGGAATGGGAATCGCGGAGAATGAACAACGAGAACGAGACGCACAGATAGATCGACACCGACACCGACATCCCAGAAAAAAGAAAGCGGGATAGATGCTACGCGCGGGATCGCCGGCCAACACGCGTGGCTAACGCGTGGCGAGTCGTTTTTGGCGCAGTGGGATCACGCGGGGTGCGGCAAGGGACGAAAGAGACAGGGAGAGGGCGACGACGGCGACGACGACGAAGAAGAAGAATATGAGAGAGGGAAGCATGGGAAATGGAGTATGTATGCCCAAGCACGAGGAACGCCCGTGTTTACAGCGCAGCGATCGCACGTCGGCATTCGACATTCGACGCCTTCGATGCGTTGGAGAGGCAGACGGCGCCGTAGAAGAGAAGAAGGAGACGCGACGACTCGACCATGCCCCGCGTCCGTCCGTCCAGCGGGCCGCTGCTCGTACCACTCGCGCGCATCACCACAACGGCCTGCACTGGGAACGGAACGTGGAGGGAGACATGGCGAGGAGAGAAGCAGAGGAGCAGAGGAGCAGAATCCCGCCGTTCGTATCACCTGGTAATGCGCCATTTCAAGTCCACGAACTGGCGGGGGACAAAAAGTACCTGCATGCACAAGTGAGAGTTGCGCCAGTTCGTCGAAGACGCGAACGTGTACTTGGACACCAGAATCCCTATCGCATTGCTGAGCGAACGCTTTCGCTATAAATCGTCGGGCGACCGCGTCGTCTCCTTGTCGGGGTACGAACGTGTGGGTAGGTGCTCTTTCTCTCTCCTTTACCCTCTTCTATCCCTCTTCTTTTGTTCGAACTCTTGGCTCCTTCAGTCGCTTACTTGCTCAATCCTAGCCTGCGAGATGCTCTGGGTGCGAGTGTCAACATTGCCTGCTGGGGGGGTGGGGTACGTGCCCTGTCTAATGGAGGCTTTGGTTAGGCAGTTCGGCCTTCGTTCCATTGCGTATCGCTTCACTTCGACCCCGTCTTGAATTTTGCGTGTCTGGATGCTTTGTCTTTCGCTCTTTCGCTCTCTTTCGCCGGTCTCTCGACCTTGGGCCCTCGTTACCCCTCGCGCCTTCTCGTCTTCTCTTTTCGGTTTTGCAATGCTGACTTCCCCGTCCTCGCGTTTGGTACCTTTCGTGTGTACATTTGCGCCCACGTCCACGATGAGTGAGTAGGCAATTACGCCGTATGGCACTTGCGACGGGCGGGAGTCAGGATCCGGCAGAGCTCGCGCAGTCTCTCTCACGAGCATCTTTTACGTGCCCTTTCACACGCAAGTTTGCGTTCCTCTCCGTCGACAGGGTAGTAAAGTAGTAGGAGATGCGCAAAGAGACCTTGGAGACCGCTGGCGCCCCCTTCAGCAGCATGAGCTTCACATCGGTCTTGAGGATCGTGTCCACGCGCAGGGGTAGACCGAGGGAGTGCAGAGCAGCCTGCCGATCGCGAGCACCAAGTCGACCTCTGCGGCGACGAATACGGTAACAGCGTCGACAGTAGTCAAGACCGTGATCAACGTCAAATGGATCGCTAGAGAGGATCAGGGCAGCCTGCACTTCGACTAGCACGTCCGAAACCGGGGGTCTTGCCACGCGTCTCCAAGTATCTGCCAAAGGATCCATCCACGGTATCCGTTGTGGGCACTTTTGATTGTCTCGAATGTAGGCTCGCGTTTGGCGGCACGACCCATGACAAGTCGTGTGACTCGAGATGCGGCATGCTGGGCAACATCTCGTTATCTTATCTTCAATTCACGTGAATTGAAATTCGGCATACGCCGCACCACTTTTCGCATAGCCAAGCCAGCGAGGCTTGCCAACGTTTTTTCTCCTCTTTGCTTCCTACGTATACCACCTGGTTCCGGGAGGGGATTTCCATAATACTATCCCGAGGACGATGAGGGTCGCTTTTTGCCTCCGCAGGAGTATGTATATGCGAGTGCACAAACCATCATGACAGCCCCAACATAATCAAAACTATTCGATGGTGTTCTACTTCCAAATAATGATGCCACTGGCTTCCTTCCGTTACAGCATTGGTACAGCGTGGTCGACGCCGCATCTCAGGCTATGTATCTGCGATAATGTATTTGTACTATAATGTCATCATTAATCACCGTCCCCGAGCTCAAATCTATGGGGCACCCACTGATGAATTAGCAAATGCACGGAGCGATGCTAAGCCGCTATTCCAATTTCCAAATCTCACATTCAAACCCCAAGTAAACGAATCCACTCACCAAAAATCAAGATCAGATTATTATCCACCGTGATCGCCGTACACAGCGAGGGTAAGTATACCGCTACCCGTTGCTGCGGCAAGCCGTAAGTCCTAAAAGCTTGAGAACCCGCCCAGCATCAACGCGATCAGGGGCTCAGGGTACGCTCAGGGATGAGCCGTTGAACGACCTGCAAGAAGGGCAGAAGAGGAAGGCCTGAAGCAGCAGGATACTTCCGAGAACCAAAGGCGCGTCTAGTCCTGCAGCTCAAAGTTAGGCAGCCCTGCCCTGCCCCGATGCATCGAGTGTCGGTTTAAATATACATATAATGGTGCTTCATGACGTCTGCACGACAAGATGAACTTGGCATGTCAAGGTACAGGATATGAGCGGACTCACGAGATACTTTGTACCATTTCAGAGTTAACAAGAGGATTGCTGAGACGGCTTTCGAAGTTATTTCTCTATGCCGAGTGATGTCGATCTCTTCTAGTACTTGTCTGGGGTGGTGGAGGGGGCTGCTCCTGGGCAGCTATCAAAACGCGTTAGTTCGGAGGAGTCATCAACGGGATCAACTTACGTGACGCAACGCCTGGAGGGAACATGGCAGAAGTCGTGGACGGAGAACAATCCTTCCAACACGTTGAGGGCACCAATGGTGTGAAGCTAGGTGGGCCTCACGCCAACGGTGCTTCGACGTGAGTTCGCAGTACGCTGTAAGCTGGCTCCAGTCGCTGCAAAGGATGGGTATATGGGGCAAGGTGTGTGGCATGTTAGTGAGCTAGCTACCCGCTCATCATAAGTAACTCGTCGTGTAGGAAGTACACGGCCTTCACAATGTCTTCTTTGGCACTGCTATGGCCTTGTAAGGCCCTACGGTAAGTTGAAAATAGTTTCCGCCTGGCTGTTCCACCCGCTCCCGGGCTTTTGCTCGGGATTGGTGTTCAAGCTTCCAGGAAGTTCTTCCGTATCAAGCCAGTCCATAGCAGCCCGTCGACCCGAAACCATCTCCCATCATACGTACTACAGTGAGTCGCATGGTTGCGTTCGATATGACCACAATTTACGGAGACCAGAATCCAGATGTCTTGTCTGACCTGACGCAGTCTGAAGACGACTCCACCGCTGCCTGGGTTGTTCAAGATTGCGCCTGTACCCAATTTCAGTCAAATATTAAGAAGCATTGTCGGTCTCTGCCAAAGTGTCTGGAATGTCAACAGGGTACCACGCATACGGCAGATTTATGGCGATTCAAAGGTTTACGTTTACCTCTCATTCATCAACTCGCCGGCGCCTGCGCGCCCACTGCGCCGCGCAGATGGTTCTTGTTCCCACTGTATTGAATATATCTTATCTCTGTCATTTGTATAGATTGAAATGGAGTCACTTGGTATTCCATATTGTATGACAAAATGTAAGCGAGTAAGTGCAAGAACGACGAGCTCGTCCGCTTGCAATTTTCGGCTTGCTACCCCTACTCCTCCTGCCGTTTCATTCCTTTCGTGACATGGCCATGAACGTTCACGTAATGGCGGCTCTGCGTGCCACGGTCTCTGAAAGTTTCGAAGCAATTATCATACCTGCATTCGAACGGTTTCGCATCGGGGCTAGTTTCGAGTCATTGGCTGTTGAAAATATGATGGATGATTCGTACTCACTGTGTAAGGCAATGTTCGAACAGGAGAGTTTTTCGAGAGAAAGCCTCCTGGCAAACCGGACAGACAAACTGTCTGAGCGAAGAAAGTCATCTCTCAAATCAATCCGAACAGAGTGAAAATCAACCTGATATGTAGATGCTCCAGACGGATGTGATCTCGGACATCACCCCTTCTGGACGTGTAATGGCAAGGGACGTAGCCAGTCAACCCCGTCGTCAACCATGTACAACGCCATTGATCTTTTCGACCAGGGCCAGAGTTGGGCGCCATTTCTATGTACTTGCCACATTCGACAGCCGTGAGCATGGAAGGGAAGTTGATGCTCGCATGTGAGGCCATGTCAGGTTTAAATCGTGCCGCGTCGTGGTTAGGCGATCTGTGTATACTTCTGTCAGTACCACAAAACATGGAAGTCCCGAAGCACGACCTACCCAACCGATGATGTAGAGGCCGTTTGTGGGCTGACTAGTGTTTCAAGTGCTGTCCAGCTGGACGGTGGGTACGACATTTCGGACATCTCGTATCTGCATGAACCCGAGCATTTCAATACGAGCCGTACCACAGTTCAGATCTAACTCAACTGATAAGCATGTTTGGCTACGGGCCAGCTTGACTTCCCGTTGTCTCTACCTCCCAGTGGCGGTAGCAAAAACATAGGTTCAGTGTTTGTTCCATTCTCTTCGCTTCGACGACAGAATTTCTTGCGCCTGACCATATATATATGGGGATAAGTAAACGAACACCATTGATGAATGACTTACCGAGCCGCCTCTGCGAGAGTCAACTCCAGGAGACGGTCACGATCACTTAGCTCATACTCGTCTCCTGTTGCCCTGGAGGGTGGGCGATACAAAGCTGACATGATGAACAGTTGAGGTTTCGTCGGACAGGAAATAGGGGAAGATTTTTATGTACACCCGAACTCAGCAATCCGTGGGTAGTGATAGCCGTGGAACAGAGTTCTCCTTCTGTTGCCACGATTGCCGTAATGTATATGGGGGAAACCCCGAAGGGAAGACTTTTTAACATTCTACGAAAGGCAATCGACGTTCCGTATCAAAGGTGTTCAAAGCAGCGGACCGGTCAGGGGTACTAAGGAGGTCCGGAAAGAACAAAGATCAATGGAGTCGTCGAAATTCCACGGAAGCTGTGATTGAGAAGAGTGGCAAGACACACCACGAAGCTGGCGCTGTGCGAATCTAGGTACTTTGCATCTAACATAGCAGCTCTTCCTATAAATCAAGAACACATTCCTCCAGTGTAGCGTAAACGAATAAAATTAGCAAGGTTCACAGTCCCAGAGTCCCGGAACCGATTTATTCCCGGTTCTTCTGCTTCAAGGTGATTGCCCCAATTCATTCAGCTGAGGCGTTAGGCTGATCATGGCGTTCGTCCTGGACTTCTACAGCTAACTGCGAAATCGTAGACGCTCCCCAAAAGTTCATGAGAGTTCGTCGGCATAATAAATATGGAAATTCTGTGATGGTCGATCCCACGGTGGCGGACTCTCCGAGGCGATGCAGTTCTCGACACAACTGACATCGATACCATCCAGCCAAGTGCACATTTTAATGAGAGTCTATTTTCTGACTATTTTACCTACTTTCAAATCCTCTATAAACTCAGAAAAGTGGCGCTCATGCGAAGTCTGGTTATCAGATGTATATCTGCGCTACGTATAAGCACCTTGTCAATGGCTCGAACCAACCATGCTATGCATGTACACGAGCTATATTGACTGCTTTAGAGACTCGAGACCATGTCGGGCAGGTGAGCTAGCCTCGAGCTGACTTCCACAGCCACAAGGCAAAGTCACGACACGAAGTAAATTGAAGGAGGCACTCCCGTGTCAGATGGACGCTGATCAATCGATACTAAGGCTAGCACTGCGCGTGAGTTCCTTGCAAGCAGGGTTCACACCATCCCCCTCCTTATCTGCCAGATCAATCCAGATCAGCGCACGAATGGGCTGCAGACATGCATACATCACACATATGCATCGCCTTCACCTCACCAGAATCGTATATAAATGTAGCACTTCAGTATTGCCTCATTCTGTCAGACCGCTACCTATAGCTCCAGCTCTCTATCCCTCTGCAAGCAAGTGTAATGCATAGACACTCACCCCCGCGTAAGTTAGAAGTTTTCATCAACTGTTGGCGGAACACTGAAGAACGTTTACCAGGTCGCCCGTGTAAACGGTGCAGGCGATACCGAAAGATTATCAAGCGTCACCGTCGAAAGGCTAAGCAAGGTACCCCGATGTGTGGTCATAAAGTGCCATGGCTGACGTACGCGTTAACTTATAGCATCGCTCATGAATGAAGGTCAGTTTGAAGACGTTGGGGGATTTTATTTGGCAATCCGTGTTCAATCCAACCCGCAGAAAAAATGATGATGGTGGTTGATGATGCATTCGATCCCCCCACCATCAAATACCTCATTCGCTGCGTAGGGAACGGCTTGCTGAAATTGCACACAAGCTCATCCGCGCTTTCGGGCCAGCTGAATATTCAGTCAGCTACATCTGTACAGGAGAACATGGTAGTGTCGCATTTACGGGAGACTATCGAGGAAACGCGTGTGTCGCTATCGACATTGGCCTTGGTTCTGGACGCAATGCGACCGTTATATTAGATAGTCGTTGACATATTCACACGGAGTGCGTAGGCATATGGCGAGGTTTTCATTTCGACCCCTGCAGGGCTTTCTACGTCGAGGACAACCTCGTAGACCGGGACTACAGGTATGCTGGCCTACACCTGGCCTGCAGTGTGTAATTGTACGCGTGTCTTGCATGCCTTCGTATACAATGCTTATGATATCGCTGCAAGCCTACGCAGTGCTAGTCTCGTTGACCTGCACGGCATCATTCGGGAGGTGAAAAAGGCTCGAGTACACGTAGCGGGGACTCCCCATGCACGCATGAGATTCCTTTTATATCCTATATATATACATGCCTGTGCACGGAGGTAGGCCTGTCATCGAATCCATCACGGAGACATTATAATATAGGATGCCATGTTGATCTTCATCGATCTTATCGCAACTCATATGTGACTTAAAGGGTCAGATTAGAAGATAAATCAAAAGCAATCGATCGCGACCACAATCCCCCACATTAATATTGCTCCTCCTGCAGCTGGGCGACTTCAACGAACCATATTTCGCGATTGCGTCCTGCCCTGATTCCTGTAAGCGCCGCCTTCTAGCTATAACACCGAATATTCTCTTACTAAGATGCGCGTGTGTGGCAAGCAGGACGGGCGACAAGACGGTTTCATGGAATTTACGACTTGCATGCTCGGGAGCTATGATGTTCATGGGAGCGTTATGGGACAACTTTCGCTCAACGATTTGCGCTGGTATTCATTCACGTGCAAAGCGATTTACGCCGAAGTGCAAGGCTATTACGAGCGTAACTACTCCCTAAAGCCCATCCTCGAGCCATTCATCCCCTCGACGTGCATTCCTGCCTTCCGCCGCCTACAAAAGGAAAATGGGCTCGTCATCTCCGGTTCTGTAGCTCTTCAGTTTTTCACAAGAGTAACGTACCCTGAATCTGATCTCGACCTCTACGTCGAGTATGCGAGTGCGTTTGAAGTCGGCAAGTGGCTCGAGTCAGAAGTGGGATGCACCGCGTTAAATTTCCACGGCGAGGCATATCCTTTCTACCGTACCTTCTCGCACTGTGTCTCCTGGGATTACCTCAGAGGCTGTCTTCCTTCCTCGCAGACCTGCTACACGTCGCTTCCCGGAGATAGGAGAAACGCAGGCCCTGCTGATCGTGCCCGTAATACTGGGGAAACTGAACAGAATTACAGTTTCAAGGGCATGCGTGCCGTCGTCAGTTTCACATCTCCCGTCAACTCAAGGAAAATCCAACTCATCATCTGTCGGCGCAATGTCATGGAAGTCATTCTTAGCTTCCACTCCAGTAAATTAAAGCCCTTCATTCCATCTCTCTTAATCGTCTGACTCCCTTGACAAGCAGTTGTCATGAACGTAATCACGGCATCTTACGCTTACAGTCTTTATGGTGAAGAAACGCTGGAAAGGAAAATATCCCTGGACGTTGACAGAGCACGCTCGGCTCCAGCAAACCTCGAAGCCGCGCGACGCAAGTACTCAAATCGTGGTTGGACAATGGTCCCAACGCAGGCGACGGCCTTGCGCTTGAAGGCGTTCGAGGGATGGACAGCCCGGCGTGTAGGCGATTCAAGGTGTTGGATAGTTAGGTTGCCGGAAGTAGAGGGGACGGATGTGTTCAAGACGACCGACCCATTGCGCAGGCATGAATGGGCGTTGGTGTACAAGTTCGGTGTGCCGAATATGTCGTTTGGGTTGCGAGCATGATCATGTTGTATTTTAATCCCTCGCTAAAACATTGACGCCGAGCTCGATCATCTTTGACTGAGCTGTATGCGTAGATAGGTTCGCGCGAAGTTAATACTCCCAAGACAGCCCTTAATACAGTATACGGCAAGTTCGCTAGTATTGGCCACAGGTGCTGACCACTGACGAGATACCAGGACTCGCCTCCGTGGCTACGGACGGTAACGGCGACAATCAAGAAAGTAGCGGCGTTTGCACTCTTTGTGCGTAGTTTGCAATTCGTTCTGTTGCTTCCATAGTCTGGGCTGCTCATTAGTTGCTAGATACTCCATTCAAAACTTGAACTCTACAACTAGCACTTCACATGCGCGCTCAACTGCGTCCTGATTTTCTTCAACGTGACCGTGAGAGTCTGCCTTTCTTCGGTTTCTTCCGCGTCGCAAATGCTTAAATATGGGGCAAAACGGGTGCCCATAGGTTTTTCTTCTTCCCTCCTGCCACCACATATGCATGCATCCATGCCACCAAAGCTCCACAATTCATGTACCCCGCCCAATGTGTTGATACAATTATAAGACCGTTATACTAGCTATGTTCGCCTTTGAGTATAATCAAATATGAACTGTTCTTTAAATTGTTCGTCCTTGCACGTCCAGCTGTCGTCAGCGACTCGGACGATATCGATAGCATATAAGAGAGCCGCGAGCGCGCCACGTGTAATCGAGCATCAGCTAAGCTCGAGCGCGACGAGTCTGAAAGATAAGTACATAGCGGCCACTTCTGAGGAAGGTCGCATCTTGGTCATGAAGCAGAACATCGATCAGAGTCTCAAAGACTTGGAGGCAAGCACGGCTGCCGACGAAGAGCAGCTCAGTTCTATCTGCTCTGAATACAACAAGTTGGCGCTGTCCGGGAGCTTCGTTGGATATATCTCGCAGGCCATTCTATTGCTGCAGATGCACGAGAAGAAGATGACGGAGGAAGGCGCACCTGCGGACGCGCTCGCTCGAATGGCTGAGAGAATCAAGTCGTTGCAGAAGAGGAGGGACGTTGTGGAACAGGTGTTTAAGGCGGGTCGCGGGTCGCGGAAGGCAAGTGTAACACGTTCGAAGGTGGTGGTTGAGTTGAGGGATGATCTGCCGTCGTCGCGTTGGCTGAGACGCGATTGGAGACACCCCAGGGAGGGCCAAGCCTACATGCGAGTCGGAGGCGTTTCAGTGTTCTGAACGTCCGAAGGGCACGGAGAGGCGGGCGCTAACGCCACAGACACAAGGTCGCCTTCCAATGACGTGGATTGAACGCAGGTAGACCCAGATAGTGTACATTCAGTACCATTAGCTCTACGAAAGACATCGTTATCCAGCTGCTTCGCGACGCCCTTCTATTGACTCCTCCACCGACGCATCGTTCTATGTATCTGCGGATTCTGTCGTTCCGGAACAAGCCCGCGAGCTCTTCTTCGTCGCGATCGTACCAGAATCCTGCTATTCCGCCGTTAATTGTGCCGGCTTGGAGAGTTCCTGACCCGCTGTTCGACGATGGTAGGCTCAGGGTAAAACCATAATCGATATGTTGATCAGCGCAGAATCTTCATGTCAGTTTCAAAGAGTATACCAGTAGGCAATTTGGCCCGAGGAAGGCTGTCAAACATCGTCTTGAAAATGAATATATTATGGTCAGAGGTAGGTGTACCTGTTTCTCCGCCAGCATTGGTTGACGCTCTTCGTACCTTATGGTACGACATCTAACTTTCTATATTCAGATCTTAATCCCGTCCTTTAGCGTCATTCGCCAATTATATACTAGCGCGTACGACAACCCCGAGCACCGCGATGGATCAACCACGCAGCTTTCAAGCCATTCTGTTCCCTTCGGATGGGCGGCCACACATGGTGCGTATAGCTTGGCAACAGGTTGGTAGAAGAAGCTGATGATTGCGACAAACCCATAGGTGTCGTTAATGACAAGGTAATAACTAGCCACCATCGCGACTTATCTGAAACTCACTTCTTCAGCCTCATATTGGCGGTGCCGGGTCATCATGCCTATCCGCAACGCCTGCCTCATCCTGAGCAGTTTATGGACTACATTCCCAAGGGCTTAGGTCCACGTGCATGGAAATATCAGGTATGCCCGTACAGCGATTAACAATCCATCTTCACGGAGTTGTGATAACATATAATCTTCCAGTTGGTGGAGGCGTTGGATGGCATGAACCGCAAGTTCGCCCACCCCTACATTATATTCTACCCGACGGTCTCCAGCGATGGCCTACCTTTCCCTATGAACAATTTCCTTCGCGAGATTCAAGGACCCGCCTTCAAGGAGAGATTAGCCTGGCGAGGAAATATTGTTGTTGCAAAATACGAGGGGAATCCCTTTTCTTCAATGATTAACGCATCCATAGCCGACTTCCCCATACTGAAGAACTATTTCATGACTCACGGCTCGCCTTCTCCTTGAATTGTCCTCATCGTTGGCTACATATACTGCATACGCTCCCAGTTGATAGTTCCTTGCTTACATGTATATATCACTCTGCCATTTTCTTGATGCCTATTCAAGAAGCCACCCGTAATTCCAAGAGTTCGAGACCATGTCAACATGGTACAATTGAACGGTGATATGCCCATCGTAACATGAATCACTCATTGACTTGTATTTTGCAGACGATGGTTTGTGAAACACGCAACAATGAAACATGCAACATAAACTTCTCGAGCTCTTCTCTTTCTTGCCCACTTTGATTCGTGGCGATATCAGATTATAGCACCGACGCAACACCATGTGGTCAGTCATTTCATGAAATCCCGACAACGTCATTATGTCTAGGTCCACGGCCATATTGCTACTCCCGCTATTAGTGTGAGATATGTGAGTCCGAACTGTACTACTAGACAAATACATATGATGAAGGTGTAGACACATAGCCCCTTCAGAATATCTCATCGCAGTCTGCATGTTCTACGACAAAGCTGATGCGGTAACAATTACCTGAGAACATTCACGTGACCTGTGATACACGCCAGTAGATACATTACCGTTGCAATTGTCGTCCTCTTGCGACATTGAGGAGATGGTGTCCCCAGAACAAAAGAGATTCCTCTCTAATTTTGTCTCTGCATATGCCAAAACCAAGTCTGGTTCATCTAAGCAAAAGGCTTTTCTTATGACTCTACAGTATCAGTGGATGATTCGGTGGCCGCTGGAACCACAGCAATCGCAGGTATAATGAACATTCATATTGATTTTGTAGGATGAGCAAGAACTAAAGATGGATGTAGATGTTTCACACTTATCTCGAAGATCATTACAAGCGAGAGGAGAATTCGAAGTCGCGAGACTTAGGCAGTCGTACTAGTGCACGTCGCCGATCACGATTCCGACCATGCATTCACGGCTTCGGATGCAGTGACGATGTTGCAGCTCAGGCACCGCAAGGTGGTCCTGTCGCCCGAAGATCGTTCCGACGTCTACCACAGGGGAGCCGTGTATCGTGGGGACCTTCAAGTTCTGACGCAGAATTTATCGAGGACGCAGAGAGGACTAGGGTGCGCCCAATAACGTAAGTGTGCCTTCCGTCTTTCTGTCATTGTATTGGATTGAATCGCCTAGGGTGCGGCGATACGAGAGGAAAGACATCTCCTTTGTGGAGATTGACATGCAGGGTATTTCGGCTACAGACGTGACACTCACTCTTCAAGATGGGCGACTGTCAATGTTCGCCCACAGCGATCTCGATCGCGGAGCATACGAATGGCAGACAGATGTAGATCCAACTATACCAGTAAGTACTAGTATGCCTGTTTAAATAGCTCTTTGCTCAAGCTGCCATTAATTTTCAGGTAAGTCACTTTCAATGCGGCCTTGACCGCGACACATTAGGCATCTCTTGGCTTAATTGTGGCAGTGGGGAGGGCATGTGTTCTTCCCAAACCATACATACCATCGAGATCTGCGGTAGGTTCAGAGTTCACCCTCCGGTGTTGCAGTGATGTCTCAATTGCAATAGAACGATGGCCATGGCAATTTGCAAGCACAACAACTCAACCGACGCTCGCCTAAATAACAGACGGCCTATACACTCGATGATTCGGGCACCGCCGCGGTGTAACAACATCCTGCGCAATCGCAATCGTCGCAAAACACACCATTGCATGCTAGGCTATATGGACAATGGCCAACCTTACCGCTTCCTACATCATCCGTCTATAATGACACATCGCATGTATATCGCCCATGTTTTTTGTATTACAATGATTTGTCCGTAGCATGTATAATCACGGTCGCATGTATATCACCCATCTCTTGTATTATGATGATTTCCCCGTGGTACTTGATTTGACTTATAACTATTCTCGGACATCATGTGCATGGCCACATGTTGGACTGAGCATGCCGCCCCTTGCCGTCCTCGATGCGGCCAATCATCGTCAAAAACTCTGAGACCTCAGTAATATATATGCTTCCGGCGTAAAGAAATAAGATTGCAACCGGATCGTTCGTAGTTGTGAACTTGCAATTAGTTCTGTTGGGTGAGCGACAGGCCTAGACGACCTGGCAAAGTTGTCAAGTATTCGCTTGAGTTGAACCTATGAAAGGCCGGGTGTGCACATATTGTTCTTCGATCGCTGTTTCATTCCTTTCGTGACATGGCCATGTGTTTTCACCCAGTGACGGTTCTGTGAGCCACTGCTACCAAAGGTTTCAGCGCAGCCTTCGTACAAGCATGGAAATGGTTTAGATTTCATGCTTGGGCTAGTTTGCGGCACGGTTAGCTGTTGAAAACATGATGTTGGGGAAGACGAGGACTTACTGTGTACGGCAATGCTCAACAAGCATGGCGTTTCGACTGAAAGTCTTCTGACATTCTGGACATACCAATCGTCTGACCCAAGAGAGTTAACATTCAATTCGAGACAAACAAAGAGCCAATGACGCACCCGATCGTGATATTTAGGTGCTCTAGCTGTATGTGTTCTCGGACATTACCGATTTTGGATGTATAATGACAAGGGGCATTCGACCCCGTTGCCAGCCATATGCAACGCCATAGGAGTTTGCCATCAGCCTGCCGCGCCAGTTCCATGTAATGCTTGCATTCGTCCGCTGCGGACACGAAATGCAAATCGGAGCTCGTGTGTGAGGCCGTGTTGGGGTGCACCAGTATTCCAAGCGGCGTCGAGGTCAACAGTGGCTTCGAGGTCGACAACGGCGTCGATGTTTCGGATGTCCCGTCTCTAAAGTTGAACATTGAGTATATGATGGAAGGTACCATAGTTCAGAGCGCGACTCAACTGGAAAGCACCTCGAGCTACACGGGAACTTGGCATCCCGTCGGGTTTACGGTTCGGTGGAGGCAAGAGAAATACAGGCTCCCCGTTCGATTTTTCCCTTGCACCACAGAAACTCCTGCGCCTGAAGATTATGTTTAGACGGGAGGTGATAAACCATCACCATGAATTAATGACTGACCGAGCCGCGTTTGTGAGAGCCGACTCCAGGGCAGCATTACGAATACTACGCTCCGAATCACCTCCCGCCAGCAAGGTAGGTAGGGGATCCACACCCGTTGCTGTTGTGCTATCATCTTGGAACAGGGTCGACATAACGCAGCAAGACGAAAATGAAGGCGAGAAAAAGTGGATTCCTTCTTCTATATATGACCGAACCCGACACGAGAAGGTCAGTCACTGACTATCGAGTGTCTCCTTTAAATGAGATTTTTCTTCTGTCCGCGCACCTTTGTCACGTACACGGAAACATTGCTCGAAGAGTCATATCCTACAAAGGAGAGCGATATTCCGTATCAAAGGTGGATCCATGCTAGCCGAACAAGCTAGAGTCCGGTCAGATGTTAGAATGTTCAATGGTGTTCCAGAAAAGAACAAATGACGTAGGACGTTGGAATGTCGAAATTCCACGGAAGCTTGCAAAGAATGGAACGCAGGGCACGTTACGAGGCGCTAGGCCGCGTGTGTGAACGGAATCAAAATTGTCTATTGATAGCAGGATCCCCCAGCACGGCATCAACGAATACATAAATCTAGCAAGTCTGTTCCGGGTTCTCGTCAGACTGCGCACAATGCGCTCACCCTAAATTCTACCAGGAACGGCAAAGAAGAAACTTCGTTCATTCGCACTAATCACCCTTGCCTCTTATCGTGCCCCGGGTGCCGCGTGTCTTATCGACAAGGGCGAAGTGAAGAAATAGGTATATCTTTGTCGATATCATGTTGCGACATGATATTTCATTGTGAATGTATGATGATATAACCTCAAATTGTACAGCCTTTAGCAAACTGTATAGTGGTACGTAGGAGACTCGGAAGAATTACGGACTTCGAGTCACCTGACTTACTTCGGAGCGCCAGATTCCGCTGCAGTGCGTGCATCCTAGAAACCCACACGCCAGTGCCTATAAATGTCATAGGCACTGGGGATCCGCCTATTATACCATCCATTCCTTTTAGTAGGCGCGGACCGTGGTTTCTCCACAGTAAAGGCCCAGGTCTGTCGCTCGCCGTTCTTTACTTCTGAGCAGACGGCCCGAGAGGGTGCAACAAAATGAATCTACGCATATGACTTACACACTTCTGCTTGAAAGACTAGTACTTACTGAAAAAAATGGAAACGTGTGCGCAGCAACGTTCAAGGCTTGCGCGCATGCAGCGACTGGGTGGATTGATTTTATTTATCCACGGCGAGGCACGTGCTCCCCTTTCTCTCCTACCTCCTGTCTCCTCCTTTCTGCCTTTGTACGCTGTAGTATATAGTCTCGTGTTCGTAGTATTCTCTCCTCGTCTCTCTATCTCACTTCTACGCTCGATAGTCGTCGAGCTTGATTTCTCCCCACCGTACCGCTACCCCCTTTTTTTACTTCACATTTCATGATCTCTCACCAACTTACATTACATTCCCACTTCACTCAGTCTACGTCTCCTGTATTTACCTACATCCGCCTGCGCCGGCTTGGGCTCGGTCCTTTGGGCTCGGCTTCCCTTGGGATACCGTTCCCATTCTGGGTTCGGTACTCCCTCGGGTTGCTTTCTCATCGGGCTTTGGGTCACGCACCTCGTCTTGGTTCCCAGTCCCGCTGGCGCTTCCTCGACTTGGCATGTGTCTCGAGCGAGAGATCGCTGGCGGCTACGAATATACCATTCGCATTGGCAACGAACTTGATAGACGCCAGCCCCTTATCTTATCATATTTCAACTCATGTGACTTCAAGAGTCGGCATTCCCCGCCTCACTTTGCCTCAAGTTACCTTTCGTTCTTTCAGCAGATCTTACGACTCAACATATCATATACGAAACATAACAATAAGCGCCCCGAAACCATCTCCCATCATACGTACTACAGTGAGTCGCATGGTTGCGTTCGATATGACCACAATTTACGGAGACCAGAATCCAGATGTCAAATGATATCGGCGAAGATGTCTTGTCTGACCTGACGCAGTCTGAAGACGACTCCACCGCCGCCTGGGTTGTTCAAGATTGCGCCTGTACCCAATTTCAGTCAAAGATTAAGAAGCATTGTCGGTCTCTGCCAAAGTGTCTGGAATGTCAACAGGGTACCACGCATACGGCAGATTTATGTCGATTCAAAGGTTTACGTTTACCTCTCATTCATCAGCTTCCTGACGCCTAATCTCATTCATTGCCAGGTTTGAGAAGGATTACTACTCAGGATTCGCAACGCAAACCTGACCTCAGAGGGGGGGATTTCACCAATTGGTACCCGAGGAGAAACACACAATCTGACATCAACTTTCCCCGCGTTTTCAATCCTCGAATGACCCGCGAGCACGTTGACCTGATGAAAGTTGGTTGCTTTCTGCGTCGAACTTTACATATTCATCGCTGATTACATATGCATATACTAGGCTGCGATCGCCCCGCTTCTGCTTACACTCGTCTCACAGGCGCTGGCAACCTTCACAGAACATTCATCCGAAGCAGATGTTGTCGCAATGCAGAAGTCCCTAAACATAGTGATTACGTGTGGTATATTGCGTTGTGGTTTTTCAAAGTCCTTCGTCTGATGAGATTTGGCAGATCGTTGTGAGTGGACGATGGGGTTGGTATCCTGGATTTGCCCGCTCTGCGGTGCAATGTGCTGTTTGACATGTGAAACATCAGTTCCAGAGTGCGACCGATGCATCCAGCCCATTGCAATGGTGCTTGCATCGACCATATCTCTTGCTGAGCTTCAACGTTTGCACCAAGACTTGAAATCCGCTCCACAACATAACTTTGAAAGGGCAGAAACCAGTGACTGCCTGGCGAGGATTATCGAGCCTGCTCTGAATCCTATGGACAGAACCACCCCTGTCATAGAGGGGGAGTGCTCCGATGTCGAGTTTGAGACCATCTGGTCCCGGGCCCTGCCATTGGTGGTCCGTGGAGCGCCTGGATTACTCTACGACTGGTCTCCAAAGGGCATTTCACGGTTTTTCGGACACGATCCGTGTGACATTATCGACTGTGAAACAGAAGGTGTAACAAGGACGACGGTGAATGCGTTCCTCAAGGACTTGGAAAAATCAAAGGCAGACGGACCAATTCGGAAGCTAAAGGCGAGTTTTCTCTATCTCCATTCCATTGCATTGACATTTGTTTGATAGGATTACCCAGCGGATATGTTATTCAAGGACAAATCACCAACACTAGCTCGTGATTTCAAGAGCGCCCTTCCGGTCCCAATGTATACCTTTGATGATGGACCGCTCAACCTCGCTGCCATGTATCCGTTGGAGTATGTTTGCAAACCCGACATCGGTAGCGTATGATTTAAAGTTGGGAAGTATAACAATGGTTAACGATAGATGTATAGGTCCAAAAGTCTACGCCGCAACTGCAAGCAAGTATGACAATGATCACCATGGCAGTACTCGGTTGCATATGGATATGGCAGACGCTGTGAACATCATGGCACATGGCAGGGCCTTGTGGCATATTTTCGCCAGCGATGACTCAAACACTATCCGTCAGGTCTTGAAACAACAATACCCCGAGTTGGCCGACGGCATAAATTCACATCGGGTGTATCTGACGCCCGAGTTGTTGGATGTCTTGGAAAGCAAAGGGATTAAACCGTTCACATTTGAGCAAACACAAGGTGATTGTGTTTTCATTCCAGCGGGTGTGCCCACCAGGTAAATGTCCCATGCTTTTGGTCTACCCTACGTTCACAGGTATCGTATCCAGGTGTCCAACATAACGTCCTGCATCAAAATTGCAGTCGATTTTGTCTCCCCTCAGAGCTTGCAGCGATGTGCTCAGATTGCAGACGAGTTCCGCAATTGCGAGACCATTCATGAATGCCTAGAATTTTCGTGGCTTTTGTTGTACGCTTGGATGTCGATCACGGTCATGGACAGCATATTACCACATTCATCGGCCAATTTGCCTAATCTCAAGCGAACGTAGGTGTTTCTCTCCTATATACATAGGACTCAGGCCTGACCGCATTTTCTACTCCTTGATTAGGGCACCCGAGCGGTCATCCGACTCTACAGAATCACATATCGCCGGTGATAATCGAGACCATGACCAGAGGAGCACTACCCTGCTTCTTTTGCTCCAAGTTCTTGCCTTGAATCCTCGACCCATTCCTCGGCCGTCTCTCACAGATCTAGCCCTGCTCTCAGCAGCATAGAGGACGCGCATCAACCCCATGATATCTTTTTCCGCCGCGATATCCTTCGGGAAAAATGAAACCCGAGAAACGGCGACATTCTACAACACTCCTCCTAATGATTATGACCCGTCAGTGCCCTTAGCACGCAGAGCCAGAGGAGCACAACGTTAACCCCCGCTTTTCCCCTTCAAGTCATCACCTTCAGTCCGTGAGCCAATCATCGACTATTGCTCAAAGCGCTATTCCTGCTTTCAGTAGCGCCTCTTTTCAACCTAGCTATAGCGAATCCGTCTTTACACCCCAGTTACCCACTAAACGCAAAGAGGTTACCAACTTGTCTAAAATGTGGTCAGAACTCCTCAGTGTGCAAAGGAGCATTGCGTCGAGGGGCATGCCACAACGGCTGTCAACATTGCAGACGTACCGATTGTAGAGGACACTGTAGATGATGATGCAGGGATTGCACTTCGATGCACGAGTATTTTGCATGTATATTATTCCTCGATTCGTTTACTTCTTGTTTCTGCCACTATCAAGCAACTGTATTCGTTATCTCACATGCTACTCCGCGTGTTTTTTCCACATATCGCTACATGTGACATCAAATCACGTGACCTCGAAGGTCGCGTGCCGACGTACCTCTCATGCCTGACACCTGTAGCCAGCCATGAGACCATACCGAGACGTGAGATTCAATTTCATATCTTTGCGCTCCCGTATCGTACCAACACAGTCGTCCAGATACTTGCTTTCCTTGACATCGAGGCCGGGGTGGAAAACTCAGATGATGATGATGATGACGACCACGACGAACATTGATACAGATTGTAAGTACCCTCAAAACATCATCTCCCATCTCCAATTAATGCTTAGCTTTACAGCCTTATCTCAGATGAACCCGAGACACCTTCCAGCCACTTGATTACTAACAGACATCACACCGACCCGCTGGAATTCTGGAATACTGATGCCGAGTCCATGCTGAACGCCATCGTCGATCGTTACAGAGGTAGCCAGCGATCCGCTTGGAAAGCTCAACACACGGCAGAACGAAAGAACATACAGACGGGTGGAAGACTACTGTCGCGTATCTCCCTTCTATCACAGACGGAGACATTTGGAAAGTCCGCCGTGACAGTAGGCCATCATCTCCTATGCATAAAATTCGATACAGCAGCTGACTCTCTTCAAGCCTGGCAGTGAACTTAGCGTTGTTGCAACTATATTCAACAAAGTCTCGGCCCTGAAGATTGATGGCGTCGACAGTGCCTTCTACAGAGAAGGTATCTCTGGTGTTGTCTACGTTGAGGCTCGAAACTACGGTGCTGCCCTCACCGTTCTCACGGGCATAAACAATGTCTGGCTCCGATATTACAAGGCTGAAGGTGGCCCCGTCGACTTGGTACCCATCAGCGAAAGGTTGGCCCTACTATCAATGGTAAAAAACTTCGTCAGTGAAGTCGAAAAGCTGGCGAACGAGCAACAACGATTTGTCCGAATCCGTGACCGTACTCGATATCGACACAATCTCGGTATCATTGTGAACTACAATATGGACGCAAGGCACGCCCTCGTCCTTGTGGTACCGCGCGAATTGATCGCAGTCCCCGGCACACGCAGGCGCCTTGCTGCACCACCGGCCCTCAAAATGGACCCTTCTGTCAAGGAGGGGGGGCCCTCCTCCGACCGGGCCTTGTTTACTTCCGAGGGTATTGGCAATCTCGAGACGGTGAGTTCCGACGGGCAATACCTTCGGGACTGGAAGTCAGGAGAATAGACGTGGATCAACTTGTGTATCATGATATACACCCTACTGCTCACGAACTGGATCTGTTTGAAGCTACAGGACACACCGAGAATCTGCAAGTTCGTTAACCAAGCTCGAGATCTACAAATTCGTCAAGGAGAGAAATTTGAGGTAACCCAGGGTCCATGGAAGGGATTCAAAGGCATAGTTGAAGAAGGCGTAGCTACCGCTCCCTGCCCTATCAGTACGGATGAAGGGTAGATACTGGTGGGAGGACATTGAGGTGCCGAAAGAGGATTTGGCTTATGCGGGACCGCAGGGTAGCACAACAACGGGTGATAGCAGCCCCTACACTGATTGAAAGGGAGGATATGCAAATACCTTCATCATACGACAGTCATCTCTCCTGACACCGATGCAGAGCAGACGATAGATGTCAGGGTATCTGATGTCCAGCGAACCGTTGATCTTGGTGACGAGGTGGAGATTATACTGGCACTCTTAAGGGACGTTCAGGATTTTACGTTGGCGTGGACGAAGCCAAAGCCCGGATATACCTCGATGAACCGGCTAACGCAAGAGGCAAGGAAGCACCGCAGGCTATCGGCAGGATGGTGAGATGCTTGTTTCACGAATGCGAGGCTAGCTCACAGATTCCCGCAGGTTAGCATACCGTTCGGGTGCATACGAACCCCACCAGATACTCGGAATGCACGAATTATCGCACAATGCAGTCAATCCGGGCCCACTCCCTTCCAGCTCCCACCCAATACCCGGAATCCCCAAGATATCCAAGCTATGTATACGGGTGACCCTTTTCGAGGCCTCGAAGTGGTGATCGTCGACCACGCGCTCAAGGGTTATGAAGGCTATATTGTAGGCTCTCGTTTGGTTAACCCGCCGAATGATAATAATTCCAATGGCGGCGACGACCGAAGCATGGAAGACACGGAAGACACGGCCATACTAGAGTTCGAAGTCAACAAACTCAACAACATCACCTGCTTTACAGCTCGACTATCAGCTCGACATCTGCAGGAGAAATAGTGCGTCTTCTCTACGATTCTACGTCCAATATTGATCCCACAGTAGCTCCGGATTACCCGTCATGGAAGCAATCCACCTACCCCACATCTCCGCGCTCCGGATCCAGCTTCTCCGGTGCCTATGGCAATGACCCCATGCCCCGATATCGACTGCTCAGAGTCCTCATGGACAGAGGTGACACATGAATATACACGCGACGTCACCTCCGCAGCAAATCGCTTCACTCGTATGTTGAGAGCTACCTTTTTACCTATCCGGCAAGTACTAACACTGTCCTGCAGACCATTGGTTAAGGAACCCTGTGATGATGCACAAGAAGTTCCAAATACTGATTCTACACACTCTTTTCGAGGACGGATCTTATCGGACTGACAACGCGGCCAGTGGATATACAGTGGTGACGGAGGCATTGGATCGCTGGTCTGAGCGCATCTTCGTGAAGATGGGCGAAGAGAGAAACCTCTCAACCAAGAAGATTCTTCTTCTAAAGATCATTCCCGATAACCGTTTCTTGAGACACGGCGAACGAGTGATTGTCATCGGAGAAGATATGGCTGGCAATGATTACATGATAGGTATGGCGGGTTGGGTGAATGAATCTCCGTACGCACTGGACGAGGGTGTTCAATTGGTCGTCCTCGCTGAATCGCCAGGGTTTGCGTACATTCGTGAGGTCAATTTGTGTAGAACAGGTGCACCCGCGCTGTGGAAGGGAGCACTTTACAATTGAGCGCACAATTTACACATAACTCTACATAGCTCTGGTATTCTTTCTGTGCGAAGTGAGACTCTTCGCTCTGTCGCCCCAAACCGGGCTGATTATACTTAGACGCCCGTTCGACTGACTGGATAAAGAGAATTTCGTCTGATGGTCTTGTTCCACTGGCAGGTCAATACCAGTCAATTAATTACCGTACCGATGCACGAGGCACCTTTCTTGTACATCTACGTGCATCCGGCATTGAGTAAGTCAGGTGATCTGAAGCGGCAGACCAGTTCCCCCTATCATTAGCCCCTGTGTGCCATGGCCATGTGTAAGAAACGTCAAAGCCTTTAAGAGCCTTTAAGGCCTCAAGGCGGGACAAAGGGTTTCGCCCATTACAGAGAACAAAGGTTATGACATTAATATTGGCAATGACTGGCGGTACTTAAACGTCGCGTCACCTATACTTACGCCATTGCGTCCTCCTTACTATTTCCGCCCAAGTTCAATGGCAATACCATTGATGATCGCTCAAGCCGCGGGCCTGACGGCGGTACTATTTATGGGCACGAACCCCGTAGATACTCAAATCACGAGCGCTCAGGTGGCCCTAGGCGAAGTCGTTGAAGACAATTCCGATCCACGCGACGTTGAAAATGATCAAGATCAAACACTTGAATTACTCCCGGTATGCCACATTACATACGAGATCAATATTCACTCATCTATGGCCGATAGCCTTGCACATCTGGCCCAGAGACGCTTCCCCTTGGAGGCCAATGTAGCGAGGGTCAGCCAAATGTCCACCCGCCCAAAGACCCTCAGCATAGAGAAGCGCCACCTTTGGAAGGAAACTGCGGCGAAGACCTGCCAAAGGTCGACCCGCCCAAAGACCCTCAGCAAGACGTCGATGCCGCCGTTGCTGCGGATCTCGAATCCTCGCCCGCGGTGGACTCAGAGCCCGCGTTTGACCCAGAGCTAGAAGCGCCACCTTTGGACGGAAACTGCGGCGAAGACCTGCTAAAGGTCGACCCGCCCAAAGACCCTCAGCAAGACGTCGATGCCGCCGTTGCTGCGGTGGACTCAGAGCCCGCGTTTGACCCAGAGCTAGAAGCGCCACCCTTGGACGGAAACTGCGGCGAAGACCTGCTAAAGGTCGACCCGCCCAAAGACCCTCAGCAAGACGTCGGCCGCCGTTGCCTCGCGGTGGACTCAGAGCCCGCGTTTGACCCAGAGCTAGAAGCGCCACCTTTGGAAGGAAACTGCGGCGAAGACCTGCTAAAGGTCGACCCGCCCAAAGACCCTCAGCAAGACGTCGGCGCCGCCGTTGCTGCGGATCTCGAATCCTCGCCCGCGGTGGACTCAGAGCCCGCGTTTGACCCAGAGCTAGAAGCGCCACCTTTGGAAGGAAACTGCGGCGAAGACCTGCTAAAGGTCGACCCGCCCAAAGACCCTCAGCAAGACGTCGGCGCCGCCGTTGCGGATCTCGAATCCTCCCCCGCGGTTGACCCAGAGCCAGAGGCGCCTCCCTTCGATGGAAATTATGTCCAAGGTCAGCCAAAGCTCAGACTGCCTAAAGGACCCACGGAATATGTCGATGCTGCCGTTACTGTGCGTCCCGACACTCCCTCGATCGGAAGGAATATCAATTTGGTTTCGGACTCTCCACCCCCGCACCAATGCTACCTCCAACCTCTTCAAGCCTCAGACGGCATTGCGCTGTGGTTATCTAACATGCACATCACTCCCCCGCAACGATGTTGGTGCGGTCTCAAGCGAAGCTTATGATCAGATATCTCTGCATCAGATGGTCGAAATTGTGGAAGCTAGCAACTTAGTACGTTGCATCTCCGCTTTCCAGGCCTCCCTGCGTTGTAACATTATTGCATGTAGGCACTTTCTGTTGCTAAGGATGAATTCAAAGAAAGCAAGAAGGCTTTAGACACACTCAAGGAATCATTGGCTGCAGGTAGACGCGAAGGCAAGAGCGGCAGAACTGTGAGTACTTGTTGCCACATTTCAACATCCGCTTGCACTGAGCGTTCCCCGCAGCTAGAATTCATGCGAAGCGACCTTGCGATGGAAAGGCAGAAGGCATGCATGGCTATGCTCACCTCGTTGATCACCTTGATCTAATCAGCGGTTAGGTGGAGAACCTCACAAGTCAACAGAAAATACTCGAGCGGGACAATTCATCCTTGAAGGAAGAGGTAAATCTCTCCCTACACGCGGCCTATTCATGATCCCTAAACTTGACTTGTTGACAGCTTGTTTCCCTTCGATTCCAACAGGCGTCTCTCATCGGAGATAAGAAGAGCTTAGAGAATGAAGCAAAGTGTCATATTTTGTAAGCCGGCTCATACTAACATGATTGCTTTAGCGTCGCTCTTCTTGCGGACAGGAATGGATTAGCCATGAAGGTTGATTTAATACCCATATTTGCGTGCAAATACTGATTACATTTCTAGTATAGGACCCTCGAAACTGACTTTCAGCTCGTAAATCAATCGACAGGGGAAAAGGCGAGTTGTTGGAGTCTGGTAGATTATATCCGTAAACCTGACCGAAACCTGACTCAAGATCCGCCAGCTTCAAGTGGCGAATGACGCTCTGATAAGCCAAGTCGGGCATTCAGAGGTTCGTATTGCTCTTCTTTTGCTTGCAATCACGGTCATGATTGTTTGATCCGATTCGAAGTTGAACGCTGGCGAAACGACGGTCAAACTCATCGCTGACAAGGAGAGTCTGGCCATGGCGCATGAGGTAAGCCGGACGGGCCCACATGAATCCCATGGCTCGAACCTTTCTGATATCGATGCACCATTTTTTGAAGCTGGAGCGTGTGAAGCAAGAGGTATGCCCCTCCCCGATTCGAGGTTGTTGAATTTGACCACCGCATTATAGGCATCCATAGACAGAAACCAGCTTCGTAACGAAAAGGTTCTGCTGGAGAATACTGTGGGCGGCTATGTTATATTGTCACCTGTAAATATCACTGAAGGTGCCTACTTGCAGATTATCGAGCTTCTCCAGCGACAGGCAGTTCTTTGTGAAGAAAATTCCCGTCTGGTATGACTCTTGGTCTCGACTTCTGTAGCATGTATCCCCCAACTTGAAACCACCTACCTAGGTCTCGACTCTGTCCACAAGTGCAGAGATAATGAAGGGCGAGTTGCAGTCATGGAAACAGAGTGTGAGTGCCAAGCTTGCAACGTGTTGACGGAACATGACGAAGATTAGAACGCTGCTTTAATCCAAGAAGTAAGCGTAAATCATTCAATACCGTGTTGATCTCGCTCAATTGCGACAAGGGATGCCGTATCGCCGCTGAATACACGGCATGTAGGCAATCTCTAGAAGATTGTAGATACCAAGTGAGTTCAATGTATTCAGACGGTACTCGACGCATACAAGTTTCTGTCATAGAATGGCCTCCTTCATGACCATATCGTGGGAGTACGGTCTGTGAAAGACGACGCGCTGTACAATGTAAGTTATTTAATGACTATTGGGTGGTTTCCTAATCGAGGACTGTATATTCAGCGCTTAGACACTATCGTCACGACTACGCTACCACTACAGGCCGAACCTGGTGCCCATTTTGCGGCGACCACTGCTGAGAAGGCTATTCAGGCTGCTGAACCCCTCCAAACGGTTTCCGACCTCAGTGTCGCGCAAGCTATTGCTACAACTGCTACTCAGACAGAACATATCGCCGAGGTTGTGAGAGCTTTTACATCGAAGTCCACCCAGGTAAATGTACAAAGGAAATGTACATGTGATGTTATTCCACTTGATATGATGCCGAAGGCCAAGACGACGACAGCATCCATCCAGACATTGCCGACGGACCCTGTCACATGCACGCCCCCACTACGAGTTGAAGTACCGAAGACCATGACCGAGGAATCCACCCAGACATCCCCTGTCGCATGCACACAAGAAGTTGAAGTACCGAAGACCATGACCGAGGAATCCACCCAGACATCCCCTGTCGCATGCACACAAGAAGTTGAAGTACCGAAGACCATGATCGAGGAATCCACCCAGACATCCCCTGTCGCATGTACACAGAAGTTGAAGTACCGAAGACCATAATCGAGGAATCTACCCAGATATCCCCTGTCGCGTGCACACGAGAAGTTGAAGTACCGAAGACCATGACCAGGGAATCCGCCCAGACATCAGTAGAGCCGCTCCGCCTTACCCCCACAGAGGATGTGATTGGGCCAGGAGACGAGAATACGCAAACGGTAAGTGTTGTTCTTTTCAAACGCGCCTTCCATCCGTCTTGATTCTTTGTAGCCGCTAGCTCCTGTCACCGCGAAATCCACCGAGGCATCGGTAGAGCATGCCCCCCTCACCCCCTCACATGATGTGATTGAAACCCAGAAGTCCTAGAAGTCCCGGAGACGGTGAGGTGTTGTTCTACACTTAATTAATGACGGGTATTGAACTTCAAAATACCAGCCAACCCGGGCATCAACCAACCCTGCCAATAATCCATGTACATCTCCATCGGCGTTAACACGCCTATTGCAGGGACCACTTTCGCCTCTAACACCAATTCCCCAAACGAAGCGCAAGCGTGCCCGTCAGTCTGACGATGTGTCACTCGAGCTCAGCCCTCGAAAGACAAGATCCGGGGTGATTATTTCGGCGGACGAGCAAATGCAACGGCCAGCGAGAAGGAGAAAGTATTCCCAGCCAGGGGCGGTGCAGAAGAGGCGGAAGTAATATCGTATACACCACCGGGCGACGCCTTGCTCGCTCTATCTGCCAGCCAATCTCTCCCAGGTGGCCAGCCTTACATACACCAAGTTGACGTTTACTCTGAACCTGATATATCGTGATCATTTCGCCAGTGTGGCTCGAAACATATTGATCGGCACGTCCATAATCCATAAACAGCCATACCAGCATGAACATTCCATAGGTGTGTGAGAGTGTCGTTACTGAATCACTCATGCAGCTGCCGCCGATTATGAATAGCGAGATGTGGTGTAGGGTCGAACGTGAACGGATTGTGCGTCGAATTCGTATGATATTGTCGGAGAATCGACGACTCCAAATGCCACACCCCCATTATCGCCACCGACGGTGTACATGTTTGCGAATAGTATCTTGATTGTTATTATGGCGTATAATTGTACTTGAACATGTCAATCGGAAACAGCTCCACCGAACAGAAACCGCGTTGGAATTCTAGGGGTACTACCTTAAGCTTGTCGACTTTGGAGGCCTTGACGCGATCGACTAGAGATCAAAGCGTTTGCCATATATGTACTGCTGGTGGAAAGTGGCTGGTATCTAAATGTCTGCGTATGACAGCATGTGCATGTTGATGGCGAGACTTGACTGTCGAGTAGTAAGCGAGCATGTGCTCTCTGTCCAGTCAGCTGTAAGCGGCGAAAGGTCAAAGCGTTTGCCATATATGTATCTGTGTCATCGCCTCACTATTGACACGCAGGCGCAAACGCTTTGACCTTTCGCCGATCGCGATCAGAGAACGTCTCGCTTAGTATAGTTGACAGTCGAGCCTCACCCTCGACATGCTGATTTTGTCGGCTGCTACGTTGGTTGTTGATTTATAAAAATGGTAAGCTTAAGGGAGGTCACCTAAGGTCTATACAACTACCGTTATAATTCGAAATGATTACATCGTTCGTCCCTGAATTCAAACCCATCCTGCTCGTTTCTTCTTTGTCACCGGCACCGAGCATTCGGCGCGTCGACTGGTCCACGGCCCGGGAACGAATGGAACCCGCGAGTTAGCCTGGGAAGTCACCCGACTTACTTTCATCTGTTGCCCCTAACTATCGCCCCTAGTTCCCTGACCTACAAATTCGCGAGCCAATCACTTTTTACAAGTGTGGTATTTGCGAACCTCTCATGCTCGGATATTTTGAAGTTTGTTTGGTTTATAATTGTTATATTTCCACGCTTTTATCGCTAATGACATGGTGATAATATACATATTTCATCCTTCGTAACCTCCCCTATATTAACGGTCGATTATTTAGGCCCGCCCGCAGTGCACCACACGTATGCAAATTTAGCTGGGGCCACACGGCCAGCGCTACTTCTTCCATGTTTAAGCATTACATCATCGAGCACCATCATATTCCGAAAAGCGTGAAAAAGAAATGAATCTGCGCTAACAACCGGACAGGCCTATCCTTGCAACCGGGCATACTATTGCGTACCTACAACGGCACGCCTCGAAATATCTTGTCGCACAGCATGTACAGATCCAAAGCTCAGTTATGCGGTCAAAGATGAATGGATATCATATTAAATCTGTCATGAATATCAACTATCAATATATATCGCATTGAAGGATAGTATTTAGTGAAGCATGACACAAGTCTCGAAGGAAACTTTAGGATTCGAAAGGAAATACATGAGTCTCTACATGGCGAAGTTGACGGTCTCATCGTCATCGTTCTGAGCATCAGGCCTGAATTCGAGAAGCCTTTCCAGGTGGCACTTTATAAGAATTCGACGTTCAATGATATTCGCACTCACTTTAAGATGCAATGATCCACCAGTGGGATATCAGCCTCGTTGGCACTCTCCACACACGCCTTGCCACTCCAAGGCGTAGCAGGCTTCTCCAATACTGGGCCCTTTGTCTTGATGACCAACACCGACCCACTCCAAGAGCGGAACCCGGTCATGCGGTCCGCCATAAGGTAGTTAGATCCGTAGGAGACCTCCCCAGGTTCGAAGAGCAAAGTGAAGCCGATGTGACTCTTCGGACGCGGTACGTGCTGTGTGTAGGACTCGCGACCATATCCTTCTTCCCTGGGATCGAGGGGTACGAGAGAACCTATTTCCGTTGTTGGTGGGAATGGGCGGAAAAAGAAGTTGAACCGGTTTCGTAGAATATTCCCGTCATTAGCAGGACCACTGATGTAGGGTGCTGCGTCGATCTCGTTCAAGCGCATGGCGCGTAAGCCAGTTTGACAATATCGACTTGGTCGAAGGGGGACGAGCTGGACTTGCTTCGTGCAAGTATTGTAGAAAATAGCGCTCGGATATTCCTGAGTACGAAGAATTCAGCAAAGTGGAATACGCGGGACGGGATATTCTCACTTTCGTAACATATATGTGCTTCTTCCACAGGACGCGCACAATGCAATAAGCGCGCACCCCAGCTTTCGCTAGGCGTACCACGATCACCACAAGTACACGCACCAAACTGAAAACGATAAAGGCCCTAATACCGTGGAACAGGGCGCGGAGGATCTGAATCATTGGCATTTCGGCTATGTGTAGTACAATCCTAGTGCGTATATATATGTATATGTCCTAAATTAAATGTAATTGCACAGTCACAATTAATCCAGGACATGCTCCGTCCACATGTATAGTTGCAAACGGACACATGTACATTCCGATTTCGAACGCCACTGAATTTATTCCTTTTCTTTCAGAAGTACGCTACATGAGTAGCCCATGCATCGACTCTGCGCCACGGTCAAGCTGCGTGGAGCGGCCCGACCGGCCGTGATCATAATCAAAACTCATGTGACTTGAAGATTGGTGAATTCTCAAAACGATATGTCTGGCTATACATATAGCACACCGCGTACATACAGTACTTGACTAGAACAACATTAATGTGTACTACAGCTGCATCTAAATAGAATAATAAGGGGCCATCCGAGAACGGCATCATTGATTGTAAGTGTGAACATATATAGCATTCGGAGATATTCGCCATAGAGCCCGTATCCAGTTTGGACTCTGACTCATACTCAGTCGAAACTACCCAACATTGATTGAACTGGAGGATGTAAATGCGCTGGGACTCAAGTTTGGAGTCATACTGAGCTCACCTAAAGAGGCCATTCTCGTGACGAAAATCATACCGATCAGCCAATGGTCGAAGTCTGTGATTGGGGTTTATCTGCGACTCCAACCAGGTAGTGTCATACGTATTGACGGGCAGCTGCTGCACGGGTTTTGCTTCGTTGTCCACGACGCGGGGAACGCGCGCCCTGATACGAGGATACTGGCCACGCAAATCAGGCTTTGCGCGCCGCTCGTATAGATGAACGACATCGAAGACTTCAAGCCACTCCCCGACTTCAGCGGCCCTCCAGCAAGGATATTTGACTCTGTATACCGGGCGGCGTGGTCGGGGCCGCGCTTCATCGTGGCCGTCTTCGACATCAGATTCATCGTCCGACATGCCTTCGGGTCCCAATCGTTCTAGCATGGGTACATGACGTTGCAGCAAAGGGTGGCCCTGAGCTGTATCAAGCCGTATGTGGAATAGCTAAAGGACAATTGCAAGTTACATACGAAGAATTGCGCACAAAGATAAACAATCCCTTACTGTTCGCCTTCTTGTCTTCCTGCGTGACGTCGACACTGCTATCTGTCGTTCAATCCTTGACAGTTGCGATTTCTTCCGCGCTTGCTTCAGGGATTTCAGCCAGGTAAAAAAGGTCTCTTCTAAGACATCGGTGTCAAAGTCAAGTTCTGCCCATGTATTGAATGCTTGAGTAAAGACACGGGCGGCCGACCTGTTCCATGGGCTCCTTGGGGTCCCGAGCAAGTCGTAGCGAAAGTTTCGCTCATCGCAGCAGTCGGGGATTCCCACTCCCTTGGTCGCCTCCCACAGGATGGCAAAGTTTTCAGCCTCTTCTTGGCTTACGCGCTCCTGTAACAGATGTTCCTCGCCGCCAACAAGCTCTACGAAGAACTTCCGAACCTGCGCCTAAATAATTGATAACACACGGGCGTCAATCGTAAGACAGATCGTAAGTAGGTTAAACTTACCGCCAAGAAAGTTGAATCCGCTGATCTGCGTTTGGGATTTGTCGTGACCTTTGGTTGGCCCCTCTTGCGCCTTAACTGGGGCCCAACGTCGTCGCCAGGATCTTGGTGTCTGGGAAGGTGCTGCTGCACCAGTTCTGCCGCCCGCTGGAAGCTGTCATCGAGTTGCTGGCGCAGCAAGAGACGATCTACCCTAATGGTCTCCATGAGTCCTTGCACGGAGTCACATAGTTGGGCTATGGCACAAGAAACGTCGTATTTGTCTCGAATATCCTCCTCGAAAGGTTGCGGCTGGATATCGTCCACCAACTGTGGTTCTTCAGGTTTATATTCTTCGTTTCGTCCTACCTCTTCCTCCATACTCCCTCCGCGATCTCTGTCCTTGCCCTTTCCTACCGTCCGGTCGAATGACATCTTCCATGTCGATGTCGTGCGACCCATCCGACCCATCATCTAGCTGTGTCTGCCTAAGACTCTGCCTTTTGACTTCATCATACCACTCCGCGTCATACGCCTCGGGATCAATTGTGACGGGAACCGTAACACTAGCTGATGAGATGAGGGGAGTATTCGATCGGGAGCGCTCTGCACAATTGCGGGCGACGAAGTCCTGTGCCGCGGTGAAGGGGGAAGTGAATAGTTCCCCAATAAACTGCAGAGACTTTGCGCGATATCCTGCGACTTCTAATATATAGGGAGAAACGATTAATGGCTACCGTCGTATTCACTTACAGAGGTCACATACCCGGAGAGACTATTGAGAATAGGGCTGCATCTGTGACATCTGTGATCGGCGTCGAACCATCGCCAAATGAACGCATTGGGGAGTTGATGTCCCCTGGCATAAGCAAGGCATCTGAAGTTGGATTCGAAGTGGATGGATGGTTGACGTCAGCGTAACGACGTGGGGCATCGACAGCGAGTATGGGAGCCGAAGACGGACCTGTAGAGGGTCTATAGCGACCTTGCCGTAGGGCAATGTCGTAAAGTCTCGGGTCCGGAGCAGGAATGGCCCGTGAGCTCCGAGCTTGGCGCTGGCGCTCCGCGATTGCCTCTAACCGAGACTTCGCGCGTAATTGGGACATCAAAGTATGCGCTGTGTCGTCAAGAGTAGTGGTCCGTCGGCTGCGGCGTACAGGTCCTGTCTGAGACTCGGGGTCAGAGTAAATTGTGTGAGGTCTTTCAGCTCTCGCAAAATCTTTGTTGGTTATAATCCTCTCCGCGGCTGGCATGAGGAATGCACGACCTCGAACTTGATAAGGGGCTCGAATCGCTGACATGTTGGCGGGCCTAAGCGAGACCAACAAACACAAAGGGGTTGCGCGAGCACATACCACTAACATACAAAGGTCGGGGAGGCCAACTAGCTTCTGACGTCGGTACCGACCGGGAAGTTCGCAAAGATGATCGATGGTCTGGAGGAAGTTCAGCCGATTGAGTGGATTCACTAGAAGCCCCAGCAGGTGTATTCATTGCGAAGTACAATGGAATGAGAAGCTTAAGGTACGTATGCACCGGTACCATAAGTAGGTTCTATAGCCACCTATACCATAAAGACTCAATCGGTCGCAACGTAGCGCGACACATACATAAACAATGTGGGGACAATGCGGGGACCTGCAAGTAACATGTACACGTTGAAGAACGTACGTATACTCATATGTACATTAATGCATATAGGCCTACGAAGGCATCCGTACGGCATGCCCAAGTGGCGGACACGTGCGATAGATCTACCTTAGTTGATCGATTGATGCGGCCATGGATCTAGATCCAGACTTAAGGATTTACCCACTAGCTACGCGCCGCTACTGAAACTCTGCAACTACTGGTTATAGAGGCACGTTTTAGCTCAGCATGCAATGTTACAATTAGCCTCCGTTATATTATAAGGGCATGATCATAACCCGTGTATCCTCTGACCCACCCCATTCCAATACCCCACCACCAAAGAACGATGGATTCATATGAGAGACTATCTGGTAGCTTTCCTGGATCCCTCACCTTTCAAAAAGTGCGCCCAGCTCGATCAAGCGGAACCTTGGTGACGAGCGTCAAGTATTCCCCTGTGTCAAAGTCAGGTTCCGCCGAGGGCATGATAGCAGTGGCAGATATCAATGGATCGCTTACGGTAAGCTTGCTTACTGCTCATATAATCTTCCTCGTGGTAAAGCTTCGTCAATAGATTCATCAAGACTGTCGCTGGAAATTATTCGCCAATACGATATTCCAACGAAGGCCGGTTCAGACGTGAATGAGATTCGAGCGCTTGCATGGAACCCAAGACGAACGAACGAACTATATGTTGGCTTCGCGAATGGAAACATCGTTGCATATGAGTTCGACATGGGCACAAAGGGTGGTGAAGAGAAGGTATGTGCCGCGCCTGGAACTCGTGAACCCCTCTTCTGATTACTTGTTAAAGGATAGGACGAGTCGAATGTGTTTTGCAGGCCCTATCAACGACATTGCTGTGAATCCTTCGGGCCTTGAACTTGCCGTGGCTTATGGGGAGGATGTCGCACTAATCCAAAGACCCGAATTTGGTAAGGGATAGTCAGCCCGCCTTTCCAGTTTACTCAGGTCGTGCCTCAGATCGATACAACAAACCATATCATCTCTCTCTAGCCCCAAATTCACAGCCTCGGAAGCTTCTGTATTGCGGCGAAACGTCTGTGGTTGTGGTGTCCCTCTGGAACAGACCCAATCATGTAGCTGAAAATGAATGCCCGGCCGCAGTGTAAGTCGTCCTACAGGTCTGCGGGTAAAGCTCGAGAATATCTACCAACTGATATTTGGCCGCAGTGCATACTTCACGCACGACGGCGCCATCCGGTGGCGTATCTTCACGTCTGCTGAAGACATTATGTAAGTCTTCTTAACGAGCAATAATCAACACTCTCATACTGTGGGGGGCGGAATATAGACTCACTGCCGCTATAACTCCTTCGAACAATATGATCACCATAGCGCACGCTCACTCTGGCGCAGAGTCCTATTCGCTACCTCAGTGTCAACTCCTTGTCAAGCGGAACCTGTACGCAAAAGAGAATGTCAACAAGGAGAAATTCGCTGTGGACATGGTGTTCATCGACGAAGATACGGTCGTCGTCGGTGGGCCATCAAGCACCCTTACGTTCACTGACGTCCGATCGGCAAATCCACCTACGTCTACAATAGAGCCGCCGCTTGGGAGGACGACGTATAGCTTTCGTAAGCTTGTGAGCCGCAGAGATCCTCTATTTTTCGATCTACTAGTACTGAATCTTTACATTATATACAGGACGTCCTCAGAGACTCTAGAGGGGGAGGGTTTTGGCTTACGGCTGCGGACAGCTCCAACCTATCTGAGGCATGCGATATCATGCAGTTTACAGACTTGCCATGGCCACGAGACCACGAGACCACCCGAAATTCCTCGTGGTTGATGCGCAACCGCTTTTTCATCCCCTCTGCCGTGTTCGTGGCGTGGTTCGCCCGCAATCAAGTACTCGTTCTGATCAAGGGCATCCTTTCGTATCTAATCGCGCGGGCATTTGAGAAGTGGTCGTCTGGTGTCAAAGGACAGGTGATCACCCCACCACCACCACCACCTGGTGGCTGGAAGACTTGGATTAACATGACCAACGCAGTAGTCCTAGCTACT
>JANBWZ010000050.1:0-154263 GCA_026743855.1 Pleurotus sapidus | reverse complement strand
CCTGATGGCCACTACCGTCGTGTTATCTTTGGATTCGGCCCATTCATCGCAGACTATCCTGAACAGGTCATGCTTGCAGGGATCGTACAAGGGTGGTGCGCACGGTAGGTGCTAATATGAACTTTGCTTACTCAGATAGACTGATGTCTTCATTCCTTTCAGATGCACCGCATTGAATACAAACCTCGATGACCCAACATTTGCTATTCGTCGCACTCAGACTTCGGCGGATGAAATTATATCATTATTCGATCCCGGAATTCTGTGGGATGAGTTTGGAATTGATGATGATATTGTTGTACGTATATCCTATATTTTCCCTCAACCGAAACGTTAATGATGCCTTCTGTAGCCTTTTACAAGTGATTTTCCGCGAGCAGATATCCACGAACTGCTCGCGCCGGACTTACTGCACCAGATCATCAAAGGATCGTTCAAAGACCATCTCGTTACGTGGGTGGGCCAGTATCTACATCAAGAACATACGGAGAAGGAGGCCAATCGCATCATGGATGAAATAGACCACCGGTATGTCTCTATGTTCATGATTTGAGTGATGCTAACAATCAGGCAGCATTGCCGCCATTCCAAGTTTCCCTGGGCTGCGTAGATTTCCAGATGGGCGGCGGTTCAAGCAATGGACCGGGGATGACTCAAAAGCGCTAATGAAGGTTTGCCTTCTACTGTACCATACATTTGCGCTTAGCTGAACAATTTCATTAGGTATACCTTCCGGCCCTTGTGGGCTTCGTGCCGATTGAGATATTGGAAACATTCAAGCACTTTCTCAACTTCTGCTATCTCGTTCGCCGGAACTCGTTCAGGCCAGACACCTTGATCGAGCTCCAACATGAACTTGAGGCCTTTCATGTGTCACGCGAAATATTCCGTGATACAGGCATTCGACCAGATGGATTCTCCTTACCCCGCCAACATTCTCTCACACATTACCATCATCTCATTCAGGAATTCGGAGCTCCCAATGGACTCTGTTCTTCGATAACCGAGTCTCGACATATTACGGCAGTCAAGAAACCCTGGCGCCGCTCTAATCGGTTTGGCGCACTTGGTCAAATGCTCGTTACGAATGAGCGGTTGGATAAGCTTGCAGCAATGCGAGTCGACTATGTGGACCGAGGCCTGCTCCCCCCTGCTCATGATCTCCCCGCGCCTACACATAGTGCCGCCACCGAAGGTCTTGTCAATGCCGATGAAGAGGAATGTGAACCAATAGATGAGGTGGTGGAGGGGAATGCTCGCCTGGCACGTACTCGAAGTAATCTCTATCTATTAAGGAACATGCATTCATACTAATTAAACCATCTTAGTTCGAACATATCCTCGCGAGATCGGTGCACTAGGGGAGTTTTTAGACATCCCGCAACTCCACGAACTTGCACGACGTTTCCTATATGACTATATCTATCCCGATTCGGCCCTCACATCTAACGAAATACCACTCGACAATTGCCCAATCATTCATTCAAAGATTTCAGTCTTTCATTCCGCCGTCGCCACATTTTTTGCTCCCAGTGACGAGTCTGGCATCCACGGCATGCGCCGTGAATGGATACGATCAACTCCGTCATGGCGTGGCAAACGTCAACGTCGCGACTGTGCCCTTATCGTAGAAGATGACAATCAACCCGGCTTTTGCGGCATGAGTGTCGTGCGCGTCCATCTTTTCTTCTCTTTTAAGCATAGCGGGCAGATAATTCCATGTGCGCTCGTCCAGTGGTTCAAGCGGCGCGGTCAACGACCCGATCCTAGAACGGGCCTTTGGGTCGTATATCCTGAGACTCGTGGTCGCCAACAAGAACCTCTGTACTCGGTGATCCACTTAGATACCATGTTACGTGCTGCTCATTTAATCCCAGTGTTTGGCGCGGACACCGTTCCTGTTGAATTAGGCCATACTTATAGCTTGGACATATATCAATCCTTTTACTTAAATAAGTACATTGACCATCATGCTTGTGAGGTACTTTCCGGCAAATAGATTTACTAGATATTCATCCGATACGCGACACATTCAGATTGATAGAATGATTGTTAGATATATTAAACAAAGGGAAAGAACCTAAAATGTGAGGCTCTTGAATGCAGTCATGATATGTGCCATCACCCCGACCTGATCCTTCAGCGCATCTATGTCCACCGGGCCTCCCTCTCTGGCACTTTCTACCATTGCTCCCATCACGGATACCTCTTCTCGAAGTTCATGGTACATTTTGCGTAGCGCTGATATGCTACAGTACAGCATTACCAACTCTGAGGATACAGGAAGACATTCGGGGTCGGGTTGGCAGTCTGATGGTCGGCACCAGTGGGAGGGTAGTTCCCAATTGTGTTTTCTGCGTAGGGAGTCGCAGGTGTCACATCGGAGAGCTGATATCAATGTTAGGTGATGGGCTTTGGGTAATCAAAAGTTGAAAGCCTGCATGACTTACACTCTGATGGAGGGCAAAGCTTCGTATCAGACTCTACGGCACGCGATGCAGCCATCAGCGCACGGTGAATATTGATGGCGCAGTCGGGGTTGGCGTGTGCTCGCGTGTCCTTGAAGTACACTTCAAATATGGTGGGCGGGGGGAATGGCTTTTGTTGTGCCAATGATGGATTGGACATGATAATAACACGGAGGAAGAAAGGACAATGTTAGCTCAGGATGGCGAAGGCGACAGTGAGACGATGCCAGTGAACTCCAAACCGCTGTAGTGACAAACTTGAACTCAGCAGTCGACGTGACTGTGGGAACAAACTGGGGTGTTCTGGAGTGCTCGGATCCGGGAAATGATATCTCCCGGATCCCCAGCGTCATCCAGCAATGCGCTATCTTGCTGATGATGTACATCACCCTTGAGTCGTGGGTGGATCCAGGATGAGACATTGAGATTTGAAATTTGAGATTTGAGATGCCAAATACGCTACGAGATCGTGCGACGGGCTGCAGACCCCCGCGAGGTGCTGAACATGGGATATATTGAATATTGAATATTGAATATTGAATCTTTTCAAGTCAAGATATCGTCGACTCATCACGGCGCGCGACTCCAACGAAGCGCTTTCGGGCTGCTATGAATCGTAGATAATCTACATCCCGTGAGCGTGTAGCACCGTGGTTTTGATTTGGCGGTTAGAGGTGGAACTCTGGAAGTAGAATATTTCAACGAAGGAGAGAAGGGCTCCTATCATGCACGTCACGTGCAACCCCACCCATCTCTCCTATCCCCTTTACCTTTCATCGAGGCTTTCCCTCCAGGCATCCGTCGTGTTCGACGAGAGAAATCAAGATACTAATCGCTTCCAACTAGCTTCCCTTTACAATTATGTGATTCGAGGAAATTACAGTAGACGTCAAAACGCAAGCTTAACACATTTATCAGTGAAAGCCTACGAAAACCCCGACAGTGTCGTGATTCTTCAGATCATACGTGTTTGATTTTCTGCTACTTGTATACTCGTTCCTCAAACGTCGCGAAAGTCGTCAACCCACAATCAACCGATCTTCGTTCATATCAGGTATGTGGTGAGCGCGTCTATCATGTATCAGTGCCGAATGAGTCTACGAACATGCTTACAAGGCGCTTCCTCCATGATTTGCTGATTGATTAACTACGACGAGGGAGGCCGTTTAGGACATCATGGCGGCCACTTCGACGTCGAGAACTGCAAGAACAGCAAGAAACACTGCCACCGATGCCCAGCCTACGACTACAAGAACAACAACAGCCGCGGATTCAAGGTGCGTTAAATACCCCTTGCACTCGCGGTGGTAGCGAAATTCCTGACATAGCGTGGGGAGGTCGAGTGCAAGAAGCCGAATTCACGATAGACAGGATGCGGAGGGTGGCAACAATCGCGAGACGGAGACTCCCTGTCTGTAAATTCCGAGAACGATTCTCGAGATTATGAGATACTAGATAGTAGCATAATGCATGTTAACGGTGGAATGTCTGACGCACGTGCTTACTACGCCTCACCTACGCTTGCTCCTTGTTCTACTCAATCAGCTCGGTCGTAGAGGCGAGCGCGTCGTGAGGTTAGGTAACATCTCAACGGCTTCTTCCAGCGGGAGCTGGAGCTTGCCAGGGGCGAAGTTCAGCTGCACATGAGTCCCCTCTTTCCCCCTATCCCCTATAGTACTTGTGTTATGTCGTTTCTTCACCTAGTGCAAACGATAACATGCGCTGCGAAATAGGGAGATCAGGAAAATATGCTGGATTTGAGGTGTGATCTCCTTTTGCGCCTCCATTCGCTCCTCCTGGCACATCTATCTCATGGATATGGTATGTGTAGATAAGTTAAGGGTCAGAAACAAGCGATTTGACAATCATCAAGAAGATATCCAGTCATTCATATAAAACGAGCAAACATGGGGTTGTAGATACGAGCTAGATAATACGTGGCGCCGATATTCATGCATCGTACTAAGAAAAACATCTCAGTGCCGAATTTTGAATGAGACAGATAGAGAGACTTACAACGAGGTGCATAGAGCCGGGCCATGGGCCGGTCGTGCCATCACGGTTGATGTAGATGGTGTTCTCTGTCTCACGGATGATATCTTGGTACTTGGGAAGAACACCAGCATCCCCAGGCGCGCGGCGCAGGTTTTTCAATGCAAAGATCGGCTTAATCATCTCCGCGATGACAACCTGTGTGTACGTCGTCCCAGGACACATGTGGAACCCGGTGCCATTCAAGTTGTACGATCCCTTGGGCCGGCGCGGGTCGATGGCATACGGGTTGGGGAAGTCATCCGGCTATAGGGAGATATAACGCGTAAGAATGCGCAATACATCGGAGAATGGTAAAGCATACATTGAGATGAGCAGTCCTGAAGCTGCCCCAGATGCGATCACCAGCCTTGACCTTGATCGGAGGGAGTTTGCCGCCTTGCGGAATGGTCGCATCGACAGCAACGTCACGCCAGATACCGGGCACCGGCGGGTTCAATCCTAACGACACGGTTAGTCGTCTGATGAAGGGACACCAACGGAGAGGCGATAGTTACTCAGTGCCTCTCGGACGTAGCCTTGAAGCAGCTCAGTGCTCTGCGCGTCGTCCTTCTTGACTAGACGGATGATCTCTGCGCGTTCCTTGGCACGCGCGTCGTCCAGGTAGAAGTCGACAGTGTGCACGGCACCTAGTATGACTGGATTCAGTCGTCTGTGCAGGATCTATTGGACAAAGAAGGGCACCTTGAGCGATAGTTACAGAGGAGGCGATAGCCAGTCCAACAATGTTCCCAATAAGCTGATCCAAGGGACGCCCCGTAGACGCGATGTCCGAGAGGAAGGGGTACCATGGCTTTTCGGTTTCGGGCCAAATGTATGATCGAGCCCCAGCAAGAATTCTCACCACCGCGTTCTACAAATCTTAGAGTGAGAAAAGACACAGCCTGGCACGATGGAACCCACTGGGGCAGTTGCGGGAGCAACCTCCATGATGGCTTTCGTATTCAAGAGGTTGAGAATGACCCCTGCTCTGAACGCTGCGTCGTTCAAAGCAAATTTGGACTCGGGCTCATCGAACGACAGGAAAGTGATTCTGGCAACATCGTCAGCAAGCTCCTCACTTGCGTGTGTGTGTCCGCAACTCACCGGAACTGTGAAAATACGAGAGTCAGATCCCGGTCGAAACGGAAGGAACAATACACTCACTAGAGTAGCCAGCATTTCATACATCTCTCGCTCCGTGTGAATACCTCGCGGATTCGCTTTCGTCTTCAATTCTATACCAAGCTATGACACGAGTGGCGTGAGACGGGACCAAAGAGTGGTCAGGAAGACTCACAATCTTCTCAGAAACGAAATGAATGGCAGCGTTATTGAGGATGCCGTTGACGACATCCATGTACGTTCCTGGAACACCGTCGTAGCTACATGTCCACATGAGCCCCATTAATTTTGTTCGACTAACGGCCTACTTACTTCCATGAGCGCTCTTGTATGAGCTTCACGGTGTCCGCACGACACCATGCAGCGTATTTAGCTATGGAGTCCTGTGTAGGGAAAAGTGCGTGCAGAACCTATGACTGGAGTGAGTGCGACGGAGACCAAACAAACACCGGCTGCCTACCATTGCTCTATCAGCGTCATGTCGTTTGGCGTCGTCGAACAGGAGCATAGCTACATTTAAATCAGTCATACATCTCTCGGCCCAAGTCCAAATGATACGCACATCCGTAACCTAGCTTCTCGTAGATTATCTTGAACCGCGAGGGATCATTCCAGACACCTTTGATGGCCGCGAAGGTTTTGAGGATGATAGGGACAGGCTGCGCGATGGGTCGGTCGAAGGTATATTTCTGTGCGATGCCCTGTCTCGTAAGCGACTTTTTCATGTGGTCGGGGGTGAAGAACGGCCATAACGAGTATGTCGAGTTCTGACGAGAGGCGTCAGACACACATCACTTATGTCGGACGATCAACTTACCCATGGGCAATGGCGAGGCAAATGACGCATCATGAGCTTCGACACTGCACTATATGTTCAGCGATAGAGGATGTGTAGCGTATTTGACACGAGACTCACTTAGGCCGCCTCCGCCACCATTGTCAAGGTGGCGTTGGCAATCGTGGAAGCCCCAAGTTGTAAGATTGAATGCTTCGACGCCGTCAGTATTTGTGAAGACGTGCACGGCGGAATCGTTCACTAGTACTCACGGGTAAAGTCGGTGGTGTAGAACCTGTCACCGCGGACGAGCGCAATTGCATCGCCGAGGACAGCCCTCATTGTCTAGATCGAGATCGAGAGTGGGGTGAGCAAGTGGCCTGCAGGATAGTTCTTATGACATACCGTATACCCACAGGCCTATTGAGAGATGTAAATCAGTATGGTGGTGGAAGAAATAGAAATCAAATCTCACCAGGCTCAAGCCATCGACAACTGGCATCGTCTGCTCTGCTTGAAGGCCAGGCTGTATACATGCATAGATGAGGAGCCATTTGTAGGATGAAATCCAAAAGTCTTACATAAAGTTCGAGGTAGTCGACATGGCCATACAAGCGGCGAGCAGCGTCCTGTAAGAGGCGTTCAAACTCAGCAACATATACATTAGAATTAGAGTATACGCACAGCAACTTCCGGATCAGGGTTCCATTCTTCGAAGGACTCGAATTCTGTGAACCCAAATTGTCTCAGCGTATAGGAGTATATAAGAGTATTGTATAGAACGACGTACGTTTCAGGCCCAAGAACTTGCGGAACTCATTCATCGTACACACACCCCACGACCGCGCTTGCTCCATACCCATAATCTCGACCAACCTCAGAACAGGGGGCGTGTTACGAGCACCGTATGCCCCGGCTGGATCTGCGGTCGTAGAGTGCAGGATATTTGCTAGATCGTCGTCAGAAAACTTGCCGTCTGGACCGCGCTTCAGTCTGTCCTCCATATATGAATACTGAATTCATACACAAGTAGGGTTACTTACCCAGCGAATGTGCGCTTGGAAGGATCAGCAGGTACATCGTCAAAGATCTTGCCGAACGTGCTAAGGTCTCTCAACGACAGCTGCAGACTGATATTGAGGAACACGCTATAATCAAGTTTGGAGAACGTACTTGATCGAAAGGCTTCCCTCCAAAAGCGTTGTTGAAAATCTCTTCGGTCCACTTCTCGTTAGCTGCTGACGTCGTCCCGTGCCACTAGATGCAAGTCAGGAGCGCAAGTCAAGATGACTAAGAAGAAGTAACGGACCCTATACAACATGTTAAACTCTACGCTGCAGTGGTTTCCACGACCCCTGTCAACGACGAGGTCGTCTCTATCAATAGGCTGCCACCAACTTCCAATCAGTGCTTGCAAGAGACCTAATACAACCATACAAACATCGAACGGATTCATGTTCCAGTTGCAGTTCTCCGCAGAACCAAGGAAGGTTGCAGCGTAGTCTCCGGTAATCATACCTGAAAGAGAGCCTCGTTTACAACATGATTCTCGAATAGTCAATGAAGTGACTCACTCATGAAATGACCGCCGTTGATTAGGCGAGCCGTCTGGAAGATTTCCTCGTCCTGCAGAGCGCGAGCAGCAGGATCAGCGGGAGGAGGGTTAGTCCACCTCTTGCGCTCATTGATTTTCAGAATCTTATCAGCGATATACTAAAGCCAGGTGACGTAAAGGCCAAGCACATGAGGGTTGTCGGACTGCACGTACGTTATGATTTCGGCTGAAAAGGACGAGCAATGCGCTGGTGGCCGGAGGGAGGAAAATGAGTCGCTCTTCGTGGAACGTATCCGGGTACAGCAGCCCACGTCCCTGATCCTTGTCTCGAACCTTGTCCTGGTCTGCTTGGTCTTCATCAAAGGGTCAATATGGCGCGCCGTCGACGATGCTGATTCACTCACTATCACCGTACACAGGGCTGAGGTCAAGGTAAGAGCTGGCATTGTTGATGCTCACGTCCTTGCGGTCCGTACGGAACAAGGAGTGCGTGACTATAGACGCGAATGCAAGGATCATACTAGATAACCCTCCAGGGTGGCTTTTTAGCTATACTCATGAATGAGCATGTATGCCGCCAAATGAAAGTAAGCAGGAAGGTACGCACTTCACGCCTCCTCAGGAGAGTATCAAAGACGAGGCCTGGGTCTGGCAAGGAAGTCACAGGTAGGTTGCCTCGCCCCTGGGCACTGCGAGCGTAGGGGCGCCCTGAGCGACCGTAATCAGGGTCTTGCAGGTTGTTGTTTGAGCCGTCCGCCTCTCTCCAAGCGTACTTATGACCAAGATAGGCAGCAGGAGGATGTGGGACTGTGTTATACAGTCCGCCAATGATCGTATCGCCGAGCTTCGAGGCAATGTCAGAGTTCGGATCAATTCGGGCCATGATACCAAGTGCGGCCTCGAACTAGGGAGCAGCGTAAGTGAAATTCTATGTATTGAACAGGTTTTACGACGCACAAGACCCTTCCTGTCGTCCACTGCATGTGGATGGAGTAAACTGTCGGTAATTCCAGCCTGATAGCGACTTAGTATGAAGTATTCAGGCGTGTTCAGGACGCGAGCTTACCAACAACTTAGGGTCTGGCTTGAATTCCCCCTTGGATTTCAGTGTCTCAACCTATGGAAAGGATGCGCTCGGTGAGCAAGCACACGACCACGAAGATGAGCTTACACGGTTGATGAAGTTAGAAGTCGTTGAGTGGCCTTCCTTTTGGTCAGTGCCATCCGAGGATGCTTGCCAGTCGTATAGACCGTCTGGTGCATCAGGAGGGGCTCTCGCGGTGAGGTAGACAGCATCGGCGCCGAGAGAAACAATCTTGGAAGCAGAGAGACTCGCCATAGCTATTTAGTGGGGACTATTGCGAGTAGTGTTGAGCTTTGCGAGTTCCACCCCGAAAGCCATTTATACCTCGACTTAGTGGTTAGTGTGGTTGATCATATCCGATCCCGTAGCAACGTCAACACATGGTATAGTTTCTTCGAAGTACACCAAGTCGATTCGCGCCTACCATGATGCCAGGAGAGTGGAAGCTTGACAAGACACTTCATCTCTTCTTAGGGGTCTATCGTATGGCGAGCAACCACTTCCACGCCGAAGGGGAATCTAGAGAATCAGAGTGATTCCACGAGCGGTGAGCCGCCACCTCCCACAGGTCATTTGCTGCGTGTATTCAAAGCGTACAACCATAGCTACGATAGCAAGCAACACATAACTGAGGGTGAGCGTACTAAGTAGGTGTTCGGTGTTTGAGAGTAGCATGGTATCGTCAATGTAACTTACCCATATTTTGGAACCGAGTTAGCTCTTGAGAACTGCGACTCATGAAGTTAGTTTTGAAGAATCACCACTGGCGACGGCATTAAACTAGAATCCCGCCATAGTCCTGGCCGGAGAGTACCCAAGCGGGACTTACGTTCAACATCCTGTTATTCGCATTGGTTATTCGCTCCGCTGAAATACAAATGGAGACTCACACTTACTGTAATGACAGGGCCCAAAAACTTCTCGATAATGGGCTGAGAAACAAAGGTCAAGTCAACGCCAGCACCTCGGGCATCCGAACAAGGTGTTGCGATATACTAATCAAGGAGGCTCGATGTGCCAATGAAGCTGAAGTCCCGAAGCTGAGGCATGGTTCTGGAAGAATGAGTGTTTCTTAGTAATTATAAAGATTGGACTCACCACGTTGCACAACCCACCCGTACTCACTGAGGTCCCCCACCTACTTCTCATCCGGTTTCGAACGAACATGTCAGAGTCGCCTAGCTCATTGTTGAGTGGACAAGAAAGCCCTGTGGCTACTCTTTTAGACGCCGCTTCGGTGCAAGCGCCCAACAAGGCCGCTGAGTTGCCATCGTCTCCCACTGTCGTCGTAGAAGGGGACCCATCTGTAATTCCTCCAGAGCACCCGTATCGCACACTGGTCCTTTGGTAAGTAGTCCAATTCCACCCTTCAGACTTCAGCCGGATATTGAAGACGGAGTTTTCAGTTTTGACGGAACTGGCGATCAGTTCGATGAAGACGTGCGTACCGACTCAATATCCAAATGATTGCCACTTGTTTGACCTGTTCAACCTTCTCCAGAACTCGAACATTGTTCAACTCTTTACTCTGCTGAAAAAGGACAACAGAGATGTACAAATGGTGTACTACCAGGTGACAATATATTGATCATCGTCGGATTCGTCGATATTCATCTAGTACTCCCAGGCGGGGATTGGCACATACACGTCGCCCAATGTCGCGACCCCCCTCATGGCAAAATTGTCCAAGGTAAATTCTATGAGGATATCATGCGCTGTCATTGAGAACGCAAGTACAGACTCTCGACGAGATGGTTGCCTGGAACCTGGGTAGCCACGTCATGGGTACGCTTCATGATTCTATCCAGCGCTTTGTCAGTAGCTGACGGGCACCTACCAGACGGGTACGAATTCTTGATGCAGAACTGTAGGTTTCTGATACCGCAACTAATGCCGCAACTCTTGATATTCATTTCTACAGATAAAGCGGGGGATCGCATCTGCATCTTTGGGTTCTCTCGAGGTGCCTATACTGCAAGAGCACTTGCAGGCATGATACACAAGGTATGTATTGCCTTTTCGAGACGTCTTTTCGTGCTGACCAGTCCGTACGTCCTGCTTAGGTGGGATTGCTTCCGGCGTGCAATCATCAGCAGGTCCCGTTTGCGTACAAAATGTTCAAACGGGCGGACGAAACCGGTTGGAAGCAGTCTAATGCCTTCAAAAAGGCATTTGCAGTCGACGTCGATATTGAGTTCATCGGCGTTTGGTAAGTCTCGTCACTTCTAATCCTCCGAAGCCATCCTTATCACTTGGCATCGAACTCAGGGACACCGTAAACTCAGTGGGCCTGATTCCTCGAAGGCTCCCATTCACTACGTCGAATACAATCGTTCGCACGTTCCGGCACGCGGTAGCCTTGGACGAGCACCGGGCCAAATTCAAGGCCAACCATTGGAATCGCCCAAACAACAAGGAGCAGACACTCAGCACGTCTGACCACCATCGCAAGGCACATAACAAGCATCATCACACCGACCCACGTCTGAAGGCACTTGAAAGGAAATATACGAAGGATCACACAAGGCAAACGGATATCGAGGAGGTGTGTATTCGAGTACCTTGGCCCGTGTAGTGATCCCTCACGGCTTTCTGTCCTAGGTGTGGTTTGCGGGCTGTCATTGCGGTTAGTTTCCTTCCTTGTCTTCTTTTCTTCCGATGCTCAGGTTCGTATAGACGTCGGTGGTGGATCGGTCCCTAACGACACGCAGCACTCTCTCGCGCGCATTCCTTTGCGCTGGATGATTCGCGAGTGCTTCAAGACCCACACCGGGATCATGTTCGACTGCGCAGGTCTCCAGGCCCTCGGCCTTGATCCTGGTGCATTGTACCCGGAAGTCCTTCCGCGCCCCCCGATGCCGTCGCCTAGTACCACTTTGCGCATCCAGGACATCCCTAAACCGAGCCGTGGGCCACGAGACGACGCTCGCCTACCTAACTTCGCTGACGTCGACTACTCCGCTCTCTATAAATCCGAAGAAGACCACGACATGCTCGACTTGGTGTCACCTATTTACGATCAGCTTTCCATAGCACCTTATTGGTGGTTACTTGAATTTTTGCCCATGAAGCATCGCCACCAGCGCCCCGATAACTCGTGGGACTCCCATATCGGCTTCAACTTGGGCGAGGGAAGGATCATTCCGAAGCAAAAGCGTGGGGTCAAGGTTCACCGAAGTGTGAAGATGAGGATGGAGGCGTTGCACTCAAACGATACCAAGTATGTCCCGAAAGTACAGAAGTTTGAGGAGATAGTTAGGGATGGGAAGGTACAATGGGTAGACTGATTCTTTAGTTCACCGCAGTATTGTGGTTACCCATACGCTGGTGTTTTGATATCAGGTGTACCGTATATCATGGCTGAAGGCACTCCTGCATTTGTACGCATTCTACCCCACGCTGACCCATTTTGAATGTGCACTCCAAGTATCGTCATACAGGCCTACTGCCCAGAACCAGGCTTGATAGGTGATGCGGGCGCCTTCACAGGGGGCGTCGGTGGTGGCGAGCTACAGAAAAATCAGAATCTAGGGTGGAACTGAATAAAGGAATTATATTTCCCAAAGTGGTCCGCAGACGAACAAAGACGAATAGCGAGTGAACGTTTGAACCACGAGTCGACGGCTTCTCCTCGGCTCGCAGCCTAAGCCAGACATGCGTCGAACTCGATCAAGCACGCTTTACCGGCGAACCACCACTCCACCTGGCTAGTTTGCGAGCCCTGTGGAGAGCAGGAAGTAGTGCACCAGGAGTAAATCTGAGCGAGTTTGTCCGGAGTGGGCGGTGATAGTAGATCCCCGGTGGATTTCCAATTAGCCTATCGGAATTCATGTGTAAGAGTGCTCGCGAATGCGACGAGTCCTTGGCAAGACAAAATGACGGTGCCTTCAACTCGATAGGAGTCACGACCTCTATAGCCGACGGCGACTTCGAAGCGGATGTCATGGGGTTGGCCGTGCATTGGATGTGTAAACGCAAGGCACCCTTCCACTCCCTCGTGGACTCTGAACGAGATTGGGGTCCAAGACTATATCGCGCAGGGTTCGAGGATGTCATCTCTTCAAAACGGGGTCGCAATGGTTGTAAGTCCGAAGATCAGAGCGGTGGCGGATATTCGGGAGATTCAACAATAGGCGGCGTGGGGTATACCTACCATGATTATGTAGATCACTCAGTAAGATCGTTCAATGATGGGAAAGGGGTGCGAAGCGTACCTTGGTATATGGGTGCACATCCAATGTTGGCCTCACTCCTCCAACTCGTAGCCACCACAGGCTCGTTGTCCTCTCTTCGCCCGTCGTCTCCCCAGTGGAAGTAGTAGGTGGATACTTACTCGCGGTCCGTTCGATGGCTTGGGGCGACAATTCCCCTAGTATGATATCCCAAGACGTGAATGGGGGCACGGTCGGCTTGATGTTCGTCATCATCACCGCCATCCAACATTTCTGTATTGAAACTGCACAGATTTTCTGCATCTGCATCAAGTGACGTTCGCTGGAGAGGGAAAGAGGCTGCAAGAAGCGACGTGGGGTTCATCATGGCTCGGCGAGGTCACAGGTAAGGCCTCAAGGATTGATTCAAACTCAATTCTCACCATCAACATGGCCCTTACAGGATTCATTTCGTGAAATATGGGATCGAAACTGCGACACTAACGGATTGTGTTTGATTTCTCTTAGTTGATGTATACATCGTGCTTGTGTCTAGTAAGTATATCACTGGGAGAAGGAACGTTCGTCTCGTCTTGGTGACGGCACTATCCTTGAGGTAAAGCTGGTAGGGGAAGGAAAGGATAATTATCGCGAATATTGTAGTACCGCTCAGCGATGCTCCGACGAAGTTGGAGCAAGGATCCCCTGTTGAACCATATAATACAAGGAAGTGCAGTCAACCGCATCGAACTTGGATCACAATAACCCAGATTCGGTCAGACTGGGCGGTAGTGTCGTTTGTCAACTACGAAGTGATCGTATAGTGTGGTGAAACCAAGCTTTCATCTGTCTTAGAGACTGGGGTGACCAAGTGCGACGGGGATATTTGGTACATCACGATAGTAAGTGCTGGGGGAATAAGGACAAGGAAGATCAGAAGCTTCTTCCATGAGAACAGCGGAATTAGGAAGGAAGTGGGAACCAGAAGCGATTATACAATGTGACAGTGGCGCCGGAGAAGATGAAGGGCAAAAAGAACCTGAAGAAGCTGGAGATACGAGGGCGGTATCAGCGTAGTTATCTGGTAGGATTCTTCGGTGGGTATGAGAGGCAGGGTTCCTCGATAGGGTAGCTAGTGGTGGGGGACAGCGAAAATTTTCACAGTAGGAAGTCGTGGTGGTTCCTAAAAGATTCACGCCCCATGTACAAGCGGCTAAGTGCATTGCCAACACTGTTGTATGTGGTATGTAGAAATTGACGGTTGGGATCAAAGATGGGCGTTATTGAGGCGTTTGGGTTTCTGATGCGACGATTTCGTGGCACACTTGGATCTTGACCAGACAAGGGGAGCATGAGGCTCCCATAGCTCGCCGTAAACATGGTCGGTGATCAAGGAGTATAATGGACATCCAGTTCGGAAATCCAGTGGGCCAGATTTTCGTTTGATGCCGTATGGTACAAGTCGTTGTGACACCCGACATGTTACATATCAGCCAAAACGCGCCAATTGGAACTGGAAACCCAGTCGTTATTCATTCCCAAGGGAGAACATATCGACTTTGGAGGTATTGCCACGACAACTACGTGTTCCAGGATTCGTGGAAGCCTCGTAATTCCTCCATTACCGGATCGCTATGTCATTGGATTGGAGAAAGTTGAAGCTTCTATGGTTTGTAAGACGCGGTCACCATCGCGCCACGAAGACACACAGAGCAAAGCCGTGAAATTCGTAGATAATCGATGTGTGCATCGTTAGATAGTTCCTTGGGACAATGGGCGCTCTAGTAGGAGAAATCAAGCCTGTCACGTCGGCCTCTGGGACTTCCGCCGGTTCAGGATATACTCTCCAATATGTACACATTTATAGTGGTGAGAGCCATTACCTTGAGTCCTCTTGGGCGCAGGAGAGGCTTGGGTCAGGGCCGAAGATTTACTTCGGCTACCCTCGGGGTCCGAATATTCAAAATGTCCCGAAGAAGGTGAGTGGTTTGAGTGAAGTTGCCACCGACGCGCACCGCCAGTTCCATATAAGAGTTAAACGGTGGCTGATTGACGGCTTCCAACATTCCGTTGATTCAATAGAGCGTTACGCTGGAATTCGGAGGTGCAAAGACGATGCGAGGCTAGATGTTCAGAAAAGGACATAACCGAGTCGGCTAGGTGGTTGACGCGCCACCTGAACTTCTCGCGGTTTGTCGGAATTGGGCGCTGAATACAAAAACGACTTGACCAAATCCTGGAGAAGTTCGAGGATCCACGTTGCACCGCGTCACGGAGATGGCATAGGGGGGGCAGAGTACCCCTGATGCCCAAGTACCCCGATACCCCATCCCCAGAGCTCTGTTAGAAGGGTGTTGGTGGGCGTCGGTTGATATCTGTTGATGTCGACTGGGAACACTGCGCAGTGCACAGCCTCCCGAATTTTCCCTTATCCGTAGGCAGTGTTTCTCGGCGCTAATTCGCCCGTGCCTGTTGGGCAGTGCAATGACGAAGAAGCCCTGAAAAAAAATGGTTTACTTCCGTGGTCGAATAAATGCCGGTACCGCGGAGATATGTTTTCTCGTTACCCCAGCGCGGTTGTAGTCGTATATTGCAATGAATTTAGCCAATTTCGAAAGGCGTGATAGCTCCTTAGGAAAACCAGCTTGGGACAATCGCAGAAAATCAAGCAGTGTTCATGGAAGCTCGTTCTTTTTGTTCTTTCAGGCCTTCTCTGCCTGACTTCGGATCTCTGTGCATAATGATGATGATGATCACGTATGTGCATATTGACACCTGGGTGCATCTGATAGGAGTCGCGTAAACCATGTGGAAGCCTATGGTAGCCTGGATTGTGAAGGTCGCAGCTTCCCGCTATGAGAATAGATTCACGGTGCGCCCAATTACAATGCATGTTGGTGGAGCCACTTCCAGATATTTGCATCCATATCACCGCGGTAGTTTTGTTCTCATCACTTTTTCGTTATGTACCTTTCTCGAAGTCGACGCCTGTCCCTCGGTGGCCATCATCAATATCTCTTCGTACATTATCCTGATTTTGAACAACGCCCCTCGACAAACAGGACAAATCCCAAACGCCAGGACACGGGGGTGGCTCTATTATGGCCTAAGCTCAATGATGATGCGTAATATTTTAAGCTTCTTCGAGACCGACGCGTTTCACGCAAAATGAAGACCTCGATCCAAATTTCAAATTCGCAGCCCGGGACAAGGTTTACTGCACGTCTTCTCATGCAGTCAATGCCGGCAATGCGGAAGTACGGTGGTGCGGCGGGATTACGGGAAGTTGCGTAGGGTGCGGTTATCACGGGCTACAGCGTATATTGGGTGGAACACCAGCGATTCAACCGGGAAGTAAACTAGTAGGTCCACGTCGCTGCTCGCAACGGGCTCGCTGGATCGTCCCCTGATAGCGCAGATCCTATTGTTGTTCTTCGGTCCGCACGTTCTCGATTGCATATGTAGTAAGTCCGCTCCCCGAGACGAAGTCCCTTGTCGAAGCCGGTGCTTCTGTCTGCTTTGTGGGGGAATTGAAATGCCGTCCGAAGGCCATGACAGTAAGAAAGATGAATGATGCATGATGACGGAGGTATCGGTCGTATCACTGCAGCGGATGTGGATATGGTATGTCCAAAAAAGTATCTTTGATTGTAAATACATTGTCGATGTCATAAACAACAGCGACATTGTTCTGAGAGAGGGTAATTATGTACACCCAATGAGTGGGGAGTAGTAAGCATTGACGTTGCCGTGAATGGTAACGTTTTGAAACAGATGGTCCGTACGGGAGCCGTGATCGGCGACCAAAAGTTTGACTCTACGCTCGTAAAGTGTTTAACAAATTTATTTACGTCTGCCTTCGCGCTCGATGAAGGGTTTAGAGCATGCTCGATCATGGGTGACCAAGAGGCCCGCTTATTTTTATTTTAGGTCCCGCGTTGCATCTGATGATGGGGAGCACACGACGAGTTGACGGCGCGCAATGTCGGTGGGAACTCAGTTCGGGAGGGGAGCGTCGGTTGAGATGGACTCGTTCCCGTACATGATTAATATGAGTACGTGCGAGGGAGTCGAGTCGACGTGTCTCGAGTTTCAGACGAAGGCTCTATCATTCGTTTGAGTACTTGCCCGGGGTAAATTGGAGACTTACATGGTGGGTAGTGGTGGCGGCTCGTCGGAGACTGCAATTTTGCACATGGCCATCAACGAAGCCTGAGTCATTCTATCTCCTCAAAGCCGATCGTCTGCATACTTTGGCCAAACAAGTGGTCGAGATATCCGATTAGCCAGTAGTCTTGAAGCTCAGCATAATCCTATACGTTTACGAGACAATCAGTCGGCAATCCAACCTCCTTGAAAATATGTATCACCGCAGAATGGGGCGGTTAAGCTTAGCATGTAGCTTAATTGAAGTGCGAGCCCCGGGGTGGGGAGCTATCACCGAGACGTAAGTGTTGCAGAAATTGTGCAGAGCTTCGCTACCGGTGCAGACGCATCGGTGGTGGCGAAGCGCGACTACCTCTAGGAGACGAAACACCCACCATGACATTTCACCATCGAGTCGGTAAGGACGACTTAGCCTCCACTTGACGTCCTACGCTACGGTCGTCGAAGGCATGGACATATTGACGCGCGATGCGTGGGTGTGCGCGGCTGTAATCTAATTTGGGTGATTTCGCGCGATGCCTAGGCTGGTTCGCGCAACAACAGACTTACAGATGATGAGATCACTATCCGACGGTGTGACTGTTTCTTCGTCTCCATGTCGCGTTACTACGACTGCATCGCGACGTGAGTTGGAGCCTCGGGGAAGGTGGGAAAGACAGTCGATGCCAGTGTTGGACGTGGATGGCACCTCGCCACGGGTGTTCCGCTAGGTGCTCCCTGTAGAGCTGTCCGATGGCGAGATCCATGAGCCAGGCACTTGGAGTACTTTGGATAGATCGGTTTTGGTACGCTATACGGTGGATGATGGTGCTCTTACGGCCATTTGATCATATCATTGATGACTGCGCGCTTCACGTTCCGGGCCAGGTCCATAATTGCAGCGAATAACCACGCGATGAGGGGATCTGAAACTGAAAGGTAAGAATTTAATACGCGAGAATGAAGGAATCCATCGGTTGAGTTGAGTTGTACATTCCACGATCCAGCACGTCGACGTGTAATCCAAGAAGTGGGGGTTCAGAGCAAAGAACAGTAACCTTGGTTACCTTTCATCCAGGTTTCTTTCGGGCAGGGAGAGCTGGATGTAGAGCAGGTGCGTCTGTATTTTTCTGCCCGTTGAATGTATCGGGAGAAGTGTTCCGCAGGCCGTGCCACCCGAAATAATTGGATCGGGAGATGAGATTATGGGAGGCGCCGGACGAGACAAGTAGGTTGGGAATGCCGGTTGGCCGAGAGTTGCGGAGATTGAAAAGGTCGATACGAGACACCGCCCAACGCTGATCACCATCGCCTTGAGCAAATACCGCCACACGCTCAGAATCCCTAAACAATCACTCCTACCTCCGTACCAGTCTGTCGTCGAATTGACCATGGACAACGACTCTCCCTATATAAACGACATCGACCTCCAACCGCCCTCTCCCTCCGACGCCCACGCAACTTACGATTCCTTCGACTTTGGGAACAACCCTTCCTCCTACGCACAGCAGAGCCCCTCCTACAACGGCTCCTTCAACGGATCGCCCTATTCGAACCACTCAGAACTCTCCTACGCCGTCGAGGACAACCTCAACGCCCTAAACAACCCCAACAACTACGCAGTCTTCGACGACACCGTCTCCGGCGTACAGGGCTTGAATCCACTCAACAGCGGCGGCGCACTGGGCTTGCGCGACTACGATCCTTCTGATTTCGACGCTCCGAACTCGGGAACCTCATTGCTGATGTTTGATACAGAGTACATGACACCCTACGAAACTCATATCTCCTCGCTTTCTCACCACGGCCACAATAGCCAAGACTACCATCGTGGGACGTACGACTACTCTTCGCCATCATCGAATGGAGGGGACAGCGGAAACGAAGATATCAGGAGTAGAGCATCCTCAGTGTCATCGAACCATAATCCAAACAATACGATGCGCCAGGGGAATGGGAACAGCAACCATTTGTCGAGCCCACCACCCAATCTCTCCCCATCACCTCGACTAGGGGTTGCCCAGAACCTCGAAAACCTTTCGTTCCATTCTCCAAGTTGGGGGACCAGCCCCCTGCCCCAGCTTCCAAACAGTCAAGACAATAATAAGACGCAATCTCCGCCCCGGCTTCTCATGCCAGACTCATCGCCACATATGCATTCTCAGCCGCCTCCAACGATAAACGCGCCTGATGATGATGGTCAAGGGCATGGACCGAGTTTGAACATCGTTCCAGCGACGCCGATAGGCGGGATGAACACCTCTCAAGTTCCGTTTCAGAATACGCTCGAGACCGTCTCACAAGGTGCGTTGCTTCTCTCCATTGATGCTATGCAATCGCTTATCGCTTCCGTTCTATCCTTTCTCTCGCATTCACAAATGTTGGATTATGGCATCCGTGTCGCGTATTATCGTATACCGGCAACTTCGATCGATCGTAATCGTCATTCTCGCTAATGCTGTCCATCTCACCTCACCTCGCGTTGCACTGCCCTTCCCCGCACCGCCGGGCAGAGTCAGGCAACACATGGGAAGACGATCGCCAATCGAATTTTACTTTCCCTCAGCAACGCCGCACGGGTCTTCATAGTCAAGGGATACTCAACCCATCCTCAGCCTCTCCGTCTCCTGCCCATCACACTGTTGAACTCCCTCCTGACAACGACACCACGGCAAACCCCGACGGCGCCAATTCCAAGGGCTTAATGTCTAACGGATTTCTATTTCCGAATAACACACTTGGTGCCAATGGTTCACGATCACGGAGTAAGAGCGATACATCTGCGGAGCCGCCAAACTGGGACACCTCGAACGTCGCAGCATTCGCCCGCGAAACGAGCGTGTTTGACGATCAAAGTGTTAGGCAGCAAGGTCAAGGTCACTTGACTGGCAACAACTTCAACTTTGCGCCCTTGCCCCACCAACAGTCGTCCCATGCCAATAACAATAATGATAACACCAACCATCATCACTCAGCTTCGAACGATTTCCTATCTCCGGATTTGTCCCTTCGTCGCTCGCGATCGGAACATCCTGGCGCTCGACCTGGGCACATCAGGCAGTCGCGCTCGGAGGACTTGAGAGGGATTGGTTCGAATATAGGGCCCGGTACGAACGGGATGAACTCTGGGATGTTGCCGTCAGTGAACCAGAGCTTAGGCATGGGCTCGCCGCCTCTTGGCCACGGTCACTCTCAATCGTACTCCCATATCCGCCAGTCATCTGATTCCGCCGGATTCCTGTTCCCCCCTTCGTCACAGCAAGACTTCCTTTCGCGGCAACAGTACCTCACCCCCTCTGGCATGGTCGGCATGGGCGGTAACCTGGGCGGCCCCTTGGATGGAAATGTTGCCTCGATAGGTGGACAGCGGCACTACCGCCGCGCCTCCAGCGGTACTCGCTCAGAACGAGGCATATCCTCGTATTCCAACTCGGGCCCCGGGTTCAACGCCTCCCTCGGCGGAGGAGTCGAGGGTGCATGGTCCGGCAATTCCTCCGCCCGTGCCAGCCCGTATCCCAGCCCTAACGTTAGTCCAAGAGTGCATTATGGGGATCTGCCTAGCAATATGGACATCGGCTCCCCTGCGATGGGCGGCGTTGGGTCGAATCGACCCGGGAATTATGATAACTCGGGCTTGCCGGGGATGAATACCCCCATGGTGGGCGTGGCGACGGTGAACGGTGTCATGGCCCCCTCAGTTCCGTCAGGCGTACAAGTGCCTGTGGTAGTCTCGAAGCCGAATGTGACTACGGGCCGGACGGCGAATGCCTCGCATAAGAGAAGGAAGCAGGAGGCTACTTTCGTGTGTCCGGTCCCTGGTTGCGGGAGCACGTTTACTCGAAGCTTTAATTTGAAAGGTATGTTTTTACTTTTGGTTCGCCGAGGGTATATGCATTAACGGAGCGAGTACAGGCCACATTAGGTCCCACAACGAAGAGAAGCCGTTCCAGTGCCATTGGCCGGGGTGTGGCAAGGGTTTCGCTCGACAACACGATTGCAAGCGCCATGAACAGCTGCATACGAATTATCGGCCGTTTACGTGCGACGGTTGCAGTAAGCAGTTCGCTAGGATGGATGCGCTGAACAGACATTGTGAGTCCTGTCGACCCTTTGAGAGTCATTTCCCCAATTTTATGCCGTGATACAGTGCGCTCAGAAGGCGGGACAGATTGCCAGCGTCAGCTGGAGGCAACAGGCAACCTGCCGAATCTTGACGGGGCTCAAGCTAAAGGTGGTGCGGGAGGCAGGACCGGGGTGACGAAGAAGGAAGAGACATGGTCGGGCCCGGTAGCGTTATAGCATTGGCCAAACACTCTCCCCGACCACACTGACCACAGCATCTTCGCATTTCCGTTTCCTTGAGCCCTGCACAACATCCCTTCATATTTGCTTCATATATATTATCACTCATGTACAAGGACACTCTTCGCTTTTCTTTGCTCTGCTATTCGTGGACTTTGGTCTAAACGCAGCTATTTGACGTCTGGCATACTACAGTCCATACTATACTCCTCTTCGTATTCCTTCCCATATCCTCGTGAATGCTTCCGATTCCGAAGTCCTTGTGCTACATCTTGTACCGTATTTATTCTACTTTTTTCACCCGTTAAAATTTTTACTATGTACTTCCAGTCGGCAGTTACACCTTTCGCGGACTCGCTCCCGGGGACATTGTTGCGCCTTTCACGTTCATTTCGTGTATATCTTCATCACCCAGCAACACTCACTTTGTATGATGTACTCATCGGTATCCTTGTGGTTATCTATCTATATGTAATGCACGTAGAATGCGCCTTCTTTACCCAGTTACTGTACCCTGGTCTGCTAGAGGCGTGCTGATCTCCCTTGTGTTTAGGTGGGTTCGTCGCGCCAGGGCCAGTTTCACCGCAACACTTTTGGCGAATTCGGATTCCTTGACTTGAAACAACTCACACATCCTGCGTTCATTTAGAAGCTCGCAGTGATCCACTCCGGTCAGCTGACGGTTCCGCAGTCTGATTAGCAGGCGTAGGAGGTGATTCATTGATTGGCGTATGCACTTGAAACGATATCCCTCGAAAGCGTGCGTCCTTTCAAGGGTACTCATCATGGACTTCCCTGAAACAACAGGACTATGTGGAGTCCTGCGGCCCATCTAACGGGCTAGAGGCCACATGGCACTGGAACAATCAAAGCATCATTCTATGAAGAACATCATACATGTAAAAGCAGTGGCCGTTGGCCAACGTGCATCAGGACTCTCTGATTCAGGACCTATTGATACGAAATACAGCGGCGACATGGCATATATCAGATTACTGGGCGCCGCGAGTGAGCGTCCTTCGTGACATGTGTGGGCTACGTTGATGGATGATCATGGCCCTCCATGATACGTGCCCGGTATTGCAATTGGTGTTTGCTTCCGGATTGATCATTGTGGAATCAGTTAATTAGCCCAACGGTGCTGCGGATCAATGAAACAATGTACATCACCATCATCGCCGTAATCGTAATCAGCTCGCCTACCATGGGAGCTCTGGAGACGGGGGGCCGCTGCCGTTCTCGCAGCATTGCAACAGTGATGAAGAGTTGAAACGGAGGAGGGGGGGCTCAGTATGTGATGCGGTACATATTAGAAATCTATATGGAAGGCAAGGTCGTCGGATAGCGACCACTGGGCTTTTGGGTATGAAGGAACGTTGGTAACCTGCGCCACCCCTGTCAGAACTCAGCCCCTGGCAAAACCAATGAGCGCCTACTCACTCCTACTCGGCGCCTAACTTTCGACTCTGTTCCAGACTACCGCGTTGCTACATACTCGTTTACACCGTCGCAATCAGGCCAGACCGGCGTGCTCTCGCCGCGCATCTTACAAATTATATCGATTTAAACATTGAATGAAGCCAACACTCCCGGAACTGACCGAGAAGATTGGCCATTTGACAGGACAATTCGCTCATTTTCTTGTAACTGCTCAGTTCGAGTCTCCGTCGGCTACGTGTCCCCGCGAAGCTGAGCCGCTGCTCGTTCTTGTTCACCTGTTGTCCCTTGGTTCATGGCTCGGTATGTGTGGTTATTCGGATGACTTGCCACAGGTAATGTTGACATATGACAACTCTCCACCATACCAGAGTCTCTATACATTTCCAAAGATCGCCGCTTCTTTGACATTCGTTCACAGGAGGGACGATGTTGCGGTACACTCCGAAGCGTGGAGCGATAACGTACTTGCTGCACAATGCCGCAAATTATCACACAGTTTGGTTTCTGGACCACAGCCTGTGCCGTCGCAAGGATGCTCGCGAGACACCGGCGCACCACACCGTTTCCTTGTGGCTTCGGTTCTTATAGTCAACTTATAATCCTCTCCCTACCCTCTTTGCCGCCGATTTTCTCACTGTTCTTCTGTTCCATCTATCTGGAATTTTCCCATATGATGCACGAGTAACGACGCATTACTTGTACGTCCGTGCCAGTGATTCTATATCAAGACAAGACAACGTGGTAAGCCGATCCATTCGCTTTTGATCTTTCTTTATCTGATTCGATCTTCCCCATATCAGTGTGGCAACACTGCATCAGGCGCAATTCAGTAAAGTCCGACTTGATCAAAGTAGGTCAGTGGTGCCTGTTTCTTCACTAATCGCTAAAGTAGACAATACATTCATTGTAGGGGAGTCAAAGAACCCTTCGCGAGTTGGACGTTGCCCGCTTTGTCAGCTTACAGAACGTCTGGCTATGTTCGGCACTCTGTTATTTCCGCGTCAACAGAGCCCGAGTTTTCATTTCACCCCATATTCTACTACGGCAACTGCAACTCTCCTCCAGGGCCCTAGGGCATCATCCTCATCGGAACCGAGCATGTCTGCGTAGATCATGGTATAAAAGCAATACGCAATCTACTGCTCAATAAACCTCACTCAGAGACACTATCACAATGTCGAAAGAAATCGTAGGCACGCTCAAGATTGACCATGGCGTCGATCCAAGTGGATCCCTCATCTGTACGGTCCCTGTGCGGGTGCCGTCTGCAAAGATGGCCCCAGATCTCTCCCTCTCGTACCACTCTGCCGCCAATTCCGCGTCTGCAATCGGCATGGGATGGGTACTCAAAGGCGTGTCGTATGTCGAACGCATACCAGCGACCGTTGCTCAGGATGGTTATCGAGGTAAGCGAGCCGTCTTTTTATCAGAACTCTGACTAACGCGCTTCCTCCTGTGTAGGTGTGATTAATTACGACAGTAAAGACTGTTACTCACTCAACGGTCAACGGCTCATCAACATTGGTGGTAACGAATATCGCTACGAACTCGAGCAATGGTCCAAGGTCGTTGCGCAAGGAAGTGACCCCTCCAATCCTACTTCGTGGATCGAGTACTTGCCCAATGGCTCCCGTCGTACTTATGGTACTTCGACTGTAAGTACTACCTGATTTATCTGGTTCTCCAACGTTGACAACGTCATTTAGGACTCCAACATCAAGGCAATAGGCAAAACAGCTACCCGCGTTTGGGCTGCCACGGAGTTCACCGATGCCTTTTCGAACTATGTTTCATACTCCTACAACAATGATACAGCACTAGCGTCTAGTTCTGGGGCCTTCTATATCGCCGAGATCTCCTACGGCGGCAATCGCAACCTCAACATGGCTCATCAGCGTGTCATCAAATTCAACTATGAGACACGATCTGATAAGCGAATCAAGTACGTCGGGGGAGCGAAGGTAGCTACGGATCAACGTCTGGCCTCGATCGACGCGAAAGTCAACGGAAAGCTCATCCACACGCACAAGTTGACATACGACCAAGCGCCATCCACAGGCGGGAGTAGATTGATTCAAGTGACCCTCGTAGATGCGCAGTCAGGGGCCAGCGTTCGGCCCCTCAAATTCTCTTGGGTCAATGGAAATCCGACAATATTCGATAGCGTCAAGGCCCCAGTCGAAATTAAGACCAATGATACCACCTCGCAGATATTCCCTTTAGATGTTTCAGCAAAAGGGAAAAGCGACATCGTCATCGCGTCCAAGCGCATTCCAGTGCGTACAACCCGTACACACCACCCACACCATCCACACCATGTACCGCGTGCGGGTAACATTCAGAAGCTTCACCTCGCTGTCCACGAGACGGACGCAAACGGCACCATATCTGCTATCCCGAGTTCGGAGTTCCAAGACGACGGAATTGATTATCCAACACACCTCATACCCATAGACATCAATGGCGATGGCCGAAACGATTTCTTGCACATTGTCAAGACGTTGAATTCGTATACGCTCACAGTTTTGCTATCAACGCCAGGAGGTTACAAGAATCAACCAAGCTTTGTGTTCAGCCCCGAGTACATAGGAGGCTTCTTCCACGCTGGAGATTTCGAAGTAAGTGGTTGTTTATTTGTATCCTTCTGAGAAAATCAATATCTTATGGCGGTAGGGGAATGGTCGCATTGGGCTCGTATACATATATCAAGTCTTAAAATCCGGAACGCCGCAAATTAGATTTATTCAGTTTACTTCGGATGGGGCTACCTTTACGCCAAAGGCTCCCGTCGACGGGCCGTTTGGTGTTCGAGCGGACGCTGTGAAGGTAGTTGTTGGTGATCTGAACGGGAATCAGTAAGCTTTCCTCCCTTCCATCTTCCGCCCTTTCTAAGACGATATCAGCGCCGAGGATGTGTTCCTTATGTGGTCCAAGAGCGCATTCGTCCAAATCGACCTCCTTGAATCCCAGAATGGAAGTCTCGTCTATAGGAGCGACGAACCCCTTGCTAGCGCAGGCAAGAGTATCGATTACCTTTCCACCATCTCATTTCTCCCATTCGGCGCAGATGAGGACGGTAAAACTAGTTTACTCGTGGCTACCAAGAACCTGTCTGGAAACTTGCAAGTACAAATGCTTCGAAGTACAGGCCCGACCCTCCTACCACCCACGGCGCCCATTGTAACCGACATCCCCTACGACGGAAACTTGACACTCGCGAGAACTACTACTCCATTCGCTGTCGACCTCTTGAACACGTTCTCCCCAACAGTGGGATCAACGAAAGTGGACGTCCTCCGGTTCTTCGGTGACAGTTTCGTCAAGGTCTCTGGAGTTACTCAGCCTGGGGTACACTCCTCTTTCGTCTCCTGGGCGGATCTTCGTGGCATAGGCAGAGCGGACTGCGTTCTCTCGACGATGGATACCACGGGAAAACTGAGTATAACCCCCATGCCCTGCTCGACACTTCAACCTATCGACTATGTCACCGGTTACGAGAACGGGCTTGGCGCGAAGGTCAGCGTTACCTACGCACCACTCAGTGATCGCACTACGTACACCACAGATGCCACTTCTCGGTTAAGCAATGGGGTTGGGTCCCCACTGTCGGCTGTCAACGGGATGGCTCGTAACGTCTCGTTCACGACGACACTTTCGTCGTCCTCTGCTTCCGCTCTCTCCCCTGTGGCTGCTCAAGGACGATCCCAAATCGTCTATTTCCCTTCTTATGTCGTCAAACAGCTCTCTCATGCGCCATACGCGGCGAAGCCTAGTCTTGTCGACGAGACAGCATACGCCTACAAGAATGCACGTTACTCCTATGATGGGCGCGGCTGGCAGGGCTTCGAAAGCGTAGACAAAATCAGCAGGAGTTTAGGTTCCCAGGTGACTACGGCATACTACCAGAGTTTCCCTCTTCTCGGTCAAATCAAGTCGGTGACATGCGTCCTGGCGAACACGAGCACACTAATGCAAACCACTGCGAACTCCTGGAAATCGATTCCTGGCAACGGGAATAAGAACCAGTATATCGCTTTGTCGGCTGTCAAAGAAAGCTTTTACGAGGCAGGAGTCCCTACTTACGATGTCGATGTTTCGTACGAAAATGACTCGTTTGGGAACATAACGACGACGACCATCCAGACGCAGAACACCAAGTCACCGCTCACCATCCTCTCAGAGTACACCAACAACTCCTCTTCCTGGGTCCTTGGGAACAAGACTGCTGACATTGTCAAGCAAGGTGCGACCATCTTGAAACAGACAAAGTACTCCTACTACCCTGGATCATCCGTGGTCACGGAAAACAGCCAATGGGTGAAGGATAACGAGTGGTCCACCCAAACTGCAGAACTCGACGCCGCTGGGAACGAAGTCGTCATTCACGGACCAGGCCCCGCGCTCCGCAAGCTAGCCTACGATGCCACGTATTCGCACTGCACATCATCCTCCGTTTACACTTCCGCCGACAACAGCCTCACTGAATCAGCTGCCTATGATCTCGCCTTCGAGCAGCCTACTGCGACAACGACGCCAAATGGAGAGGTAACAAGTGTCAAGTATGATGTGCTGGGACGGATGGTTGAGACAAGCCTTGGAGGGGTTGTTGTCACCAAGCAATCATACGAGGTAGCAGGCGACGATTTCCGGAAAGTCGAATACGGACTCCTCGACCCCGCGCAACAAACAATGTACAAGACCGTGAGCCACATCGATGGGATGAATAGGGTTTGGTTGACGGAACGGCCAAGGCCGGACCAACCCAACACCCTTATCTTCTCAGAGATGGAGTACGATGGGGCTGGTCGCCTCGTACGTAGGAGTCGCGATTACTTCTCGGGGAGTACACCAACATATTCGACCACGACTTACGATGCGCTCTCCCGAGTTATCAAGAGGACTAACCCAGCAGCTAGCTCCGATGTAGCGCCTCTCACTGTGACATATGAATATTCCTTCTCTGGCGGAAGTACCAAGGTTACCCAGAGGCGTTCTGACGGGCAATCGGCCAACGACGCAATTACTACCCAATATGTCCAAGCTCTCCCAAATCCCCAGCCCTCTTCGCAAAACCTGGTACGGAACTTTGTTGTCAAGGTCGTAGATGAAGTAGGAAATCCTGTCAATACCGAATACGATGGCTTGGGACGACCTATCGCCATTTCTGATGCAGGAGGAGTAGAGCTCGCCGTTCAGTGGGATGGAACATCTCGGATCATAGAGAAGAAGATATCCCAATCAGACGGAGGCGCACCGAAGCTTATTCTACACAATTCATCCGTATACGAGGACGACATATGCCAAACGACGGCAGTGAACAACCTTTCAGGGACCAAGTCAACCATGAAGCTGGATTGGGTTCAACGCGCAATTGAAAAGAAAACCGCAGACGAGACGCTCACGTTCAAATACGATGTTGGGGGTCGCTTCCCGAAGGAACGTCTTGTATCTGTCTCATCTTCGAACAACATCCAGCGTACTTATGATTACGACATTCATGGCCACCTTACCTCCGACACGCTCACCATTGACGGGGAGTCCTACGCGTCGAGTTACACTTGGTCCTTATCCGGCGCGCTGCTGCAGGTGACCAATCCTGACCGCAGTGTCGTCAACCGTACGCTGCTCACTGATGGCAAATCTATCAGTGATATTGAGCTCCTTGATGCAAGCGGCAGTAAGCGCGCCTCAGTGGCGCTGGGCGACTATAGTGATGTTTTCTCTCGACCGCTCAAATGCACATTCGGTAACGGAATCGTTTCGACGTCGGCACTGGCAGATAACGGTACCGTCGCCTCGCTCTCACTCGCTAGGAACGGAACTTCACTCCACAGTCAATCATGGAAGATAGATGCCTTCAGCCGTATCCGCCAACACGATGTCAAGTCGGGATCGCTCGACCAAGGCAGCGGAAATAGTTCCTACGCTTATAACTCTGCTGGTAGGTTATCCCGTCACCTCCCCTGTCTTCCTCAGGCTGAACGACTTTTGTTTAGGCCAGCTTACTAGCCGTTCCCTTGCTGCTACCTCGAGCACCGCGCAGCCTGTTGAAGCATTTTCGTATGACCAAAGCGGGAATCTCACGAAGATAGGTGAATCGTTATTCGTGAACAACGGCTGGCAACTCTCCGAAATCCGTGACCAGTCCGGGGCTACGCAGTACAGCTTCAAATACTCGGACGATGGCAACATGACCGCAAAACTGGACGCTTCAGGCAAAGAAACACGGGTCATGAAGTATGACACAGAAGGGCGCCTCTCAGAAGTCGACGGAACTACGTTCGTCTATGACTTTACAAGCCGACTCATCAAGGCAACGCTGCCTAATGGAGACGTCAGGATCTACCCCACTCAGTCCTATGAAATTGACATCCCTGCCAGTGGCGAGACAGTCAGTACCTCATATATCGTTCAAGGGTACAGGCGCGCCGCCTTGACATCGTCGAGTGGATCATCCTCTGTAAACTACTTCCACACCGATCATCTGGGAAGCATCACTGCAGTGTCCGACGAATCTGGGGACCTTATCACGCAATACGAGTACGATCCCTACGGGCAAGTTCGGATCATCAAAGGCGCAGATGTATCGCGGTACAAGTTCTCTGGCAAAGAGAAATTCGGGGATTTGTATTACTTTGGGGCGAGGTTCTATGACCCAGAGGTGCGCCGCCACTCAGCTGTTTCCGCTAACTCGTAAACTGACTCCGTGATTCAGATTGGTCGATTCCTGACGATTGATAACTATCCATTGTCAATGGAAGGAATCAAGCCTTCGACATTCAATATGTATCTATTCTCACGTAATGACCCTATAAACTTCATCGATCTCAATGGAAACGTCCCTTGGTGGCACTGGTACGCGCTCCTTGGAGTCTCAACGGGAGTCGATCTGATATTTCTAACAGGCTTGTTGACGCGGTTCTTGTTGCGGTCGGAATTGCGTGCTTGTTCATACCAGTGGTCGGGTCCATCATTGGGGGCGCCTTGATTGGTGCAGGCGTGAATGGATTCGGTTACGACATCCAGGCGTCCATCTCCGGGGAGAACAACGATAAAGACTGGGGAATACAACTGGGAATTGGGGCTGCGATAGGCGCTATAGGTGGTGCGGCGTCGGGACTCCTTGATGCTGCGCTGCCTGCTGCTTCTTTTGCCAATCTCGCTGGCGCAACCGGCGCGGGTGGACTCAAGATCGTGGGGACGTTTGTCCTCAGGACGACTATTCGGATGGGCATACAGACAGCCCTTGGCAGTGGGCTCAGTGCCTTGGGAACGGTCATGGAGAACGCAATATACGGCCGTCCTTTGGGCGAAGGTGTCGCTCAGTCTGCAGCAACTGGTGCTTGGCAAGGTGCCGTCGCCTCTGGTGCGTCCTCTCGTGAACTAAAAGTATGTCTACTGACACTCAAATTAGCCTTCGACTTCGGTATCGGACTGAAGGGGGAAAAGACAGCAGTCAACAAGTTCTGGCACCAGAAGGGCAGCTACAACGTGACCCCTGTTGCCAAAGTTGCGACCAAATTCAACCCAACCAAACTTCTTATCGAGCTCGGAACCAACCTTGTCGGTCCGGCCGTCGACATCGCCACTGGAGTAGCAGCCTCTGAGATCGACAGATCCAAAGAGTCGCAGGACAATCAAACCGCCCAAAGCGTTGCGCCCGGGCAGATCAATATAATGGCTGGATCTCAAATCCCGTTCCCCAGATTCCTCCCTATCGAGAACGTGAGCTTCTTGTAGGCAGTGGGTCTCAGAGACAGCTTTCAGCAGAGTACAAGGTGGTGGTGATGGTTATTAGCGAACAAGTCTTTCGAAACTTTAAACGCAGACATTGTTATTCTGTCACGATTAGGTACAATAGAATGTAATCGCACGAAATCCCTGTTATCTCAAATAAGTACCTCCCTCGTGTAGTCTGCTATCCTATTTCGGCTTCGCGTCTTGACTATGGCCTGAATAGCTGCGAGTCTGAAGGCGAAAAGAAAGTTGTCCATATTGTCATTTTCTCACGGCTGATTGCACTTCGTTTTTTATAAGCAGAGTTCCCCTGAGTCCTACACCGACGGAGATCTACTGAAGTAAGTAAGTCTATCATCATCGCTCTGTTGAATACGTGCCTAAGCGTCAATCTTCACGGACATTCGAACATTTCGCTGTGTGACTGCACTAGGATAATACCCCCATTACGTGGAAGGACACGATCCTGATCACTCGGAAAGAGCAAGAGGAGAGCACTATCATCGAACACACTTGCAAACCTCCCGACTCTGAAGCCGTGTCTCTGATACGGAGATTTCAATTTGATTTCAATTTGGTGAATATGCTGCCTCACAACCCTTCGATACACATTGAGCGAAATAAGTTTCACGCGCAATGCTTACAGAATATAGACGCTTCTCATAGGGCGGAAATAGATTCAAATCAAACGGATTGAAGATTGGTCGATTCTCCCGTCTTCGTTGGATGCGGATCAGAGACAAACATACCAGGTCACCGGTCAAGACTCGTCGCCACTGCCACTTCTCTGTACGACGGCTATACGCTACGGAGTTTGCGCTGTTATCAGCACCCAATACCAGCGCGTGTCGAAGTGTGCGGTAAGCATCCCTCTGGTAAATTGAGTGCCCACACGAATGTCCCAATCGTGGGAAGGCCTTCTGATGCACTATGTCCTATGGAAGCCAGAAGTCCACCTCGTGTTCTACGTTACCTGAATAATTTCATATCCTCCTACTACCCACGACCTCATTCTTAAGCCAATGCCTTGGTCCCTCCAGTTTCGGTACCCACTAGCTCACAATTCAAGGCACCGAAATTCGAATGCCTTTCTCTCGGGAGCTTTTCGGCTGATCAGCTATTTTTTCCTTTCCACTTCACGCTTTACCCTCGGCGTCGATATTCTCCGGTCTTGATGGCGTTTCGTCCAAGCTGTAGTTTGAGGCGAACAACCTCAACATATGACACGGACCGGCTCCGTATGTCTGTATGTAGGACAAGGTCTATGGCTATTGATGAACCGTCTGCCTGAGCGAAGAAAACTGCTCATTGAAAGCTGTCCAGCGTCTCAGCTATGATATTCGGAGGACTCCACAAATATCATGAAGTTCGAGGTATAAAGAGAGCCTTGTGTACCTGATACTCAACATCATAAACGCGATGAACCAAACGGGACCTGATTATGGCTCACAATACGGATTCTATTACAACCATAACCGCTACCAATCTGCTGATTCGTCTCCGCCGAGTATGTTCGCGCACGATCGTGTTCTCCGCCCTTGGACTCACCGCCACCCACAGGTAATCTTCCCGATTCAAGCTATCCGGAGCCCTGGCCTCAGTCGCAGTCGCCGACCTCGCCAATGATGCCTGGCAATGTTTATAACACGGGTCAAACCCAGCATTATCCCTCTTATCCACCAACGACACCCAATTACCACGGGCAATCATACGACCAGCAGTTCTACCTGACGGCTCCGAGCGTGCAGTCTCAGAGTTCCAACTTCCTTCTAACAGATGATTGTGCGCGCAAATTCTACAAGACTTTGATTATGATTTACTTCCCTACGCAGTTACAACAGCGGTTCACCAGAACCATCACCCAGACATCCACTCGTACTACAATCCTCCGGTTAGTAATGATAACCGTCCTCCGGTCGATGGACAATGGATCAGTAGTTGTAAGTTTCTTCCTGCCTTTTCCAGGCACTCGTTGAATGTATCATTACGGTAGTGCCGTTTGTTCAGCATGGAAGCCTGGAGCCTGGACCTTCTACGACTTCGCCGTCCACCACGAGGCAACTAGCCACCGATGCCGTGTCCGACGCTGCTGAAAAGAGACGTGTCAATCCCCACAGATTCTTCTGTCAATATTGTGACAGGGGTTTCACGGCGAGGCATAATTATATCCGTGGGTCGTGCATTCCGTTGAATTGGTGACATTGACTTATCTGCCTATCCCTTGACTTTAAGGCCACCTCGGAGCCCATAACGATGAGAGACCATTTGGTTGTGAATGCGGCTCAGCCTTCACGACCAAGTCAGACCTCAAGCGGCACCAGCTCAAGTCGAAGAAGCATGGGAATGGTCAAACCTACGCAGCGGAATGAGTCAGTAGGACGGCAATCTCCTGATGTGTTGCTTCCTTTGGTATTTCCTAACCTGAGTGTCAAGGTTCTCCCCAGTGATGTCATGCCTTCGAACTTTGTATTATGTGAATCTTGGCAGCACGCCCCACGCCAGATACTTCCGTTACCCAGGTCCAGATGCTGTATGATCAAGCTCCAGTTCTTAAGTTTCGGGGTGATACTTTGACAAGTAGATTGAACGGTACATTGATTCGGATACCAGCTACTTTGTACCGAACTTGACGACTCTCAGATGGCTAAGTATATCCGGTGTATAGAACCCATCCGCTGATCCGTAAAAACAACCTAGGGACAATTGGGCCCGCTCATTCGCCGATTGTTGCAGTTCCGAGTCCCATGGAATACGTGAGCGTTAGCCCATTAAGACTTGAGGCGACGAAGGTCGTAGGTCGCCGTTTGCTAATCTCCAATGTCAACGTCTCCCAGGGCATCAAAATGAAAGTTTATCAAATTTTATTATGGAAGCCCTCGAAGGTGTCTTGGCCTTGAATTAATTACCGGCTGTGATTGGAGTTGGACGGTGGTCTGAATTGACATATGCGCACGGCGCAAGGGGTGCCTGGGACTCGAGAGGGAGACATCAGGGGACACTCAAGGGGGTGGTTTCCTTATTCCCGATCCAGTCGCCAGCAGCCTTGGGCGACGAATCCGTGTCCTCCTCATAGGAGTAGGTAAAAATATCCAAAGACGATGCCATCCACACGTTAGGATGGCCTTCGGTGATGGCCTTCACCGTGAGTACGGAGAGGAAGATGATATAAAACATGACTAAACCAAAGGAGGACGATGTTAGCATAATTCACAGAGAACATAGTCAAGCACGCAGAACGACCATTCCATCAACACTACCGAGAGATAGGGTCGGGGAGAAGAGACAATTTAAGGGACACGCACGGGCAATACAGTTTCTGTAGGAATCTGGCTCAATATCACACAAAATCCTCCAGCCACCTGGGCAATACGTGAGCTAATACTGGATCAGTGCGAGCAAGACTGCGTACCGATGTGGGTGTCATGCGCGTCCGCGCCCAGTATTTTCATCATGCCGGGTGTAAGGGAAGCAGTCACCAGCCAGAGCACCCAGAGAATAGCTTGAGAAGGGAGATAAGGACTTGACATGATCCGAATTGACGTTACTGGTACGTACAAAGCCAGATAGTCTCGAATAAGACCGTCTTCATGAAAGAGTTTGGTGGTGAAGCTAACCTAGAAGTGAGAGAATTTCGGAACGGAATCGCGTAAATGAGTGATGTCAATGACGAGGTTGGTTGAGGCACATACATAGCAGGTATGGACATGACGGTAAATAGGGCGGTAGCGAGGCCCATGCTAGCGATCACTGGTGCAGTCCCAGCAACGGCCATGATTCTGATGGCATACACTTCTCCGATGACAACAAAAATGGCAAACCCATTAACACAACCTAGATCAACGGTGAAATCAAATATGTGCTAACTCGGTGCCGGGGATACACGTACCTAGGAGGAAATTGTGTGCTGTAGCGAATGTAATCATCGCCGGCTTTTCGAGTACAGCAAGCGGATGAACGTGGATGGGTAGAATACAAGGAAGTTTTGGGGTGTGGACGGTGGAACGATGGAAGGTGGTTGCTTGACCCCGTGCTCGAACGTATTATTTATATAGCGTGCACGAGTGTATGGTAAATTCCTTAGCCATTCCATGCTATCCATTTGATGCGCCCGACTTCCACGCAGGATACGCTGGCAGTGACGATGAAGTTACCCTAACCTCTCTTCATTGAGATGGGTTTCTGCGTGATTGATACGTTGTTGGTGCGCGATGATTCGATCCGGGATGAGCGCTGCCTTTTGGATTTTGATCAAACAACGTGGCTCCCATAGAAGAATATGCGGCAAGGTGTATATTGTGGTACGTGGCACACGGAATCTAATTTGCGTATCGGCGGTAGTAAAAGTCGCTGGCCGATGCAATCCAAACAATAGGGAATTTGTCCATGAATAATTTTGAAGGTGAATATATTGAGGGCGGCTGTGTGAACTTTGAGCATGACTGTCAAAGGATGGATCAGATTGGAAGCCGATCAAGACGCAAGACCGACACGCATGCAGGAGGCAGGTTAATGAATGTGCTTCAGATCCGTGTACAGCGATAAGGCCTGTCTACAATAACTGCGAGAAACCTTGTCAAGGCAGACGCAACGGAGACTTTACACCCGACAAAGTCGCGGGGGATCATTCCCCCTTTCGATAAAAAGGATAGGCCGTCCTCCTGCTGTTCTCGCATCCTTCAATTGCTCAATGTTCACTGCAAGCCGACCCCATTCCCTTCTCCTCGACGCCCTCCATATTACTACCTCCGTCGCGCCCCAGAACGGTATGACTCCACCGGCCAAATGCTGCGAGAATACGTGGCACAGAGGCAGAGTCGACCGTCTGGACAGCTCCACCGTTGTCAATTTCGGGAAGTGCCTTGACGACGCGGCTACGTCTAAGGACACAAGGGGAGCGTAGAAGTGCAGTGTGCGAAGAGCGGCGAGGGGGAGCTTGGTGAGGGCGGTGGCGATTATTCGTCCGTGCCTTGATGATGATGAAGGGATAGCAACGGTGAAGTTGGGTTGGGCAGCCGAAGATGAGGATGTCCACCCTTCGAGTTGCAGCCCCCAATCTTCGTCAATCTTCAGTTTCTTGATTGCCTTACGTGACGACACCCTCCGCCCAAGTACATTGAAAAACTGGGAAATGCGGCCATTCGAGCTCCGGGGATTGGCGATCATTCGAAATCTAGTCGGTGCGCAGTTCGCAGTTCGTAGGAAACTCTCGCACGACTCCATATCGTCTTCTAGGAGCTCAAGATATTTTAGCCTTGGTAAATAGATGGCACCGTCGAGGATCTGTTCGGGCTGCGGGGTGGGTAAGCAATGCGTCAGGGATAGCACCTCGAGAGCCTGCATGTCCTGGAAAACGTCGCGCATGAGCGTGTAGGACAGACGTGGCTGATAACCGAGCTTCAATGTGGATAGATTGGGGCCTTGTAGCAGCGGCGAGGTCCACGAAATTGTGCAAAATTCGAGTTCGATGTATCGCAATGGAAGGAGGGGTCTACTGCCGAATATGGTTTCCGGAATCACATATGTCGTCGGGTAAGACGGCTTGATTCTTAAATATTCGAGGAGAGGGGCATCTCCAAGCTCGGAGAGACGGTGAAAGAAAGCAGCAAGATCGTGGGCGTGAATATGGACATCGAGAAATGCGATGCGATGGATCTGGGCACAGAAATCCTTCACGGCTTCATGGTACTCGTGTCTTGCTCTCGGCGATTTCAAGAAGGGATTCAAGCCGATACAAAGAGGCGTATTCGACTCGGAGGATAATTTCCATGCGCGAAGGAGAGTGGATGGGGTCGGGTGGCCATTGATGATCGTCCACAATGAAGGCGTGCTGATCACGATCGCATGCCATTCAAGGCAAACACGAGCGAGGGAGAGTGTCCTGCACAGAACTGGGGTGGATTGCCACAAGATGTCCCACTCACTCGGCCTGGGAGACACGGCATATTCGAAGATGTCAGTCAAGAGTTCGCGGGGAAGGGCGTTGATCTTAGACATGGGCGTGACGGGCGTGACGCCGAGGTTGTCGACAGTGGGTGCAGGTGGAGATGAGGTATACTTATATGAACTCTGGAGTCCTTCGCCAAATATTTGAGGGCATGGGAAGCCGAAGAGTTCGGAGTATGTGCAAGCCTCGGGCTCACAGCGCTTCTTGTCGGAGGTTCGCCCCGACTAGACACAGTGAGATTTCAGAACATATACAGTGCTTGTCACCAGGTCACATCAACTCATTTGGCTGGAGGCGCCTAATTTTTGTATTTTTCTTATTATAATTTTGTAAAGTGTTATAAGCACTTAGAAATGGTCCCACAATCATTAGATAGACCATTGCTAGCCTTGTTGTGCGCTGTGAAGCCGTGTCGTAGATCGCGCTGTCATGGGGTGACGCGCAGGGCTCCCGCGGTCCGGGAGGGCCGAAGACCAGGCCGAGGTAGCGCATACCTAGCGCTCGAGGGCTGTTAACCCGAGCAGGGGAGGGGTCGAGGCCTCGTTCCGACGTAGAGCCCGAGGGGCGCGATGAGAGTGCGAGGTTAAGAGGAAAATTGATTACGTCATAGAATCGTTACACGGATGTAAGTACTCGTCGTGTCAGCTAAGTGGAATAGAGAAATATGTATGTATGTGTATGTACTTCTGCATTACATGCGCGCCAGGTCAACACGAGCACTTTTGATTTTTTACTCAGGAAATCAGTGAAACAAACCCTATTATGTAATGCAAATATCCATATATGGGAATCTTAACCCTAAATTTAATTATATCATCCCCCTAAGTCATCCCCTAACATCGACTAATAATGTTCACGTCCATCATTACACTTGGCGAAATCCGTCGATGAGAAGTATACTTCTTCACTGCATAGGCAGCCTGCTTGACATTCAAGCCATGTCTACAATTTGAATGAGTAAGTTAGCTGTATCAAGCTGAATATTTAAATGTACCTGTATGCATCCATATATCTCCAACAATGCTGGAAATAGCGGCGAATGTTCACGGTCGTTACTGCGTCGAGACACTTGGGTACTAATTCTTTAGCAGTTGGGAATGTTCCATCAGCAAGGTCCCGAAAGTCTATAGTCAGATACGGTGAGATTGTGTCGTACAAGTCAATGAATCACTTACGCCGCTTAAGCTGAGACCCCACCATCTCGATCGGGTTCAGTTCGCAATGGAATTTGGGTAGAAAAACACATTTGTGGCCTGCTTGTTCAATAATGAGCTGCAGCAAAGGTTTTTCGTCGCGGAAATCAGATTGAAGGGATAGAACACGCTGCATACAGCAGTCAGATGAACGCTCGAGGTCCTCTTCCTCTTCGCAAGCCCCTCGATTGGTGTCCTCAGCACCGAGTCCTTCAATTTCATCTTCTTTTGCTTTGGCTTCACGCAACGCCTTCTCCCGAGCTTCCTGTGAAAGCTTACATGTTTTACATGTTGCAACAAGCTTACTCCCATGCTTTGCCTTGAGAGGAGCAAGCAACCCACGCTCATCTAACACACGCTCCAAACCTTTTGGTTGACCGGCAAGGGAGTGACCTTGTTTATCGACTTCATCTGTATCGTCGGGGAAAACCATCAGCTGTATTTCCCCAGTCGAAGGGATGACAGTGCTTCGCATCTTCGGTTGCTTGCCACCTGGATTACGCTTCATCTTGTGGGCTAACAGCGCGTCTGATGCGAATGCGGCATGAGCGGATGAGCAGTCATAAACGAAGACACCGATGCCATCAGGGAACTTTGCCTCGAAGATTTTAATAGCATCCTTTGTCTACAAAGGATGCTCAGTGGATGGCAATGTCAAAGCACAGTATTACTTACCTGCTTGATGAGTTGTGGCATGTCCCACCATGGATCATGTTTTGCACCGGGGTAGATGATACGTCTTGCATCGAAGCTGTTCAACCGATAGTTCATAAACGGTGCAGGCGGAGGTGGCGGCACCCAGTCGTTTCCTTCATAAGACCGACCGTTGGCAGAGGAAGCTGTACCTTTTGGTGGCGCCGGAGCCTCTGGTAACTTCAGTTGCTGGCTGATCTCATATTCATCAAGGCGTAGGAACCCGCATTCTTCAATGATGAAGTCCGAGACATGTACAATACGGCCACGGCTCTTGTTACGCAATGGCTGTTCACCATCTCGCATCCAGGCGAAATTGTCGAGCTCGTTTGCGTGAATGCACGTCTCATCATGGAACATCACATAATGACGCTTCTGGTCTGGGGCGAGTGTCGCCGCAATGGGAGTCATATCCTTGCCTTCATATGTATGACTGTACCTGTATACGTGGATTTATTAACTACTTCGACGGTGAAAAAAATCATACTGACGGAAGGACCTCCTCAAACATGTATGTGAGAAATTTACGGCGAGATTCAACGACGTCAGGTCGTTCGTGGCCATCTACGTAAACTCCTTTCTGAACACGAGACAGGCTAAAGCCCATCTTCCTGAGCCAACGGACTGCGGTTGATTCACTTATTGTGTCCTCGATTTGAAGTGATGGAAAGAGATGGCTGTTGACGTAGCGGCACAACTTCGTAGGCCGCAACTCCATTGTATTATTAGTGGTGTATCCATCAATAGAGACAGCAAGCTCACCTGTCCGTCATATCCTCCCTTCCCAACGGGCACCAGACCTTTCAACCACTTGTCAATGCCAGCGCGAATCTCTGGCTCATTGAAGGTGGACTGGTGGTGTGCCCCTTTGCCTCTCTTGCTTTGTGGAAGCTCCCCAGTCCGTAGAATGTGCGAGGCCATGAAGCGAAGCCGCCGAGCAAACCACGGACCCTTTCCAAAGCGCGCTGCAACGGTGTCACTTGCAGTTTGCATTGGCGTGATTTTGGGTGCCTTCTTGCGAAGAATTCGGCGCATCGCAGGACGAGAATTCTGAAGCTTCATAGCGTGAGTGTCGAGTCGTTCCTGGAGCTTCTTTGCGAGGGCCGTGTATTGGTCCAAGGCCTCCAGATCCATCAATGTGTTCTTCATAGCTTCTGAAGATAAACCAGACTGCTTCGAGCCAACTTTCTTCTGCAGTTTCTTGATCGCTTGCGCCAAGTGTTTGTACTCGATGGTAGATCGAAAATGCGGCCCCTCTGGGTCGATGCCTGCCTTGCTATGATCCGCAAGGACAGCAGGCGCATTCAGAGGGTCGTTGGTGAAATCGGAGCTGGGCCGAGATGTCGCGAAGGTTGTCAATGGGGGTGAGCCAGCGGGTTCTGGTGACGAAGCTCCAGACGGCGTTGATGGGATCGAATCCAACTCGATATCGGGCTCTGGTAGTGCTGACTCGGATCTAAGAGATGGACTGGGTGGGGTCCCGTCACTGGATATGCCACTGAATCGCACATCTGGAGATGATGGTGTCGAGCTTGACAGATTGTTTTCGACGTTGATATCCTTGCCGTTATCTGCCGGAGTGGCCTGGGATCACTTGATTAATGTCTGGCTGCGCAACATATTTAACTAAACTCACCTCACAGATATCACTGTCACTTTCTTCACTATCCTCCCGGAGACTGACCGCAGGCAGCGGAATATGGGGCTATCATCTATTAATTTCATATTTATAGAGCGAGTGACAATATTTACCTTGAAGAACTGCGTGATGCGCTGCGACATTTTAACGGCGCGAGCCTTTACCGTCTTTCCCCTATCGTTGCGCCATCTGGTTGTCCGAGCCTTCTTGCTATCCTCTGAGGGCGCGGCACTGCTCTCACTCCTCTTCCGCTTGAGTGGTAACTGCCCTACTTGTCCCTGAAATGAAGTCCAGTTCAACATCACAAGCTTCTTTCCGTCTTGACCTACATTCAACGGTTGACTCAATACTAGTTCACTCTCAGAGAGCTCCTCAGAATCGGATGAAGAGAGAAAGTCACTGTCATCAAAGACAGTCTTATCGGATTGGACAACCACATCGATGGCGTCCCCACGTTTGGCAGCTTCGCGCTGTAACGCCGCAACTTGCTTCTTATTCACCTTCTTTCTTCCCATGTGCGCAGTTGCGAGAGTTGTTGTCCGAAAGCAGCGGAACACCGTGGGAAGATTTGAGATCTCCACGTAAAACGCATTCTTTTCATTGGTTTCCTGCCTAGAAAAAATTACAAAAATGTACAAAAATTCCCTCAGTGCTGTGCACCACTTGATGTGACCTGGTGACAAGCACTGTACGCTCAACAAAAGCATTCGCCGGGCGTCTATCCATTGGAAGATGCGACTAACTAAACTGGGACGGCTGGGTAAATTCCTGATATGCGAGACCACTTCGCGCGTGATGACAGACCTTGGATAGCATTCAAGTCAATGCCTGTAGTGGCTGGTTCGCCGAGAATTACTGGTGCTGCAGCAGAATCATCTTTGGTACTACCATGAGCTATAAAGGCCCTGATCATCTGGAGACCAAAGTTTTGGATGCCAATCTTGGGCCAGTAGTCGTCAAGTAGTTGTTGTTCGTTGCTGTGCACTTTTACGCCTTCTCGAGTCAATACTATAGTCATTCTGAATTCAAGAAAGAGGGCACTAGCACTGCTAGGATCCGCGGAATACCACGAGCACGTTGAACAGCGCGCCTTTCTGTTCGACTCTGGGTGGGTGAAACACCAACAAGGTCTGAGTGGCAAACATACCATGTCCAAGGCTTCGGGGGTTGCGAACTTCCACTGGTGAGCAAAGAAGAGACGCGGACTTTGGGGGGATTCGGACGGTAACTGAAGGCATCTACGAAACCAAATAGAAGCGTTGTGAATCCCCTTGGAAATCCCGCACAACGGAAAGCAAAAAGATTTGACGAGAGCGAGATTCGAACTCGCGCCCCCGAAGAGACCAGATTGGTCGCTCATCACATGAGCTGGTCTATGTACCTTAGTCTGGCGCCTTGGACCGCTCGGCCATCTCGCCGACGAAAAGAGTTCGCACAGTGGTCATGTGCGCCGTGTCGGTGGACCATCCTCGGCTAGCTCCGATTCCGAAGGTCGTGAAATGATGAAAGCTTGAAATTTTGAAACTTCAATGAAGTACCGAATGACTACGACCATCATCTGGCCATGGACTACTTCCCTGTCGCACTCTGCATTCGGAATACTAAACTAATACACGGTGATGTTACCAGCCAGTGCGATGCCCATAATTAGGTCTGCGCCTTTCAGTTCGAAGAGAGAGCATCCCTTGAATTCTCTCCATAGCTGCCACTAGCAACCGTGGGGGTGCAGGCGTGCAAACTAGATAGTCTGGCGATAAGCGACACTGTATATGAGGCTGGATCTCTGCTTCGGCGTCGCTCGGCCTCCGTCAACTGTAATTATCGTTGTAGTATATTTTCTGGTGAGCTTTATCTGCATTTCGTTGGTCTACTAACATATCTCTTCCTTCTGCAGCTGGTGCGCTACATAGGCCTCTTCTGATTGCTTGGCATCTGCCAGAGAGGGCACGAAAACGTGTTTTATTAATTTCGTCCCCGTCAATATCTGATGTGGTAACTTCAACGCCGAAGGACGCGGCTAGGTCTTGTTCATCCTCCTGTGCAATCAGCTTGCGTTCGCAATGATACATAAACGTGGGTATGAACCAATTTGGCATTCAGGCATCGGGACTTACTATCGCGAACACTGCAGGAGCTACCCATGATCACTACCCATCGAAACCAAGGAATGGCTGCTCCAACTATGAGCGGTTGGATGTTGTATCGATCTCTGCGGATAGAAATCCTGCCAGCCTTCGCATATGTCCTCACTATTTCTACGGCCAACCTCGGGCCACAGTGTCGACCCCAACGCCTCAATTTCTTCATTCATTTAGTAGGAACTCGAAACGAGCAGAACTGCTGGGAACGAAACGCACTCCCAAGACCTTTGAACAAGTGTTATACGCCGTCCTGCCGCGGTAAAGCTGGGGGAAATGGGAAATGAAGTCCTTGTGTTCGCCAGTAAATCTTCGGCTTCCGGCCCGTTCTCTATAGCAGACATTCTAAACTACACCACAGCCGACTCCGAACGTATGAGTATGTAGGGGATATTCGACTGTGCATTGCACGCAACACATTCACAAAGCAAAGCCTCAAGCGCTCGCCACCTCTCCATTTTGCATGTCGAGCCTGATTAACGGCGAGTTCCGCAACCTGCTTCAACTCTTCGCTCGTCGGGTATACCACATCTGTAACTACGGCAAACTTACGGCCAAAAACCAACTTTCCAGCAGCTTCGATTAACTACGAGGACGGCCAAGTCTCTCTAATACGTGGCAACTGCTCCAATGTTCGCGGTCCAGCACTCAGGTCTGTCCGGCTATCTTTGGAATGCGTCGAAGGTCCGACCGTCGAGGAAGAGTTCTTGAAGAATTCCCCGGACAACCCTAAGCGAACTTCTAGGAAGTTCCGCTGATTGAGGATTGCTTTCTCTCCACTCGGGTGTGTACGAAGCACGCATGGGGGCCACAGCGCCCCAATTTGCTTGCTAGTTTGTATATCATCGACGCGGTTGATGAACCCATATTTCGGCTTGCTTAGAACGCGGATGCGGAGTTGAAATCGACTGCTGGCGCGGACGACGCATGCTTAGAACTACAGACTACAATAGATATGACTGGAAAACGGGGTCAAATCATCGTTCTGGTCGACGAACCCTACCTTCCATGCTCCGGTATTCCTTCGATCGCAGCCAATTCGGAGTGGTCCGGTCTTTCGAGGACAACGATCATAGAATTACGAAGACGTTCGTACCATTCAGTATGATTTCGCGTGGTTTGGTACCAAGCTGCCCGCGCTACCCACTCTCGCATGCCTTCCAGTTTTGCAGAGGAGTCAACCTAATCTTCCAGAAGTCAGATCACAGAGTCCGATCATCACGGTGGTGGTACCAAGGGAAAACAGACCATGGTAAGTCTTGTTCAATACCTGGATGTCACGGCTGTCGATTTGACAGCATGTCGAGTGCTCTTGCAGGTTAGCCGTCGGTTACAAGGCTGAGTAGGATTCGCGAAATATGAAGGCTATTTTTCCCGTCGACGTCGGTCTCGCTTACCATGCAAGATTGATGCCGGATCCGAATATGTCGCTAGCACAACCCGGCGGCTTGCCATATCGAACTCGAAGGTGACTAGCTCTAAGAACATCGAATGCATACGTCGCCGAGAGTTAATCGGTATCTAAGGTATATACACACAAGGCCACCACGTCTCGAATCCGCGATGTTCATGGCCTAGGCAGCGTCTCAGTGCGACTCAGCCGCGAAGCGTTATAGACATGGATGTCGCATTTCTCGATCGCGACGCATTGCCAAGTTCCAACCCACTTCGTTCCGCATCAATTGCATGTAGCGATGTATAAGAACCGTCGCTACATTCTCAAGCTCGCAGGTTCCTCGAAATTACCCCGCGATGTCGACAGCCCCCTTTTCGACTTCCTCCATCGACGAGGCTACTCAAAGTGTATTGAGCCGTAGTAGGAGCTCGAGCACCGAAGGTGGAAGTGAAGGCGAGCTTGAAACAATTTCGAAGGAAAAGGGCTCATCCTCACCCTCCTCCTCTGATATCGAAACCCTCGCCGACCCCAGTGACGAACAAGTTTCGCTCTCCAAACTCCGTAAAATCATCATTCTGGGCGTCTTCTGCTCGGCGCAGTTCTTCGACCTCTTCAACGCGAATGCTGTCATCGTCTCCTTGCCATCGGTCAGTAGCTTCAATATTCGTTGCAATTATATCCACGTTCCACCACTAAACCATTTCTCAGCTCGGTGCGGATCTCAACTTCACGCCAGGAGCCCTGCAATGGATACTCTCAGCGTATACCCTCACCTTCGCCTCCTTCATGCTGATCTCCGGCACCCTTTCCGACATATACCACCCGAAACCGATATTCTGTCTGGGCTTCGCCTTCTTGGGCTTGTTCAGCATCCCGGTAGCTGCGAGCGTCCACCCGATTATGGCCATCGTGTTTAGGGCGTTGCAAGGGATAGGTACTTGTTATATATTTTCCTCTTGTCTCTCGCTATGTGGCTGATGCTGCGGTTTGATTGATAGGCGCAGCGATGAATGTGCCCTCGGCGATCGCAATGATACGGATAACGTTTACAGATCCCGTCGAACGCAGCGGCGCATATGCAGCATATGCTATCGCTGGAACAGTGGGCAATGTCGCAGGTTTCGTCATAGGCGGCGTCCTCACTGCACGTACTTCTTGGCGTTGGGGTACGTGTCCACCTTAATTCATCAATAGCCATGCATCATTATCGCATGTCTCAAATACGCCAAGGAGAACTCATACTCACTGTGTAATATTGATCTTGGACAGTGCATTACCTAGTGGCCATTCTCGTTATTCCCATGGCTATTGCGGGGTGGTTCCTTCTGCCTCCGCACAAGGCGCCACCAAAATCCGAGCGTCGATCGATCGATATACCAGGGGTGTTGACGCTCACTGCAGGCCTCATACTCTTCGTGTACGCCATCTCTGACGGCGCAGAAGTTGGTGCGTGGTCGCCACAATCTGTAGAGATAACAGCTATATTCATTCGTATTGTGTTCGTCACGTTTGTAGGTTGGGGCTCGCCACAGGTAATAACAACGCTCGTCCTCTCCGTATTCGTCGTCGGCGCCTTCTTCGGCATTGAACAATACGTGTCGAACCCGGCCCTCCCGCCGAAGACGTGGACGAACAAGAACTTCATCCCGCTCTTCTTCTACGCGTGGAGTCCGTACTGGTGGTGCCTCAGCTGCGAGCTCCAGCTCGTCAGTGTTTTCATGGTGCGTACATCCTTCTGCTCTCACTTCCTCTCCTCCCACCACACCTCCCATCAAACCCGCCATCTCCACTTCCACTCAACACACCGCTCACACAGTCCACAGAACCTCTGGGGCGACTCCGCCCTCATCGCCGCCGTGCGCTGCATCCCAATGGGCGTCGCAGGCGGCATCGCCTCCTACCTCTCCGGGCGCTTCGTCCCCAAGCTGCCCCCGAACTACATCCTCGTCGGCAGCCAGGTCCTCATGGCCGTCGGCTCCGTCCTCTTCGCGCTCGCAGACACCCGGGAGAAGTACTGGCCGTACGTGTTTCCCGGGATGGTCGTCGGCATGCTGGGGCTCGCGGCGGGGTACGTCGCGTGCACGGCGGTGGTGATGGGCGGCGCGCGGAAGGGTGAGGAGGGTGTCGTGGGGGCGGTGATGTACACGGCGTACCAGGTTGGCTCGACGCTCGGGTTTGCTAGTGAGTTATCGCATGGTTATTGTGTCGCGAGGGTGTAGCTAACTGAGCGTGGTATGTATAGTTGTGACTTCAATTACGGAGGGCGTGAATTCTGGACGCGCCAATGACCCGATATCGCGGTTTGAGGGGTATGCGGCGTCGTTCTGGTCGATGGTCGCGCTACCGGGCGTCATGATAGTCATCGCCTTGTTCGTCAGGCCGTGAAGCGTTGATACGTTGATGCACATATGCACACCTAGATTATGTATTTTTGCTGTTCTCGTTTTCGTTCCAACGTCTCCGAAACCATGAACCAGATCATATGAGCAACCTTACAACAAACTTCAACAGGCGTCTTAGCTCAGCTGGGAGAGCAGCAGACTGAAGATCTGAAGGTCCCGTGTTCAATCCACGGAGATGCCATTTGTGCAAAGTAAGTTCTTTTGCCACTCATAACGAAAAAGTGTATGACGAGTAAGCTAATTAATTGATCGGGTGTAACAGGTTGTTCCAATCGTGATACCACTCGTCTCCTGCTTTACGCATCTGCATACGCCCAGGCCTCTCCTCACTTCGGTAATACCTTTTGATAACCTCTCCCTTCCTCCCCAATCTCACCTCAATAAATTCGAGTCCCAATGCACTCTCAAACGTTTGTGCAACACCCTCCCTCGAATGCACTGCTACGTCGGCAGAAAACCGAATCCCTCTGAGTCGAGGGAGGGACACGAGGAACCGGCGAACGCAAGGTTCTTGGAGGAAGGCCGCGAGGTCGACCCATTCTGAGCGGAGCTCCCAGAACTGCAGATTCGGGAGAAGAGTAGTAGCGATAGGGGAAGGGGAGCCTGAAGATTCCGTTGAAGGGAGGTGGGGTGTCTGCGACGTCGAGAGCACGCGCAGGTTCGCGAGGGGGCTTCGGGATGCCGACGCGGAGTTGGTGGGCATCATGTCCAGGGGCGAAGCGGCACTCGAAGAAAGCTTGAGGTGGGTGAGGTTAGAGGTCTTCCCGGCGTCCAGGAAGTAACCGAGCGCAGATGTCTCCAAGATACGCAGGGAAGAGGATGCTATTGGCGGCGGGAGCTCCGACTCTTTCGAGGCGATGGCGCCGTCGCGATTGGTACTCCCGAGGGCCTCTTCGATGATACTTCCTATTTCCAGGTGTTCGAGCTTGGTCTGTGATGCGAGGAAGCCGTGTACCATCTTCGAGGCGTACGAAGGGTGGATGGCGGCGTTGAAGATGAGACGTGTCAGCTGGAAAGGCGGGGCAGTGATTCTGGAGGCAGCGAAAGGCGACCACCTGACGGCGTTCGCGAGATGGATAAAGTGGAATGACTGGAGATGGGGTAGCCTGGTCAGGATGAGGTCGAGCTGTGAGTATTCGGATTGGGAAATGATCGGGATGTCGGAGCCATCAATGAGGAGGTGCTTAACCATGAGGCCCCGACGACGAGGACTCGGAGATACAGAACACGGTGGGCCGCTGAGAGACTCCGCGAAGCAAGCGAGCACTGTACGTCTTGATCCTGGGCTGGAAAAACGGGCAGGCCTCAAGGTGACGTCGGCGTACAGAATCGACTCGGACAACTGGGAGAAATAATGCGAGACGAGGAGAAGATTCAGCAGTGTTGGCCGATCATCGCGGAGGTGTTCGAAGATTTGGAGGAGCAATTCGACTGGGAGCATCGTGGGGTAGTATTCATGAGACTCGCACTCACCCAGACTCTATTTAAGCAGAATGGGAGTGGCGATTGTGGTCTATGTAAGGGCCCATGTCGAGGTCGTGGCTTGTGGCGTCTGTGTATCAAAGGTGGCTGGTCAGTCGTGTTGCTGATTGGAGAAAAACATAAAGTGGAGGCAGCTCAAACGACGAACATACGGCACAGGAAAGAATCTCACAATCCCAGAGAACGAAATTCTCGTTGTCAAACTCTTCGTGTGCAACACACTTTAACCAAGCCCCAGGAAGTTTCCAGCTCTCAGGTACGTGCTGAGTTGTCCGTCTCTAATGGGGATGAGTCCTTTGTCCAGCGCCACAGTTGAACGTGCTTGAAAGCCACCCTCGTCGACGTTCCAGGTTCCTCTACTCGTTGACACTCTTAATGCTCACCGTCTTCAAATAGGTTATCCTTGCTTAACATCTTTATCACTACAATGGTGCGCCTCGTCGTGGGCTACGTGATGAAGCCAGAAACCACCTTGAAAATAGCAGAGAATATGGGGTACTCTCCTAACAAGAAGACTCCCATGGGCGCTCGTCTGTATATAAACCGCTACATTCGGGAGCACAATCTCAAGTTCCCAGTGTTCGCTGCAGTCGACTACCCGCCTTTCAAGGGCGAATCCCTTGAAAGGCGGGTTTCCAGGTACGAAGACGGCGACCGCAACCGCGAATTCAAGGAACAACCAGTCGATCGCGAGGTCAGCGAGCTTCTGAGTAAACTCGGTGGCATGGAGCAGGGCGATAACTGATGGTGGGGTGCAGTCGTTCACCACTGGTGACGGAGGTAAGTGCATGATCATCTTCTTGGACGTTTGAACTTCCACAGACGTTCTTCGTTTCTCGTTAGAGACTGCTCGCTGTCGGCTGAAGCACGTTTTTTGGTTTGGTTTTGCCCTTCTCTCGCCGCTTCTACACGCACTCAAACTTACAATGTAGCTTGCCTTGATTCATGCTATCTCGACGTTGCCAGCAAACCCTTTCACGATGCCAGTACAAATTCTTTGCCGCTATCATAATCAAACCTATCGGCGCGTCGTATACAATTTGCCTTGCGATGCTCTCAACATGATAGCATGAAGGAAGCGGGTGTCCATGACTCGGCCGTCCAAGGTGGCCAAGTACATACCCATTGCTACACAGGCAGTCAGTCGGTATCGCTGATCGGAAAACACAGTAATTGGAGCGCCTCGAACGTAGAACATACGGTAGTGGTACGGCGGTTCGTAGCATGTAAGAAGAACATAGCTCCCGTCAACAGCTCGGTGAACGGCAGCTTCAAGGCCGCTTATGCTGGGATCATCTGAATATCGACTTCCTGGCAACTTGGGAGCGAATAGTGAGCGTGGTTGGCGATGGGAGACCATACGAGGTCACTTCTCCCGCCGGCAGTCGTGTTGGGACAGAGGGACCACAACGACTGCCCTCCCACAGATAGAATGTCCGGCCCCCCTGCAGGATTAACCTACGCCCACATATCAGCCCGCCGCCATACAAAGAAACGCGCACGTCGACATACCGCCGAACAGAATCCCGCGAACGGCGTAGGGGGATTCCGGATGGACACGAACAAGGGCGATTCCCCGGGGACCAGCGCCACCGACACGGGCGCGGGGAACGGGGTGGCGCCGATGGGGAATATCGCGCCGTTCTGCAGGTTGTAGAAGAGCCAGCCGCCGGAGCCGCCGCCCGCTGAGAAGATGCCCCAGCTGAGGCCGGGGATCGTGGCGACGTTGATCATGCCGAGGGCGGCTGAGGGAGAGCCTGATGCGGGTGGATCTCTGAATACTGCGAGAGGATTGAAGCGGGGGATGTTCGACGATACGCATGTGAGCGCTGAACGACGAGATACCTGCGAAAGCGGTCAGTGTGAGTAACGTCCATGTTCGTTGAGTGCGATATGGTATGCTTACATTGGGAGATGCGACATTGGACTCGACGAGGAGAACGAGAAGAGCGAAGACAATGGCTTTGAGGGTGATCATTGTGAGGCCTCGAAGTGCTGCTGCCTGGCAACATAGGCAACAGGGTATTAAATAACAGGCCTCCAAGCGCGGTTGTCGCTAATCACAGGCCATCAACACGGCCAGAACCATGCTTGCCCGCCTTTCATTCATGACAAAAGTCGGCTGTCGAAGAAGTCGAGGAACCGTCAAGGAACGGGCGTGTACTGATAGGGACTTGGAGGGGAGCGGACGGAAGGCGGCTGTACATGCTCAGCGTATCCCCGAATATTTTTTCTCCGATGGAGGGCCTCGCGTGGTTGCAACACTGAAGGACGGTGTGACGCCAGCGCGCAAAAAGTTCGTATAAAGACGCTGACATTGATACGTGCTTGACCCTCGGTGATACGGAAGCACACTGATCTGATTGTCAGTCCGACTGCGATCAGGATGACATAGAAGTCAGTACATGTCGGCGAGGTTGATCATCAGTTCGTACCTAATCCACCACGATTGTCTCTGTCAAACGCGGCCCAAATTATTCCACACGCGATGAATGATCGACAGTGGAATATCTTCTGAAGCTTCTAAAGAATATTCAAGTGACGGGTGTTTTGTCGTCTTTAGTTAATGAATTGGTTTAGGTCAAACGATAGAAGAAAGAAGTACTTACTATCTGCAATGGGCCTTCGCGAAGTAGTTATATACCGTTCTGGCAGAGAGAGACATGACAATTCCCCTCGTGCGCGCTCTACATTCCGTGGCACTAAGGGCACCAGCGTCGGATAGAAAAGCGACAACCGAGAACGGTGTACAATCCAATTGTGATCTGGTCGTCAGTGTCGGGATGACTCCAAACAAACTGCGCGTAGATAGAGAACGCTCAGGAAGATGACTGTGCATGCTACACCATCGCAAGGCCTCAGACGTCATTTGTACATGTCGGGACCGTGTTATGGTCGCCTCGTTCCCACTGCCACCTCGCCTCTCAATAGCCTCAGTCTCTGTGCAACGACATACAGACCAGGCTGCTGGTGTACCGTAGCCATTGTTTCTCTTTCGGCGAGGATTCTTCCGGAGACCCACGGGTTAGCTAGCACCACTATTGCACATTGCGATGGACGACACATTCTTTCTGACAACCAAATATCATACACCAGCATTGTCCGACATTTCCTCCATGCAAGCGACGCATGGTAGAGAAACGTACACACAGACAAACGCGCCACGACGCAACTATGCCGGGAAAAAGCGCATCTGGACGGGGAAATTGGCCCCCGATTGGAAGGCGGCGTTTGCGCAGGCCATCGCGTTGCCCTGCGACGTGGCGCAGATGAGGGTCGTCGTGGTGCCGCCCGGGTGCCCGTTGACCGACGCGATGCAGCCAAGCTGCTGCCCGTTGCGCACGAAGTTGAAGTCGGCTTCTTGCGTCCCGGGGGTCGCGCATTGGAAGGCAACGTTCGCAGGCGCTCCTCCCTGCATCAGGATGTTCAGAGCGGAGACGCCGGTGCACGCCGGGGTCTGTACTTGGGGCCCGAGGTCGATGGCCAGCATGCGGAAGGCACGGTTGCTTTGCAGCCCCATCGCGTAGTAGTCCTATGTAGCAGCGTGAGTGTGAGAACGGGCAGGCGGCGGGAAGCGAGCGCAGACCGTGTTTCCCGAGCCCATAACGACAACCTTCTCAAACACCTTTTTGTTTGTGTCCATCCCCCTGATATACCCAATGTCACCGACGACCCCGGGTACATTGCATCGAGCAGATGTAGGAGGATTAGGAATCAGATCCTGAACACGTATGTCATGACCAGCCGAACGAGCACTATCCATGGATGGATGCATTGCATTAACTTACACGAGCATTGAATCCCGACGGCTGCCACTGAGAATAGGCTCAGTTGAGAACTCCCTTTTCACGAAATAGGATCAGGCACGTACACTGTTTTGCTTTGTTAATGCAATGGGGAAACACGCCGGTATCGTTTGGCCCGTGTTTGTTGCGATGGCGTTCATTTTGTCTTGGTAGAAATTGAAGACATTGTTAGCCCGATCGCTGGAATCAGTATAAATCAGAGTGGTGGAGCCTAAGGAATATGCTGTACTCACACACAACCACCGGGATATGTTGCTACGAGATTGGAGAGCCAGAGATTAAAGATTGAAGGTATACTATTGTTCGTGTCAGGGACACTATCTGGGGTCACCTCCGATAATAGGTTTTGCACCGCCAATGCTGTAGCCTTGAATACCGGTGCGGTCTGTGCAAAGTCTAGAGAGGTCGGTTAATCTGGAGCTGTCGCGAAGACCCAGGACCTCGGGAGAACGCTTACACTGGCCGACGGCTGCGAAGTTGCGTATAAAGATCTCTAATTTGGTAATCTGGCTGGCCATGGCAAAGGATGTGAGCCTCGACATTGATTGCGACTGCGGCGGGTTCGCTGGGGATTCCCTGTTCTGGTTCACAACATTGGACTTTGCTATGGTCAAAGACATCAATGGGCCGCCCTCTCAGTTCACCAAAGAGGGGCACCTTGATTCATCGGGTTATCCACCCAGACCATGTTCTGAACCTGCGTGGTATCAGTACGGAGTCGAGTGCACATATAATGGACATACATTGTCAATGGCCTGGACAAGTGCAGCACCGAGTGTTTGACCGCTGGACAAAGGAAAGTTAATGATATTTGTCTGCACCCTGCGCAAGAAATGAGCATATCCAACAGGATGAACCGGGTTTAACGTGTAGCTACCATGCGCAACTCTGTGTCATCAGCGGCGAGTCGGAAAAGAATTGGTCAATGTACCCCAACCTACCGACATTCAGAATCATGTACAAAGCAAGGACACAATGGTGACATACTCGAAAACATGCTCCTCTGCGGCGTGGTCAGCATGGAAAATACAATGAGATCCTCATCGAGCTTACGAGGCGTGATCATGCCTTGAGCCAAGGTACTCGGTCGTCCGGATACTGCTACACCGACGAGTTGTGTTGCGGTCCTGGAAGAACGGTCTATTCGATAATACATTCCAGCGCCAAGCGAGACAGCTGATGGCGAGGAGACCCTTATTCCACAACGGTTCACCGCGATATCTAGAGGCGATTGACATCAGGTACTGGTGTATACGTTCGTGTATTGAAAACTGACGCCGAGGTGATGCCCTAGCATGCAGGGTCATATTCGTGACCTCTTGGATCTTGTCACTGTTGTGCTCGACGCCACGAACAACCAAAGGGACGCCTTCCAATTCGTATCTGCGTCTGATATTAGGATCAGTACCCAGGTTATCAAAATCGGAGTTTTCCGGATCATCGGGCAAATCATATACAGGTGTTTGCAAAGCGCATGAAGTAGTTGATGTCTCAGAAGTCGTGGTCGAACTTGAATCCGTTGATGTTTTCGTGCCAGTTGCTGTGGGATCGTCTTGACCAGGCGGCCCTGTTGGAAGAGGGAATGGATTGTCCCAGGGACCCATCCACCCCGGAGGGGGGATAGGGAGCGGTGTCACCCCACCTCGGATGCCCACATCGGCTGGAGGACATCCATCAATTATCCCACCGAAGAGTAACTCCCAAATATTTCTGCTTTGGTCGCATCTACTGTGATCGCCCGCAGGACCGCTAACAGTGGATGGCGGCGAATCTGACTTGGATGGGACAGGAACCGCCGTTGAATATGTTGCTTTTGATGTGAGCGGAGCAGTGAATGTCACGACTGTAGCGCCTGTTGGCGGAAGAATACCAATTGCTGCATAATATGCATTATTAGCTTCAATCGAGATGAATAATGACTCGGTGGACACTAACTCCAGTTTGGGGTGATGGCGCTTGGCTGGCTAATAAATGTAGGCACCATCGAGTTGATAGGTGTTCCGCCTGGGTCTAGAGTGATTATGAGGCCATCGAAGGTAATCGATGTCGTGGCGGAAGGGATTGGAATGACAGTTGTTGTCGATGTCTTGATTACTGTTGTGGTAGCAATGACGGTCGATCCCAAGTCGACTGTACGAGTCACTGTTGCAGTCGATGCGGGAATGACTGTAGTACCAGTGAAAGTCTCGATCACTCCGCCTGGTTTAGATGAGAACTGGACTCTGGTGGAAGTGACCGGTGGGATGACGACTGTATCAGTGACAGTTTGCGTGCTGTCTGATGCAACAGATGCGGTAATCAACACAGCGGGACCCGGTATTTGGATGAATGTCGCCGATTTTGCTCCGGGCGAAGGGAAGGGATTGGGATCTGTCATAAAACAGTCTCTATATGTTTCATCCAAGGGGAATAAGAGTTACGTACTCCATGTTACTGCAGAGAACTGACCGCCACCAGATGAACCGTCTCCAGAACCATCAACGAGCTATGGGATCAGGTCAGTGTGGGTTCACAGGAGCCGTACTGTATCATGTACCCCTGCTGTACTCTGATCCAGAGACCTTCAAGCAGTATTTAGCTGAGTACAAGTGATAGCATAATAGATAAAGCCTACCAGATGAAGGTCCCGCCGAAGCATGATGTTTCTGCAAAAGTGGACTTGGTGCTAGCAATTCATTCAACAGGTAAATAAGATCAATATATTGACAAAGGATGCTTACGCCAAAGTGTCTGATTGGTCGAATGTGACCAATGAGCCCTGCGATGGCATTCAGTATTGACACAGCTTGACAGTGCAACCCACACCAATACGTACTTGAAAATCGAACCAATGTGTTTCGCTTGAGGTATCAAGAGTTGGAATCGCACCGCTGTTTAGAAGGTCCTCGACTTCGAATTGAGTCAAAATTCCCGGAGTCACGGAGCAGGACCCTGCTGCGCCACCCCCGACCATCTGCAAACCGTTTCATACAATGAATAATGGGAAAGGAAGGCCGTACTGTGCAATTATACCCCTTGCATGATGCATCAGCCAGTTGATAGGTCCTAGCGTAAAACGCCAGGCCTAGTGTATATTTAGCATCGCAAGGAAGCCAGGAGTTCTGCCATCTGACCTAAGTTGACTGAGAAAATCATTTGGGCTGTGAGTTGCGCACAAATCTCAACGTTAGATCCAACTCACCGATCGAAAGATCAATACCAGCGCGGACATAAAGGAGTGCACTATCCCGCATGTCAAGGATTGAGGTATGGGGATTAGTGACTGGGGCTTGGTCGGTAATGTTGGTATCCCATTGGCCATGGTAGTCGTACGCTAGAAATCCCGTGGATCACAAAGACAATGGTGGCTACTCATCTAACTTACACATCATATTAAGGTAAGTTACACTGTCGGCGATCTTGTTGATCTCGAATCCTTGGAGGAACCAGAAGCCCGCTGGAGTGGCTGGAGGGTCCTTGGGTCACAATGCGGTAGGTAGCGCACAAAGGAGAAGATATATACCACATGATACAATCTGAGTTGGAAGTGCCGCCCTCAGATCCTTGAAAAATGCGGTCAGGTTGGGTGTATCTGGCCGCAATCGTGTGAGTAAACTAACGAGGATTGGAATCAAAGCTGTCCTCACCAGTCTGAGGCGCCGCTCGCTCAATAGCACTTGGATATTCTGTGAAATCAGTATTGAATGCTGCCCGACTCTGGTCCTTGATAATACTGACCGAAATCAATATCTACAAAGTCATTAGCTAAGTAAATGGATCGCGCAGATTGTGGACAATACAGACCAATTCCATCGAGCCCGAATTGGGAGAGAAATGACACCGCGGACGAGATGAACGTGTTCCTGTTTGCAGAAGAGGAAATCATCAGGGAAAAGAGGTCCCTTGTCGGCTGAAGCTCGCTATGGAGAATCTCAGCGCAGGATTCCGTCGAAACCTATGAATACATACGAGAAGTCCCAACCTCCAAGCGCAATGACGACTTTGAGCTGAGGGTGGTTTGCCTTCTGCGCTACGAGTTGCTTGAGTAGGGGTATGTCAGCGTCTTCCAATTCTGATGTTGCACGGGACGTTAGTTTCAGGATAAATACGAGGGAATCACCTACGGATTTGAAGTCCCTGCGTAATAGTTGCGAAGGCGAAATGAACATGCGTGTACGGGGCCCAGTCAATGTCGCCTGGCGCTATGTTGATATTACAGGACCGGCGGTCACCGAAACCTGCATAATAAGCGATTTTGCGCATGGACCGGGATGTGGAACACGAAGGCAGCGTTGGAGTGAAACAATTTGAGATGCTGTAAAGAAGCAAGAGAACAGTGTTTGATCAATGTCGGAACATGATGCAAGAGGGATTTACCAGGGGTTCGGTTGCTAAAGAGCAGTCTTAGTCCATATCAATGGGTAATGGTAGAGCGAACTGCATACCTGCGTCGTGCAGAAATCATTTGTGAGGCCGCAGAATCCAAACGCGCTGCAACAGACGTTCAGGGGGCAAGTAGCATTCTTCTCACTCTGGGGTCCGCACTGCAGCCCAGGGATTACACTAATCAAGGCCGTAGTCGTCAATTGCAGTCAAGACAGCTGGTAGGGGAGGGGACCTACGGTATCGGCGGTGGGTTTCCGGAGGACACGCACATCGTGAAGCCAACTTGTAAACTGCTGCAGCCTGCCAAAAACCCGTCACGTTGAGGATGCCTGTCACACAATCATAGTGTCGGTGCACTTACCCTTCCAATGAAATGTATTCGCGTTGAACGCCTCAATTTGATCTACTGTGATATCAAACTTTGCGGCAATTGCTAAAGTGATGTTAGTTTGAATAGTGCGGGTATCGGAGTAACCCACCAGAACAAAAGTCCCCGGAGACAGTCGTGTATTCGGCGCAGGTACCGTCGGGTGACGGGGATGGTGCATTGGACGGCAGCGTGCCAGGGGAGATGCAGACTTTTTGTCCTGTTGAAAGTTCATGATTATTATAGTCTTTCGATTATGACGAACTATACCAATTTGTAGCTTTGAACAATCCACACCGGGATTATCGGCGGCAAACTGCATCGAGGTCAAGCCTGCGTTTGTGTATATATCGAAGCTAAGAGGATTCTGTGTCATTGCTGCGGTACATTGATCTGTAGGTGACAGCGTATGCTTACCATGTGCTGAAAGGTTGCCCAACGGTGGCCGTAGTACAGTCTTGCCAACAATGAAACCACTGGAAATGGTAACGAGAATAAAGACTCACCAGCTCCGAAGACTCCAATGACGGGGAGTACAGACACGAAGAGAAATGGTAACACCGTTGTCGAGACTCCCCAAAATCCATTGCTTGAAATGCGAGCCATGTAGATGAATCCGCATTCGCAACGAGGCCACCCGCAAATGTGCCTTTTATCGAGACGCCACATCAAACGTGTGGTACAAAATCCCACAAAGTTTACCGATCATCAGGAATCATATCGAAGGCATCAAGTCGTATGGGTCCATGTCAAAGTTTCGGACGCCAGCTGACTAGCAGAGGGTCAGTTGACGTGATGGGTGCCCAAGAAGCTATAGAACGATGCACCCCAATGTGTATCTTCAGCATGTACGGCGTGGAGTGCTAGGGGCCGCCGGGCTACTATAGCATTGGTAAATAGTAAGTGCACGATGACATGCCCACCTTCAAACAGCTCCAACACTCAAGGTAAGGACCCATGCCATATGGCACGCAAACGATATCGGAACAGCTTCGTGTTATACTTGAATTCTACGACTGATGGAACACGTCTGACGTTCTTTCGCTGGCAAGTTCGAGGCTTCCCGTCCCTTAGATGCCATCAACGGCCGTGAGCCTGGATAGCTGTACTGAGCATCCATGCCTAGATATAACATGATGTGCACGACACAATGAGTTGCAAGGTGGGCAGTAACACGGACCTTTGTTTGGGAGCTGAGAAACTTGAGACTCTGATGCACTTCGGTCGTAGAATTCGGCGGTATTGTTGTCAGTGCTGGATGTGGCAATAATCTAGTTCTCGATGGTGCACCAACCTGAATGGATTGACACCATTGATAAGAAAACTACGTTGTGCTCTTGAGAGCACTGGTTCAAGCAAGATTCAAGCGCAGCACTTACTATGGCGCGGACGCGAATATTGATGTTTATTTGGTTTCTGCCCCCTGACTTCGCCGACTGCAGTGTCATGCCTTCTCCTCCGCTTCATATCTACCAGTAAATGGGACCAAAAAGACGCCCCTGCTTATATAGTGGTTCGATATGTTGTTCAAGCATAATCCTGCCCGCTGAGAGGAGGTCTGACTCCATTTGCAGGACCAGGCCTTCTTTGGCAACTACAACAAACTTACCCTCTCCTCACCATCACAAAGATCGACTGATCCATCTAATCTTGAAGGATGCTGTGTATGTTCTTCTCGAGTTTCTCGTGCTGTCGCACATTCGCGTCGAGACGCCTAGTCACCAGGCTCAAATTCAAATATCAATACTCATCTTCATGACCGAAATTCGTGAATCCTCGAATCCGTGGAGGAATGTGACGAACAAACTTGATAGCCAATGAACCTCGCAGGTACGCCTTCCATTCCAACTCAGTATGATGCCTGTATCTGACGCGTAGACGATGGAGTCAAGATTACGCCGTCGCGCAGCCAGACCAAGTAGTCGTCGACCAGCAGCGCCTGCCCATGGGATTCGACTAGTTGAACCTCCCAATGATGCAAGAAGCGAGCGAGCACAGCTTGTAAGGGGCCGGGAGCGCGTAGCTTTGGGGCGTATTGATTGCTCAACATTGTCGATAACAACATGAGTGCGGACGACTAGAAGATGACATCCTGGTCGTCCAGGCTGGTCGTGAACACAAAAGTACGTGGCTCCTTCGTCCTTTATCATCTCCTTTCGTATCTATTCTTGTACTGATAGTGTATTTCCGCAGTCGTCGTCGCACCGCTGCCTCGCGAATATTTGGACTTCGACGGGCGAGCGACTAATACGCTGACTCAAACCCTGGCCCGTCTATGCAGCGAACCGAGTCCGTGTGTACGAAATCGGAGTACTATGGGTTATACTAGGTGGGATTATCTAGCGACCTCGACTGCGCGATGGGTGAGTGCCCCTCTTCAGGGATGCAGATACTGACACGAGCCTCAGGAGGTTCCCTGCATGTCCGTGTTTCTGCAATGGGATATGCGAAGTTGAGGAGAGAAGGCGCGTGCGTGACCAATCTGCAGACGCAGGCCCAAGCCTGCTTTCATAGGCGTCATCAGACACAACTTGCACATAGCCGCTTCCGGCGTCAACATACCCTACGAAAACAATCAGCATCCACCCGCACGCCACATCCGACGTGCAGACGCGTACTTGTCACCGCCCACCAAGCGGCCCCGGTACTTCTGACCAACCGCGTCAACGTGCACGCCATCTGATTACATGGCCACGCGTGATGGCGTGATGGCGTGATGCTGAGGTACTTTAGCTTCTCCAGCCTTCATGTCCACCACCGGCCCAAAGTTGCTGGGCGCGACACCGGTTCCTCGCATCACCCTCTACGCCTCTACGCCTATATGCACAGCGACAGAGGAGGTGGTCTGTGTTCTTCATCGAGCATCGGCACTGAAGCCAATTACCAAAGCCCCTTACAGAACACACAGTGACTTCCTGAGGCTGGTGGGGAGGCAGGGCACTCACCCTTCGCGTGGTAAAGTCAACGGGTAGACCCATCGTACCCTGCCTGCCTTCCCCACGGTACCCTAGCTGATGCCTGGGTTGGAGGCGGCGTAATACGTATCAGTCGCTGCGGGGGAGGTATGCGACGGCCGAGGAAGTACATCAGTACAAGAGCGACTACCAAGGGATAATAAGTCGATAAAGTATAAAGGAGTCACATACCTGTGTGTTTACGACCGGCCTGAACGACCAGGATGTCATCGCCTAATCGTCCGTATACAAGTGCACAGTCGGTACGCCCCAACCGACGCGCTCCCGCTCATGGCGAGCTCAGCTCGTTCCCCTCTCACATCATCGGCAGGCTCGACTAGTCGGATTCCACGGCAGGCGCTGCGCGAACCCACCATATGATTGTCTCATGGAGAATAGGCAGCTTATCTAGCGATTCCTCCACGTAAATGAATGTTGGGCGCATCATCAGCCGAACGAAACGTCAAGTCCTTGGAGAGTCCTTGTCGTGTGGTCGCCCTCTGACATAATATAAAGCCGCACTCACATTATCTTGTCGCTTTATCTACTTCAGTATACTTCTCCCAATCCATTTCTTTCTTGGTTTCTTGCTGACTGAAGCGTTGGTTGGTTAGGCGTTTAGTGATGGTGTACATCCCCGCTCTCTCTGTGCTGACCGTCCAGACTCTCGAGGCGGGCCACCCTCGCGTGTGGCGCGCGTCGACGTAGGAGCTGCCTGCTCTCCAAGACGAAGCAACTGGTGCTGGGTATGCAAGTACTCATCCAAGGATCGATGATCAAGGGTCGATCTTCCACGCCCTGCGCAGATGGCGCTGCCTCTCCAACCAGCCTTGACCGCGCATGCGTGTATTTGGTGTCCGGGTGTACGTGTTTGTGGTTTGTTGTCTTGTGTGATCACAATCAGAGCCATTGTGATGTGTCGAGGCCATGATCTGCACCATTACGACGTACGATGAAAAGACTTTGGTTGCTCAGTGCTCCCGCTTGGACACATGCCGGTCGACAATGGCAAACGACGTCCTGAATGTCTTGTCAACAGACGTGGAACGTTTGTACTCGACGTCCACGCGTAAAAGGTTCTCTGCTGGGTGAGACGAGTCGATTTCTGTACGGACGTAGTCGCTCCCTTCCAGAATCCAGAAATCCAGAAAACACCAACTCTCACCGACGATTACTCTCCTCGCCATGGCGTAACGCGTCCACATCCAGATCCCCAGGTCCCTGGATCGCAGGCCTCAGATTGTAGGCCTTAGGTTTAAATATCAGCGTAATCCAGGCGCTTTGGCATCGTATTGTTTGGGGGATGCCGTCGGTGCAGACAGAGATAGTCGGATAGTCGGATAGACGGGTTGGGGGTTTGGCGAAGGCGAGGGTTAGTGCGATTCCACGGATTCTATATCGTGGCGGTTCCTCTAGCGCTTCTCGTGAGAGTCAAAGCTGTAGAACATATCAACCTCAAATGCCCCACGCTAGCCTCTCTGTGCCTCTCACTAGTGTACCTCCAGCATCGCTGTGCTTGACTACGGCCTCGTCCCCAATCCAACGCTCCTTGCGGCTATATCGAGGTCAGCCTCCGCTCTCCAAAAAAACACTAGTTCCAACAATGACCATTTATACGACGTACCCTACAAGTAATTTATATCATGTCGCAGTCAAGCAGTGCTGACCTCGGCATTGTGATGGAGGATCACCATAAAGATACCAGCATATCCTATTATGGCGTTTTGAACGTCACTCTCGATGGTGATACCCTGATTCCCCATCCCTTGTTCGAGGCTGTTGACCTTGCTCTTGGTGATCCATACGCCGATCTCCCCACCGCCTATCCTTTCCTTGTGGATTTACAACACATGCACGATGATAGCACCTTGCTTCGGAAACCCGTTGATGTTCAGTCCATACTGTTGATGTCTTGCCGGGTGAGTCTGCGATTGAACTAGCCATTCTCCTTACTCCTCAACAATGAATGCACAGGAATCAATCCTCTACCGAGATTTTCGAAACGCACCTCGAAGCCGTGACACCCATGCATTGACTTGGAAAGTGCGAGACGAAGACACACCTTTGCAGGATGTAAGACAAGAGGCGGCAGTATTGGAAATCAGTTTCTTCGTGTGCCCAGTAGGAGAGCAGGTTGCCTGTCCTGACTGCGGCTTCAATGGCACTCAGGACGGGTCACTTTCTGCATTCGGATGGATACGGTGGTACGTAGTAATGCCATCTCTGTTTTGGACTGTACTATATTCCAAACAGTATATTGTGCCGTAAACTCTTTTGGGTGGCGGTTTTCCCTCTCCATCGTGCGAATTCGGGGGGAGGGCTCGTTGGCGAAGAACGTCACACCGAAGAAACAATCGTTGAAGAGACGATCATACCACGCGTCACTGTTGACTTTGTGATCGCGCGCCAAGGCCAACCAAGCCCTCTTTCATATCCCATAGCGCGCTCGGATACCATCCTGCCTTTTGGTGATATCAATACTTGTGAGTGGGCCACCGTCTGACACCGTGGCATGTACGGGTCCAATCATGGATGTCATGGGTCTTTATTCTTCAGTTCTCTACCGTTGGCAGAGGGCTGTCCCCAATGAAGGGCACATACTTGTCTAAAGAGTGGCAGTCAGCAGCCGCGCAATCTCCGCTGCATCGACGGAGGACAGAGTAGGTGCCGGCGTTGGCACGAAGTTGACGTTGCCGGCGTTCGAAAGAGAGGATGTTGCTGCTGGTCCAGGCGAGGCGAACGAGAAGAACACAGCGGGTGCAACAGACAAAGTGGCATGGGCAGTAGATTAGCTAATAACTGACAAGGATGAGTGAGAGGTTGGATGAAGATGAGGTGGCTACAGGAGGGATGGTAGATGTCACAACGGCGGTCACAACGGCAGCTGATGAGCTCACTGCGGATGTAATGGCTGGTGGTGATGTAGAGATGGATGATGCGCCGACGGTTACAGTCACTGTCGAGGAGATAACGGCCGTCACAGAGGTGACCCCACCTGTGGGTGTGGTCAAAAAGGGCGCAGGTGCCGCTGTGACGGAGCTGATGGTTGTCACGGTGTGGAAATGACAGCGGGAGAAGTAGTAGAGGCGGACGCTACTGAGACCAAAGTGGGGATGGAAGGTATGGATGCAGAGGATCCCTTTGGTCTCGCGCTAGACGGCGCAGCACGACACGAGGTTCGAGTCCTCGCAATGTAGCGAACGTAGTGCCCTTCGTGCATGGTTAAGTTCGTAAGGCAGAAAGCTGACGGATATCCGTCACGCTGGCGGGCGGCTGACTAGACCTGTTGAGATATGTGACCTTCAAAGCGTATTATGGTACGCTCTCCGTATTGGATATATCCAACAGATCTAACCTATTCCACCCTTCGGACGTTAGGTCCAGCGTATATGCTCGCCTCAGGTCCCTCGCTCGTTTGAGTGACTGTGTCAGCGCGCCACTCCAGCCACGATAGATGGGTGTCGACACATATAATCGACAACAACAGGTCCCCTGAAGGAATCTCTTCGGCTGGCATTAACACCGCAATGAGAGTTTCAGCGAATCTGGAATGTCGCTTCGGGGTGCGGCCAAGTTCAAGTGCGCCGTTGCGATGCAAGCGAGGTTGAAGGCGTCACCACGACATGTGTACGCCATTACGCCTTTGCAACCCAGAACAAAAACTCGGCAGTGATGGACACGGTGCCCTTAGATCTTCAGCGATGTTCAGGAGAATCGCCGTCGACATATTCATGCATGTTCTTCAAGTCCACGTCCGGCCTTTCCGTTTTATATCTTCGTGTCCGACGTCAGCCTCAGTGGGGGGTGAATGTCGTCGCCCGAACACCGGCTAACATCCGGGCACTCGAATTGGGGCATCTCCCAGCCCATGTGGAACGGGTCTACATCTACGAATTCGAATCGATCGTCGAGGTTGCTCTGTGCGCCCTTCGCAGGAATTCAGAGCACGACGCCGATGGACACGATGCCTGAGTTCGCAGTTGCCGCCCTTTACAGGTGCACGCATATACGCTCAGCAATGGGTCGTTCCAAGGCTACGCCAGCTCGTATCTGTTTGAGGCCGCCATATCAGCCACTCCAACCGAAAATCTTGGCCTAAATGGTGGTCTACCACGGTCGCGCACACTGCTTCACCGGGGTACTGCATAGTTCGATGCCCGTCACATCTCTTGCGAAGATCCGACCAGTGGCTGCCGTTGTTGAGTGCACGCATATATGCGCGTCGAGTAGTGAATTTTGGTGAATGTCAGGCCCAGTCACCCCTGGCGGGCAATCCCAGCCTCGATCATCCATAGCCACCGCCTAACGTTGCCAACGGCCATGGCTATGTCGCGCCTGGTTTGGATGGATCCTGTTGGTCCAGGATGAGGGGTGGTCTCTGGAACAGGGATGATAGCGACAGAGGTGAGTCCGAATTGGTGCTTGCTGAGGCTAGGTGAAGGTGAGTTGAGGAATATGGTCGTAGCCGTGGGCTTCACATTTTTCTGAAGAGCTGTGGCAGAGGCAGAAACGGTAGCAATAGATGAAGTCAAAACAGCGGGAACGGAGGTAGATATCTGGTGTCTCTGTTTCAAAGATGTCGTCCAGATGTGAGGCAGCATTTGGAGTGATCTCACTGAAAGCCACACAGCCGCAGTGAATCCAGTTTGAATTAGTCATTTCATTTCAATAGAAAGAAAGTCGTGCTCACGTAGAAACACTGAGGATGGCCGTGGTAAATTTTCGCATATGGCGGCGATTTTCGGAGTCACAGTGACATGTGACACGTGCCACGTGTCACTCACCGAATCACCCAATAAGAAATCAGCGGAAGTATAATTCAGATTACCTCCAGATTTCGATCCCCCGATGAACCGGCTACCGGGTATATGAATACCCTCCCTCTTTTGTAAGCGCCCGCGCAGGCTCCCCAAGTAAAGAACGTTTCCTTACACTTCGTTCCAGGACCCGTAATTCATTCGACCGTCGCGCGCTCCCGGTCAAGTTCTGTGAATTCAGTGCGCTCACAATGGTCCGTTGTCGATTTCAGGGGCATGTCTTCTTCGTTCAGTATGGTAGAGCATGAAGCGTCAGACGAAGACGATTTCTCTGTTAGATCCCTCGCGTCCGAGCCGCCATCACCACTCGTGGGACGAGGCCTTCCTGAGCTAAGTCTCTTTGGAGACACACTCTCAGTCGAAGCAACACGAACGTTGGACATCACCATTGGATCTGGCCGAGAGCAAATCCACATTACCGGCCCCATACAGACTCTTATCATACACAACTACCACGGGGACAACTACAACGCTCCTATCAGGAATTCGAACGTGGGAGGATGTAAGAATGACAATCGTGGTACGTGACTTCCTATTGCTATGGTTGCTACCCTATTTTGACATATGTATGCTCGTATAGTTGAGAACGCTAGACATTCGAGTGGTTGGAGCTCCACGACTACTGAATTTGGGCGGAGCCGCTTTGCTCAAATTCTGTCTAATATCATGAGGGGATGAATGGCTCTATTTCACATTTCGTATTTCGTACCGTATTGAAATTCCCATCTACTAGCATCCATCCAGTCACCCACAGTCATCCAGTCATCCAAGCTCCATTCTCTGTTCTCTGCTCTTTGTTCTCTGTATGGGTATTTGCATTCGTATTCGTATACTCCCAGTAGACGCTTCCCAATCCCCAATCCCCAATCGCAAGCGTGCATGAATTATCCTACATTCAATACGAAAAGGTCAGAATCCATCGGACCGACGACGTGAATCCGCGCGAAGAGACAGAGACATCCCCCTGTCGAGCTTAAGAGCGCGGCAGATGTATGTCGAAGAAGACAGAAGACAGAAGACAAACAGCGTCCCCGGTCGTGCGAATCGTGACGAACTGTGCGAGGCACACGTATTGTGGATAACGTGTTACCATCAATGTACCAGATGTCGGTTGTGTCGTTATTGCTTTCCCCTCCCCCGTCTCTCGTGGCATGCACAATACACCCAATACACCAGGCTTTGTTGATCTCAGGTTTGCGAATGGATGGTCCCTTGGGTAGAGAGTATTGTATGCGTCAAGTAATCATATATAAGTTACATTTTCTTCATCAATTCTTATCTACAAACCATGTCCCAGCCATCACCACGCGTATCACACCACATATCGCACCACCCATATTACACAGACTCTGAGTACACAGCCGCCACCCGTGCAACAAACTGGACCATATCAGTCCATAAATACTCCCGACGCAGATACATATTCCACGTCGCATGAAACTCTCGTATCGATATGTACTCGGGCTTGTTCGGCCACTCCTGTTCCCACAGAAAAGGTAAGCACTCAGTCCTCCCCAGACCACGACATCGAAATTGAAATCGAAATCGAAATCGCGCTAAGGAGACTCACCCTTCCCTTGGGCTTCAGCGCCCAGATGCGGAGGGACTGCAGATTGGGGAACGCCATCGCCAGAGTGTCAACAACGAAGTCGTTAATCTCAGCGACTTCGATCTCGAGAACACCGACGCTCGCGCTCTTGAAGAATTCACAGAGCCGCGTGAGCTCCCTGGGTGTCGACCGGCGGGTGAAGCATCCGTCGAGGTACAGCTTCTCCAGCCGCGGTGCATCCAGCGCCCCGCCCCAGATCGTGGCGAGCTGCGCGCGCGCTTCCAGTGTCACGCGCAGCACACGCAGGTTCGGGAGCTGAAGGGAGCTGAACCACAGAGCGTCGGTTACCTTCTCGGGCATCCACACGTGCAGCGACAACTCCGCGAGCGCGGGATAGTTGGCGTTGATAGCCCTGACTAGTCCGAGATCCCCAAGCCTCACGTCGAGCTCGAGCTTGCGCAGCACGGGCATGACGACTGCCGCGACAATCATATATCGTAAATCAGGATTACATGTTCGCAGATACGTAGGTTGAGAGAGGGACTCACTGTCATTGTCAAACGTCGAAGCAGTGAGGCGCTTAATCGTCGTCTTGAACGTCAACGTCTCCAACGAGGGGCTGAGCCGCTCGAACAGCCCGTGTATCCTCCTGAAGTCCACCGGCTCGCGCGGGAATCGACTCCAATACCGGACGATCACGATCGACAACTCCTTCAAGCACGGTGTGTCGATGGACGGCGCGAGGTCCAGCAGCAGCTCCAACTTCGTGACATCTACCTCGAGCTCTAGCGCCGTGACGCACTTCGGGCGGGATACGCGGCGCCAGAACTCCTGCGTGAATCTGAGCTCAAAGGGGGCGAAACGATCGGCTGTCGCGCAGAGGACGAGGCGCACTTTGTTGAGTGCCCAAGCGTTTTCGAAGACGCGGAATAGAGCAGAGATGAGCTCCAGTACGCGCGTGCGGTCAGGGGGAATCGCGACGTTGTCGCTGAATGTGTGGCCTATGGCAGTGAATGCGTAGAACCGTTGCAGCATCTCTAGTTGGTCCATGCAGAGCGTGATGTGTTTGATGCGCCCTGCGAGCTCGGGGGACCTAGCCAAAGCAAACACCGTTAACTGACGCGCACGACGAGCCTCACATATGTACTCTAGTACTTACATCGCAGCACCAATGAACCGCACCAACGCGTCGAATTTACGCGTCTCGTCGCCACCGATGCCCTCAATCTTGAAATGCTGGAACCGGCGGTCGAGCGCGACGGCGTAGAACAGCGAGTTGACGCGTCGGATGCGCATCACTTCCGTGGATGGGAGATGCGAGAGGATGTTGCACCATATTTCTGGGGGGATCGTCGCGGGAGGGTTGAGTATCTGTGGCAGCGACAGCGCTAGGGAAGATGCAAGGGAGAGCGATGCTCTGTTGCTTTCTGCCATTTTCTGAGGCTGAGGGAACTGTGAATATGATGTTGAGAGGAGGGGAGAGAAGGGTGGCTTTAAGGACGGCCTGGGATGGACAAACAAACTATGCCACTGTGTAATTCGTTTGGCCACTTACTGTATGTGGTAATATACCAAGGTCATGGACCCGTCGTTGGACAAGCAATCATCGATGGTACATTTGCCCTGAGAGACTACGCATCTCAAGTCGCGTCCCGAAGGTAAGCGACGATTATGATGTAGAGCAATGCGTGCATAGGCAGTCTACCGAATATCGTGATTATATTTAGAATTCCTCCAAACCTGAATACTGTAGACCTGCTCACCCTCGCTCCCAGTGAGCATCCGTCTCCATCACTTCAACCTCGGCCAACCATGAAACATCGGATTCGTCCGGGACCGTATAGTCGAGTTGTCTCGAAGATTTCGACGTCGGGCTTGCTCACTGTCCACCGCGCCAGCGAGCAAGGACAGGCAGTGAATCAAAGCCCTACGGCAGTGCCTAAGCTTTCTCTCATCCGGGCCAACGACTGAGCTGCTCTCCCTCGCTCGTCCCTTGACGTTCGTTCTCTTTTCTTCTTCCTTTCAACGACAAGAGGTCGTTCGCGACTCTTGCAAATTCTGCGAACATCCATACCACAGAGATCGCTTCATTTTCCAGATCGCGACGTATCAACGTTGATGAGAGGAGTCGGATTCGTGGAAGCGATTGTCCGTTCCGAGCCCTTCAGAGCGATGGAAAGCAATGGGCTTACGAGCGAGTCAGCGTAAGATAAAGTCTGATGGAGAGCAGAACATAGACACGCACCTTGTGTTACATCCCAACGCGACGTTTCTATCTGCTCGTCTTCGGGTAATGATACTGTCCGTGGTGTTGTTCAAGGGATGCGCGTCCACCCGGCCCGGGGCCGTTGTTTGGCCACTCCCGTTGATCCAAACATCCCAGTCCCAGAGCTCTGAGCAACTCGAAATAAAACCTTCTCCCAAACAATGTTCAAATGCCCAGTACTGAGTACTCGATACCGGGCCCCGGTTCTTTTCCTCGCCAGATCTTGTCCACTACGCTCGAAGTCTCGATGGATGCTCCCAAGCTTGAAGCCAAGCCATATATGAAATGGTGCGTTTATATCAATTATTTCGCCTTGCTCAATCTCAAATGTCCTACCTTCGACCACGTTAGCGGTATTCGTGATAGTAGATGTGTTCACTTTGCCTGTTGGAAGTCATAGAAATGGTCCATGGACGGTCCAACCGTAGAAGAGCGCCGTTCGTATAAGTAGCTGATCCGAGCCGTACAATCAGCGCCATGTCCTGTTTGAACCACAACTCTCGCCTCAAGTTGCCTCAACGTCGCATACGCAGCAAGCAGCTTCCGATTGAGCTTATCGATTGCATTATATCACTCCTCGAAGAGTATACTGACGATGAACGAGCAAGATACAGAGGACGAAGGCTCACACGGGTAGCCGCGAACGCCCTGCGTGCGTGCTCCCTTGTGTGCCGGGCATGGAACAAAATATGCCGGCCTCTCATCTGCAGCTTCTTCACCGCAAACCTATCCCTGACCGCGGATCTCACTTTCCTGCACTTCACCGCCCCGCACCTCTACAAGCACATCACTCACCTCATTATCATCCCCCCGCGCGATGTGCGGGACATCCCTCCATGGGTCCGCGAGATCTGGCCGCACTTCGGGCGCATGCGCGCGCTTTGCCTCGACAACCGCTCCTCCACGCGTCCCTTCCTGTCGCTGCCCCTGCTGGACTCAGGCGTCACGGCTGTGCTCGCCAAGGTCCCCATTCAACGACTCTGCCTTGAGGGGTGGCGGTTCCTGGGGGGTACCGTAGATCTGCGGCACATCCTGTCCCTATGCTCATCTACGCTAGAGGAGCTCGCGCTTGAGGATTGCCATATTTCCGACCGCGGGCCAGCGCCCACGCCCATAGACTCCACGGTCCCGCAGGGTGTTCGTATGGAGGCGCTCCGCAAACTTAGGCTCTCGCATGGTGACTCTCGCCTATTGGGAATGCCCCGCATCGAGCTGCCAAACCTCGATTCCCTGTTCTGCGAATACACGCGGAACCACTACCCCGCGCCCTGCATTCCAGCAACCGTGTCAGAGCTCGCCGTAAAAGGTACATCCACTTGCACCCTCATGTCATCTTGGGTTCTGATTGTCCAATCCTTCCAGTCTCAGAGGACTCTACCCCTCCTCGCTTCAGCCCAGCGATTCGGCTCTGCACCTTGACCATTGATATTTCCCCTACAAGGCGCACCTCGCTGTACCCCTCCGTCGTGTCGTGGATCAGACGTTGCATCGACGAGTTACCGTGCCCCAACGGCCTCCGCCGTCTCAACATCCGCATCATGAACACATCCAGAATATGGCTGCCCGAACCCTGCTACCCTGCCCCCACGGACTACGAAAGCCTGTACGAGACTCTATGGCCCTTACACCAAGACGGGGCGTTGAAGCATCTCGACCTCACGCTGGAGGTTAACGCCTCGGAGATTGCGAGTGATAGGATAGTGTACCCCGTATACAGGACGCGGGCGGAGGTGACGATAGTGAAAGAGGTGTGGGGTCCGGTGTTGGAAACAGGAGAAGTGGTTGTTAATCTCACTTTTGAGCTGACGACTAGCACCAGAGAGCTGGTCGTTTTGAAGTATCGCCTGTAAGGCGATACACTTTGATTGGCCGTATGGATCGAGTGGTAGTGACTATAATTTCCGCACTTCGTAATCGCTCAGGCGTGGTGTCCTGTTATTTTGGACGTAGAGCGTGTAAACGGTCGGCCCCAAGGACAAGTCCAGGTAGGATATAATTGGCGGTCAAAGCTATAAAATCATGGGATCTGGATGGGAGACCTGGGTGTTTCGGACCAACCTGATCACATCCGGCTTCGCAGAGCGCTCCTTGGCAATGTCCACACGCGTACAAGCTGTTAAGAGTAGACACCCCTAGGAACCGCTGCAATCGAAGGCGTGTGTCGTCTCGTCGCCCTCCAACGTGGTCCGCGCCGCCGATTCGTCTTCAAGTCTCTCCGAGTCTCAGCTCACATCTACAAAATCAGGCAGTAGTCGGCATGGGGTAACGCGTCATCCATACTAGTGGAAGCCCACTCACCTCCCGAGCTCCGTGTCTGACCGGGAGCGTCACAATCAGCGAGCTTCGTGCCGCGTTAAGAGATGACACTGGTGAGGTCATGCCGTTACCGCTCTCCTTCCTGACTGCCGGTCGAGGCAAACTATGTCCACAGTTCGATCTGGGATGAAAACTGCGGGTCACGACAGACAACGACTGCCTAGTATCGCGTGATGCATCACTTGGATCGCTACAGTGGTCAGCCTGAATCAAGACTGCGAAAATATCTCAGTTGTGGAGTTACGGAGTGGAGCTCAGTGTTATCGTCGACATACCAGAGGACGAAGGCAGATCGCTAGCAGCCCCATTTGAGGCCCATCGCTGTGTCGAAGGTTCCTAATGCATGGTAATGCATGAAAAAAGAGCAATGGGGGCCAATTCGCGCAGACGCTGAAAGCGGGGAAGTGCAGGGAGGGCGCTCGCACTTTGCAGGTCGTGTCCTGTCCTCCGTAAAGGAAGCTGTATGTGTGTAACGAAGCGCAAACTTCCGACGAATAGCTCCAACGGTTGTGATACCTGTTTCAGCCGCGCATGGCGCATCGAGAAGGCTCCAAGCTCATTATTGCGGTCGAGATACACAGTACAACCCGTGGAAGCCGGAATAAAAACAGCGGCAACGTGGATCTGGATGTTGGGATCAATGGCATCGTCCAAGTAACCTCGCTGATGCGCGTACCGACTTCTGAGAATGGCTCTCTCCCAGTTCAAAAGGCATATCCATGTCGTCGCTCTCCAACGTAGAACGTAGTCGAGAGCGCTGATTGGCTTTCAGATGTCTCCCGACTCCACTCTTCACTGCCTTTCAGCCTCGATTTACATGGCAGAGCACTTCGATGGAACATGGGGCAACACGCCATCCATGTCACCTGGGGCATGCTTGCCCCCAAAGCTCCAAGTCCGACTCGGAGCATCCCAGTTGGCGGGCTGGAAGTAGAAAGGTATAAGCGGGGACAGCGGGCGTTTCATTACTCTGGGCGCACAGTGGGGAATAGGGAGAGAGGGAACGAGGATTATTTCTCGACCAGTGGTCCCTGGTTCAACGGCCATGATATCCCATCATTATCAGCACCCGCCATACGATGGTTGCGGCTTCATATTGGTCCTGGTGGCCAACCTGATCACGGTTGACGACGGGGCTCGAATACCAATTACCGCTGAGGGCACTCTTATCATTTTGGTCTTATCGCAGAGCCAAAGCGTGAGTTCAGGCTCGAGATGCCAAGTCAGCAGGACATAACGACGTACTCTTCCCCGTGCACTAAGGCAGAACTAGGCGATTCCCACCGACGTACACTCGCTGGCGAATCGTGGCGGATCGTGATTTCTAACTCACGCCCCCCGGTGGTCCCCCCCCCCAGCCTCCCCCCACGGAACTTGCACTAGATGGGCAATCTGTCGACATCTCGACCAACGCTGCACGCTCATCTGGACGTCGGGAGACGTAGATTCGACGGCTCTCTGGACAGCTGGCGATACCATTGTCCAGCCTGTCGCGACTGGAATGAGGGAGCATTAGCCAGGAATACCTTCCAAGTGAACCATCGTCGATTCGAACGTGGAGAGAAAGCGAAACAAGCGCCGAGCGCCGAGTTCACGAGTATGAAGACCACAGACCAAGAGAAGCACGTACATCTCTCCCGTCTCTGAAGTCCGAATCCACGGTGGATACCGCGATATATGTCTATCAATCCCCCTTCACAGCCCACCATGGCTCCCGCCGCACTCCAACCAAGGTCGAACGATGTAAACGTGCACTCACTATTTGGTTACTTCAAGAAATATGGTGCAGGGCGACCCCCGACGGGTGTGATGGGGATTATGGCGCAAAGAAAGGACCAATGTACACGGTAACGGGTAGGACCATTAGACCGCTCAATCTTGCTAATGTGACGGTTCAATCGTATGCATCGTCGACGTAACCCTGCAAAAAGCGGTTGCTTATCGAGAAAGCGAGACTCTAGCTTCGTCGTTCTCGAACGCGCCAAAGCCTGGAGCCTTGGGAAATCGAACAGGTAAGGGGTGCTAGCGAGAACATAACGTCCTATGCATGGAGGCCTTGTACAAAGCGGTTCGATTCAGCGGACGGGTGTGTTGACCAAAACGACTGGAAGAAAAGAGTCCCAGTGCGGGCGTCGACCAAGATGTGTCTGGTGAGAGAATCAGAGATGTCGACGAAGGCTTCATTGAAGCGGTATAAAACGACTCCAGGATGGGTGCAAACTAGAGGAAAAGAAATTTTCATCGGTTTTCTGAGTCTGAGCGTACGATGGGTTGACTGTGAGAACTCCCCTATTGAGTTGAGGTCCGCCGGTCCCTGTACCTCCTTCTCACAATGAAACGCTGCAAAGTTCAACTAGAATAGTAGCCACTGGAATCCGGAAGATTCGATACCCCTAGCACCGGATTGGAAGTAATCGTGTAGCATACACGAAAATGCGGTCAGGCCGTACTCAGTAAAGCTATGGTAGGTATCTTCTGCCCAACAGTCGCCAGTACTTACCGATTGGCACCTCTTATATACCAAATTGAATCCCTTCTGTCCGTCCGTGACGCGTAATTTGGAAGGAGAAATTGCAGGGCTTCTCGGTTGCGTAGTGAAAGAGGGAAGACCTTCTAAGTGAGTCTATTCGCCTCCCCGAGCCTCGTTTGTGTTTATAGCAGGAGCTCCCTCCAAGTTTACTCCGTGCCGGCACTAGTAGTCACTGTCATTCACGACACGCAATATGGGCAAAGGGTCTTCAAATACGCACCTTCGTCTACGGACGGACAGTCTGACGATACGTATAGATTACGGGGGGCTAGAATGGTCAATTTGAAGATGGGATTAGTAGAGCGGTGCTTCTACACAGCTGACGAAAATCGTTTCTCGGTGTGAGTTCGATTACTACACATATACGAAACTTCCTCGAATGATCATTTTATCGGCCCTTAAACGTTTGAACACTATCCGGCTCCGTGGCTATTCAGTTCTTCCTTGATTCTTCCCATGGAGAAAGTAACGTTACTTATGGTAACACAAGGAGCGCTTAAACTGAGCGTACTCCATCATGGCCTATTTCCCCCCAGCTCTCACCAACGTTCACTAGGAAAAACCACTCAGCAATGGATACGAACAGCCGTCTCTTCGTCTACGCATCACTTGCGGTGTCAATCCCCCTTCTGGCGTGGAATCTCACCAAGTCAACGAGGAAAATCCCTCTTCCACCAGGCCCCCCAGCCGACCCCCTCATCGGCCATCTGCTACGGTTCCCCTCGGAGAATCCAGAAGTCGTATTCCACGAATGGTCGAAGCAGTATGGTAAGCGAATCCTGCGGACGAAATACGCGCGCGATGACCCTTCTTTTTCATTCCAGGCGACGTGATCCACCTCTCGGTGCTCGGACGCTCCATCGTCGTTCTAGACAGCCACCAAGCGGCAGTTGATCTTCTGGAAAAGCGAAGCGCGCTCTACAGCGACAGACCCAAGTTCATCGTCTTCGAGTTGTATGTTCCTCATATATCATCGAAGTTGAAATCAGTCTTGACGTGAAGCGCTGTTTGCGTGCAGAATGGGATGGGACCCAGATGTGGTGTTTCTGCCGTATGGCCAGCGATTTCGCAAGCACCGCAAGCTCTTCCATACGTACTTCATGCAGAAGTCGTGCCTCCAATTCTGGCCCGTACAGCTACACAATGCCCACCTCCTCGTTCACGGCCTCATGAAGAACGAAGGAAAGCACAATCAGCTCTTAGCTAGGTCTGCCTTTCTCCGCTTTGCGCTGGGTCACAGCGCCGAGTTACTCATTCCTGCCCCTGCTTATAGATACACCACGGCCATCGCAATCAGGATCGCATACGGTCATCAAATACTCTCTGACGACGATGAATACATCGATATTCTCGACACGATGGGCACTGCTGTCCGCGCTGGGGGATTACCGGGAGCCACGCCCATAGACGCGTTTCCCCTCTGTACGTTCATTACTTCCTTTGCCCACACCCAATGTCTTTGGACCCATACCCCTACAATGACTCAGTGCAGCACTTCCCATCGTGGTTCCCCGGTACGCACTACGCAAACGCTGCCCGAGCGTGGAGATGGGCTATCAGAAGGCTGTACGACACCCCGTATGACACCGTCCAAAAACAAATGGTGCGTCGCCTGTCACCGTCAGTCACAATCAAGGGCATACATTCATGGATTCATGCAGGCTGAGGGTTCTGCTAAACCGTCCGTCCTCGCGATGCAACTGGAAGCAGCCGCAGGGCGCGCTCTGACGGGGGAAGAAATCGAGGATATGAAAGGGACGGCTGCAATCATCTATGCTGCTGGTGCCGAAACAGTAAGCATCCACCTCGCGTTCGCATCTCTTTCAGACACATAGTGATTATATAACAACAGACTTGGACCGCGATCTCCACGTTCCTACTGGCGATGGTCCTCTATCCTGAATGCCAGAAGATTGGGCAGGAGGAAGTCGATCGCGTGGTGGGGCGAGACAGGCTCCCTACGTTTGAGGATCGCGACTCGCTGCCTTACATCGATTGCGTGATACAGGAAGTCTTGAGGTACGTGCAGTCCTTCCTCCCCGTATACCTATATCATCAGTTCCTCACGCCGACATTCTTGTAATCAGGTGGCATCCTGTGACGCCTCTCGGTACGTATTAGAACAATTTGTATCCTGAGGATCTCGTTAAGTTCGTTCCACCAGGAATCCCTCATCGCTCAACCCACGACGATATATACCGGGGCATGTTCATCCCCAAAGGATCATACATTATCTTTAATGAGACGTAGGCATGATTCCTCCCGTTTCTGTCCTCCTAGCTAACGCACAATCCTTTTCCTTCCAAGTGGAATGTCGCTCGATCCCAACATATACGCCAACCCGACTGCGTTCAATCCTACTCGATTCCTCCCCAAGTCAGCAGGCGGGAACGCGGAGCCGCCTTTCGAAGCAGCGTTCGGCTATGGGAGAAGGTGCGTACATACCCTACACCCTTCCCATGATCAAACTAGTACCTTGCATACCTATTATGATAGAATCTGCCCTGGAAGGCACCTCGCCACCGCCAGCCTGTGGATCGCCATCGCCACCATATTCTCGACCCTCCATATCTCAAAGGCTCAAGACAAAAACGGCATGGAGATCACGCCGCTAGTAGAATTTGAAAAGGGAATATCTAGGCGAGTCCCTCAGAGACTGCATTTTGTTGAGATACTAATTGACGCGTCGGTTACTTTTCATGCGCTTTTGGTATGCAGTCAACCGAAGCCCTTCCCGTGCAACATCGTAGCCCGCTCGGGCGCGGCAGCTCAAATCATCGCTGAAGCTATCGAGAATGATGCATGATTGAATGATGTTTGTCGCTCGAGGTTAAGGGTATGCAGCCGCGTGCTTCCGGACATTCATTGGCAGCTGCCCGATCGCAATTTATGTGACAATTTTACCTGATTCGCCAGTGTGAACAATGCTAAATGGCGAGATGCTATCTCTATCGAGAAGTGCGCGCAATATGGGGACAACTTGGAGGTCGCCAAAGTTACAAGATGGGGCGTTGTTGAAGATGAGCCCATCATCAATGCACACTTAGTGTCTACTCCATTCGGAGCGCGCACTTATTGTCAAGCACCGCCTTATACCACTGTTTCCCGTGCTCCAATAGTAGCCGAGTCCGCAGATTCTATTGTCACCTTGCGCCTCATGCGCCCACAAACTACCCATCGCTGCATTGCAGCCAGGTAAATAGCTGGCGACGCCTCGGTTGGCTTCCAACACTCTCCACACTCCTGCTTATATTCTCTTCGTCGATTCAAGCTATGCCTTCCAGCTCTGTTCGCCGCGTTCCTGTTCAAAATGTACTTCCTGTCGAACTCCTCGCCGAGATCCTGGCATATCTCACAAATCGTACCGACGTCTGTGCTGCGATGCTGGCCTCCCGACAATTCTACGCGCTTTTGCAGCCTCACTTGTACAAGAATGTCGAACTCATCTCCTACATCGGTGATAGCCGCCTGGATATCTTTACCGGCGCACTCGATAGTCCATGCACATTCTACAAATCTCGCACCCAACAAGTCGAGGAACTCAGTCTAATTCTCGAGAGGCCCCCGACGAATCCAACCGGGAATCCGGTCTCGATGACTAACATCTACCTACCGATATACAAGCTGCTAACAAAACTGCCTAACCACTCTGATCTTCGACGTGTCACAGTGGGCTGGCGAATGTCCGACGAATGTATTTCGGGATTGGTTGCTCACCCAAGATGCCGTAGAACACTTCGAACACGTAATCGACTCGAGGCCATGCAAACTACTCCCCACTTCCTTCCCCAACCTCCGCTTCCTAGAAGTAGCCGCCAGTAATCTTCAATTCCTCGTCAACGACTTGGTAGGGCCGCGGCCTATCACTCATTTGAGCATTGTCGGTCAAATCAACGGTGTCTCGGACTTGGAGGCGTTTCGACTTCCTGACGCCTACAACAAGGTCACTTTCCTCTCTTGTTCTAGCGACGGATCATCATTGTCCTACCTTGTACTTGCGGGATACTTTCGGAACGTCGAGGCCTTGAATGTATCGTACCAGTCAGACACAACACAGGGAGATTGCGGCCTAGCTTCGTTTCTTCGCGACCTCAGGTCGCATCATCGAGCACGTACGTTCGATAAACTGCGGTGCCTCCGCGTTACTTGGGCATTCACAAGCCAGGAAGGCTCTCATGCACAGTGTCCACGCTCTGGTGTCGTCGCCGACGTCTTTGGCGAACTCACCAAGTTGAAATGTCTGGATGTTGTCGCGGGCTGTGGAGAGAGCATCAGGTTTGATAGGGCCGGTAGACAGTGGCCGGTGCGGTGGAGGTGTGAAGAAAGCAATATGTGGCGCCATGATTGGGAGAAAGATGCTCTCCTCGACCGTTTGAGCAGTAGCTAGTATGCCATGACCTCCTCGAGTTCCACTGTAATGACATACGATGAAGTTGGATGAATGACTGGGAGGAGGCTGAGTCGCAGCATGGGGCGGGGGTGGCGTAAGGAGGAAAATGGTCTAGGGTTCCCGGAAGGTGACCAAGGGGTTCTCCACGTAGTTTGCTAGCGACGGTAAGCCGTTTATGAATGTTGCGACGCAAAATCGCGACTTACCCATCATGCCTAACTAGGCTTTGCTGACTACGATATTGGAGACGAAGACGGCGACTCTGTCTTGAGAGGAAAACGGCGAGAGTGGCGAGGTGGAAAGGAGGGTCCCGTAGATGTGATATTCGAGGCGTCGGAGGACGATGTTTCCAACGCAGAAAGGAAGAAACGACACAGGATTAAGGAAGGAATAGGAGCGGAACATATTAAATGGTCTAGTCGGTGTCAACAACACTAATGATCTGATGGTACTCAGCAAAGACTGCGACCCTACGGTGATGAAAGTGAGGCCACGATGAGCAAAGTGATAGTAATGGCATACCAGGGCATGCACTAAGGTGGGCTAGCTTGATCTTTCCCAGTGATTTCGGCGTCTTCTGCGGCTCAGGCTGTACCTCAGTGTGCGAGTATGACTCGTTTGTGAATAAGTCAAGTCGTCCTCGTCCCCTCGCTTGGGTGGCTGATCGGTGGCATCCATGGAGACAAGACGGTCGAGGAACGAGCCATCCTTCGCTTCATTGGAAACAAGAAGTGCGCAGTTTTGGGATATGTCAGCTCGATCTATGGAACGATTGTTCATGGGACCCACCAATATGCGTAAGTTTCCTTCCGTCCAGACGCTGATAGGGACGAGTGGCGTTAGAGAGTGGGCATCTATCGACTTTAAGAAGTCGTAGTCCTGCCTCATGCGTCCATATTTTGGAATAATCCATGGAAATTTGGGTATTTAGGTACAGTGTAAAGAGATTATTTGGAGACGAAGCCTACAGCCGAAAAAGAAGCACCGTTGTCAAGGAGAATCATCATGTAGCTTACAGACTACTCACAACCCATGCAACGTGTGGGCATGAACTTGTTTTTCGCAATCCAGACAGTAGACTTCCCCCGAGTATCACTTTGGAAGGAACAAACACGACAGGACGGCTGCGATGTCGAGCTCGGCAGTTTGGTAAACTCCGCCCTCGGCATGGCACACGGCGCAAATGGCCCACCTTCGGTTCCTTTCGGCAACAGCCCATTCTGAACTCAACTCGTCAATCTCGACGTGTGTCTGAATTCGTGAGATTTACAGCGATTCCATGGAGTCCCCTGCCTTAATCGCGACCATCAAATTATCATCAAAGATACCAATGGTCAAAGTGCGGTTAATTCGTTGCCCTTATGAAACTGTAAGTCTTCATTTGCGCTATTGGAGGAAGTATGATTCACGTATCAAAATATTCAGACTCTAGCTCGAATCTTGCGTAATTCGCATCTACAATCTGCTCCCCTACGCAAGACCCCTGGCTTCCCAACCTACCAACTCATACACCTCCAACGCATCCCAAACTCCAAGCTTTTCGCTCGTATAGCATCGAACCAGAGTTGAATTGGAATGTCCTCATATCACCTCCCAGACTTCGCTGGGCACTAAAAACGGCTTAGTTCGTTGAGCTGACCATCCCACAAGGATCCGCGGAACATACTTAATTGTCAATCTTGATAGCTAGGTACAGTAAATCTTCCTCTCTCAATCTTCCTTCTGATAGAAGCAGGCGAAGACACTGATGGTACATTAGAATCAACGACCACAAATTTGGCCCACTGGTGTGGCGCCTACGTGACGGAATATCAGTCATGACGGTATAAGTCATGGACGTCCTCTCGGGATGCTTTCATTTCTTGTGCATCTTTCTTACCAGCGATCTCCCGCAACTACGCTCGCTCACTACAAAATGCCTCGAGACTCGTCATTACAGAATCTCCGTCGCGAACGCCGACCTCATCCATACCGTAGACCTCCCCAGAGCGTCACTCATGAGTCTACCAATGATCAAGATGTATGTTCTCGCCCTTCCAGCCGTTATTCTATTTTTCAACTATACCTCTCGAACACTAGGAAGAGCTGGCTTTCGATCCGCAGGATCAGGCTGTCATCAGTCAGGTATCAGCGGAGGAACTCGAAGAAAATGGGAAGGCAACATCGTCTTGAACGCGATCGGCATCATGGTGAGTTGGCTCAACCTTAGATGCTGTTCGTTTCTAACGGTTCCTCCAGCTGATTACCATCGCTTCGCATCTTCATCTCGTCCATCCGAACATACCGACCTCGACTGCTCCATACCGCTTCTTGATTACTCTCAAGCCAACACGGGAGAGAAAGTGTAAAACAAGCAAAAGCACAGAAAGTCAATTGACCTGCCTCGAGTGTGCGGGCAGGCATCAAAGACTCTCGTAAGAGTCAGGAATACCTTGGACCCCCGCCGAAAGATGGGGCTGCTATGCTGGCTGTTACTGGGGAATATCCCCCATCCTTATACATGTAACCGCCTAGTGATTTTGGCAACTCAATTTACTACGCATCCCACAGAGGTCCCATGTAAGCGCTATATCAATAAGCGACCTTCGGTGAGTACTAATCCCTGCCGAATGACACAGCGCTCCCTTGCGTCCTCTTGCATGGCGACGCCGGTAAATCGCAAACAAAATCTACGGGCATGATGAGTGTCCGCCAAATCACTCGCGGTATAGCAAATTATTATTCGATACCACCTCTAGCCATTGACGGCCCGCGCGTACATCCAAGGACACACAGCTACTGTGGTAATTGTGGCCAGGTGAGGCATTTCATGTTGGCCCGTCAAAGGAAATGGCCACTGATGGTATGTCCACTTGGCCACCACAGGCCACCGCGAGGTGTATATAAACCTGGCGATAACCCAGAATTGCTTCTCCAACATACACCATGGCACTCGTCTACAAAGACCCCTGGCTAATTCACACCCAGACATCGGTATGCTTCTCGCCTCTTACTCCTTACTCGAGATTTCTTAATGATTTTCAGGGTAGTAATGTCCTCGAGATTTATAATGAGGTGACGAAACTCCGCGCAAAGTCGGGTTGCTCACCCGACGGGCATCTAGGGGATGTGTGTATCACTGCTTGTTCGTTTGGCCGAAATAACTAACATTCGACCTTGCAGAACTGTCTTTTTCTTATCGATGCTTGCGGTTTCGCCAATGTTTACAATTGGGGTGAGCCTGTGAGTCTTCCGGTTCGTTTCCGTTACAGCGCAGAGTCCTCATCCTGCACACGTAGGCTTTCCGCCACATTCGCCCAATGCTCGGCCCATATCCTCGCGAAGATCCCCCAGTCAATCCGAGCCACCAAGTGTTCCCGCTCGTTCTGAGTCCCGGAGATTGGGGCATTCCTCTTGCGGGCCTCATCTCGCGATTCGCGGACTATTTATCCGCCGACCTCATTCTGCCTTTTGATACAGACTACGATGTTTGCATCTACTCTTTTGCAGTGCGTTGGTTCTCTTCGTCGTGTATTTCACCGATCTGATTTGTGCGTCACGGGCAGCTCACGCCTTGGGTTCATGAGCGTGTCTATGCAGCCGCGGCACTCAATTGCCATAGCGAACTAATGCCAAAGGCCTACCTACTGCGTCACATCGCGGTGAGCATGATGTACGCGCTCCATGTATGCCCTCGTTTTCTCTTTTATCGGTGCATGCTGACCTGTTCCCAAAGGATAAACGCCCTGATATGTCTGAGCTCCAAGTTTTCCAAACCCTAATCAAGGTGCATTTCCGCCAATTGGTGATCACGGGACGGGCCCCACTACATAAACTTCTCTTTGCAGAAGTTCGCTGGGTAGACGCATCTTCCGTGTAATTGCGCAGTCTACATTCAATGTACTTTCGTATAGGCACTTTGCACGCTGGCGTTGATGATGAATGTATGTATCTTTGTATTGAAACTTCACTATCTATTTTCAATTGAAGGGGTGGTCTTTACTTCGAGGGACCATCATTTCCTACAGTCGGGGCGTCAGCTAAAGGATGCAACGGTGGCTTCAGTTACTACGACGGCTTCTACAAGGCAATGCATATTGACGCAAGATAGTTCACGTCGACTAACCGCCGTAGAGCACCAGAAGTCCTGCTGTGATGAAAAGCGGCACGGAGAGTTCGGTGAACCGACGTACAAAAATAGTGCAGCGCCGAAATGGAGCTGGTACATTACATAACCTTTTGGTTAGCGAGTCTTTGGTGCGTAAGCGACGTCAGGGGAGGGCCAAGATAGACGGGGAACTCAACAATTCCCATTCAAATATCGACCGGGCATTTGCTATCGCCTGTGTCAACGAACAGGCACTGTGCTTCATGGAAGCTATGCGCATTCGGAGCACCATGGGATTCATTCTACGGGGTCGTGCTTCGACGAATAAACTGTCATTTTCCAGCGTTGTACACCAGACACCTGTCATTGAAGAGCACGGGCAAGCGCCCCGCCGGGTAGTGGGTATAAATACCCCTACGTGAACCACTGACACCTCATCCTCAAAGTTCTGCGACAGACATGCGTCTCCTATCGACCCTCGCTATCGTATGTGCCATCTTCAAATCCACCACCGCCGTTGAGCCAGGCCACAACGCCCTGGGCATTGGCTTTTCCGACGCCTTGGAAGCTGCAATCCACAAAGACTGTGCGTACAACAACAAGACGAGGCGCGAGGCAAAGCTGATCACAGTATATTCCAACCAGACGGCCCTGTTATCTTTGACAGCCTTGCGGCACCAGATTGCGGCACCGGGAGGTGCTTGATCACGGCGTTCGGGACGACGACCTGCATCATCATGACCATCGCAGATACGCCGCCAACCCGTCCTGAAGACGTGTTTCGCTGTGGTCCGGCCGCGGAGGTATGAAAAGTAAACAGCGCTTTCCATGAACACGCTAACGCCACAACGCAGATTTGCCCATGCCTCGACTGCTACCCCACAGATGTCAAGGAGTATTTCCAAAAGGAGCACCTCTGCGACATGCAGGAGAAGGCGAAACTTTTCAGCAAAGTATATCTGGTAAATGATGATCACCCTTCCAATTCTACGTTCGGGAATGATAATTGTTATGCCCTAGGGAACTGCGAGTGAAAAGGAGAAGAGCAGGGCTGGGGAGTTGGGGTACACCGCGAACTTCATCGGTGCTGCAAAGAGCTAGTACGGGAAGCTTGACGTACACTCACTGGATATCCAGATGCGTAGATACGGGCAGCAATAGATCTGAAAGACAGAAGACTTACTATGTATCTGCTACAGTCTAGCTTGTGATTGAACATCTGGGTGCTGCACTAACGCTACTTCGGATCCAAGAATGCTCGTTCGTTTCCGTGCTCGAAAAAGCACTCGAGTTCTTCGTTGTGCGATTGGATGCATCGGCCTGATATGGAAACGTAAAATAATGTTATTTCGATGAGTAGTACCTACGTTAGGGAGAGAAGGGAGCCCATACACGACGGGAGAGCATGAAACCGGATATTGAAGCATAATTGAGACGACGCGGCGCGTGTACTAGAATCGCCCGACTGCAGGTATATCTTGTATCAACCAAGTAATTGTGAGCGTCCCCTGGTGCCCATGTGTGGTCGTAAACTTCGTGGAGAAGTGCTAAAATAATACAATGGGTGTCAACTCAATCCAGGATGAAGGCGAATGCAAAAAAAGAAACTGACCTCCTCCCTGTGCTGCCATCGCGACGAACTATACGATCTACGACGGGGTCTCGTACAATCCCTCTACGCATGCTCCTTGCTCTGCCTGTTCCCACCTACGTGCGTATAATGCGACACTGAGTGCGCATCCGCACCTATATCCCGGTCGCAGGGGGGGCCACTGCTACCCAATAGCGGCAGGTGTGGATAGTGAATCCATATGTCTTGGTATCTTGAGCGTAGGCGTAACTCTCGCGTTTGTAGAAATGTGGGATCTGGGTCGTTCCACCGCACCCTCGGCGCCGCTCTACCAGGCTGGCGTCGTTACTGCCGAATTGCGCTGGCTCGCATGCTAGAATGTTACCAGGCGTTCGCGGTCGTCCTCAATGAATGTTTGAATCTCCCCTTCACGCGTTGATCACCGTCGGGCTCCGCTTGTCGCTTGGAGGATGTCAGTGAGATTGAAGTTTCCTGGCTTCGACTGGGTCCCCTCGGGATGAGATACCCCAAAGAGTACTTGCCCAGATGCGAGGGACGAGATGGTGGAAAATGGTGGAGGTTGCGAACAACCACGGGAGAGGGAGTGTGAAGCGCCGATGCAACCTTTGTCATCAGCAGCCCCTATCTTGACCCTTCACACGGACGCTCAATGCCAGATAAACAGAATGAGCGACTTCCGCCTCTTCAGGTACGCGTACTCAGATTGGGCCATCGAGATACTCATCAAATTCGCCTTCATCATCGACAGGGTGAGCGGAATTTGGTCGAATGGAATGCGGAATGAGAGCAGTTCTCGCCTTCTGGCGAATTGAGAATACTGGAGGTCTTACGCATTCTGGAGAACTTCCATAGCTGATTATCTATATCTCAATATATTTTGTACATGCATTCATGACATACAAATTCGCATTGTGAATAATTGACCGTAAAAGCCCTTCAGATTCATGTATTCAAGCCCAGAGCGGGAGCCCTGGGGATACCCAGTTAACTTCTACATAGATAATCTTCTGCTGTTGCGAGTCGCCCACGATGACCAATTGACGGAAATGGACGTTCATGAGCGCTCGGAAGACTTGAAGTTCAGTCATATCGGCGCGTTTTTCCTGTGGGAGCCGGTCAGCACGCGGAAGCGACAGACATTGGGGGACCGGGTGGACGTACGCGAAGGGCGTGCAGCATGTTCACCGCGATATGGCATACGAAGCAGGCCTTCGGCAGTACCTTGCCATGGCACTTGAGTGCCGCGGCGGAGAAGACACGCTCGCGAAGCCAAGGCGACAGCTACCCGTCGCAGAACGAGTTAGCATAGTACGCCACGATGCAGAGGACAGGATATACGCACCGCGAAGGAATACACGCAGGTATCGTAGCCTTCGCCGAAGGGCTCACTGAGTTTGGGGGTCAAGAAGTCGGAGAAGCGCGAGATGAGGCCTGCGAGAGGAAGTCCCCAGTCGGTGGGCGACTGACAGAGGCTGATCGCATGGTGGGTCGGTTTGACTGGGGGATCCTGGTGAGGATATGGGCTAGTAGTTGCGCGAATCTCGTGGAAAGCCTGCAAGGATCAGAAGTCTGTGCGCCAATGGACGGATGGAAAGACTCACGGGCCGGGCCCAAGTACGAACGTTGGAAAAACTGCAAGAATCGATGAAATACACGCAGTTCTACACAGTTGGTGTTAATGGGGTAACAAAAGGAAGAGAAAGGCGTGATGCGTACATTCCCTACGCGCCCGTCCGACGCGCAACCTGAGCGTGCGCGAAGCTGCATCAACTTGGTATATGTCTCTTCGAGGATGGCCTAGAGATTTTTAAGAATTTTGAGAATTTGTCCTTAATTGTAGGGAATGAAACGACATACCACCATATGGGTGGAAACTAGCGAAGGATCTTTGTAAACGAGGGCCATCGTGTTCTACTCGTTATTTTGCAAACTGGAAGAAGTTATTTGAGATTGAGAGGCCGCTCAGAAGAATTCTCGCTGGCCTTATATACACCTCACGGTGGACTGTCGCATAATGACCCAGGGTCTTCGTTGGTGGCCATTTCAGTTTGCGGAAGTGGCAAACAATGGAAAACCTGGCCAGTGGCCACTTGGACGTACATACGCGCGGCCGTCTGCGGGGTGATTTGGCAGATGTTCGGATCGGGTTCATGCCTTTCGGCGGTCCCTTGATGAAATTGGCATTGGAGTCGGAGAGAAGAGAATGATAGTGATGTACGCCTTGTATACACAGACCTATCGATGAGATTCCGTCTCTGGAGGCCTAAAGAGATTCGTTATTGGAATGATATCAGAGTGAAGGCCCAATACTACGATGCACGTCATGTCGCCTGCTAGCCTCCGAGTCTCTATCTTTATACAGTCCGGCACGCTCGACGTGAATGATATTGAGGTGGTCTGCGACCTGATTGGAGTATGGGAAATTGTGCTAAGACGGCGGAGTCTGGACTTTGAGTTTGGCGCCACCCGTTTTTGCTTCCGCTTGACTCGAACTGTCACCTTACTTCCAGCAACGCGATGGCAAATACCATAGCCGACGCGAGTGGCGACCCGTATCTGATTGGATTCGAGCAGAGCGAGAAAGAAGGTGGGGTATGCTGCCCGATAGCAACGTCAAGAGGGCGGACCCCCTTGCCAACTTGTATATCAGACTTGGAACGCGAGGCCTCGTTCCACATCCATTCTCGTGTCGTAGATCGCGGATGGCAAAACTCCTAGCCGCCTCGAGACATGGCGTCTCCATGCTGGGAATATGCGCAAACATTCCGCCAACCCCACCTAAATCCATCTCATCGTGGGGAGGTCGGCGAGCATACGCAGCACATTTGAGTTGGATTACCTCAGTGCGAGGGGTTAAGTGATCTGGAGAGAGAATATGTCTGAAAGGGGACGACGAAGTCGGCTGGTACGAGGAGTAGCAATTATCGAGATGTCAAACTGCGCGGTGACCTTCGAGTGGAAGAGCCTCATTCTACAGTTTATAGTTTACTACGCGTCCTGAAGAGGTCCTATATAATAAAGCATGATCTTGGGTGAGTAAGGATTGGAATTGCTTAACGAGAATGAAAGGATCTGACTGAGATCCGAGCGTGTATGGCCTTCGCCCTTTCGGAGACCTAGGACCCCCAGCATATCGTTGACGCGCCTGGAGAGGTACAACGTAAGAGAGACGACGATTGGGAGGGGGATTTCACTCCGCTCGCCGCGCCAATAGTCGATAGAATCATATATGATTTCGGCAGTTATACGGTCTAAAGATCACCTACTTGTATTGCATCGTAAAAGTACAAGTGTTGATACAAGACATACATAATGTAGCATCTTTGAGCAATTTAGTCAGTAATCAACCAAAGCGTGAACAGAAGCGAGTTACGAGAGGGTTCCACGGTTGCTTAGGTTGGGACAACATCGGGGAGCGGAGCAGCGGTAGCGATGCTCATGTCGCCGCTTACTGGGGCCGGAGCGCCGACAGGAGGAGCGGCGCCGCCCTTGGCCTTCTTCCTGTTGCGGTCGCCGCTGGGGCTGGCTGCGACGAACGCGACAGCGAATGCGAGGACAATGATTGCAAAACGCATTTCAGATGAATTCGGGATCTGGGTAGTGAGAAATGATTTGATCAGTGGCATGCACCAGGGTGAGCGGATGGGATGGATGCGTACTAGTACTGCTAGAGATGAGGCAGAAGTTCGCTGAGGATGAGGTGAGATGCGCAGCGGATTTTATACGGTGTAAGTACCTGTGTGAACATACTGAACCTCAGAATCGCATGCTTACTCCCCGCCGCATGGTCTGTAACATAGACGGTGTCGGTCGCTCCAACGATCCACGAACTAGAAGTGACGCTGGAGCGTCGAAGCATCTGAACTTGAAGTTATTCATGGAAGAACGCCATAGTATGCACTATCAGATCAGAGAATTAGCCCGCTACATCGATGATTATCATCGTCTGGTAGAGAGAACCTTACTGGAAGTAAGTGGCAGGATCATGGACGGTGAACAGGTGACAGTTCGAGTCAAGCAAAATGAGTGGCGGTGCTGAACTCAAAGTCCCGGGCCAGACTCCGCGGTAGTCGACGTTCATGGACCATCTTCGTGATTCCCACGGACGGAAAGTGATCTTCTCTTCTCCGTCCTCTTCTCCGTCATACTGACAACTGGCATAACCGGCTTCCATGGATCGCTCAAGAACACTGGCGTTACTTCCAGTATGATTCGACTGCACTATCATGCGGAGCAATGAAACTAACATACGATAGCTTACATTTTCCCCCGAATGACCCCCAGGATAGATACTATCGCACGTCACTCGCCCTATGTTGGACTGAATAGTGATAGAAATTCTCAATCTAGCAAGAGACATGGTGCGCGTCGTACTAAAAATTCCGCTGATGTATGTTATGTAGGATGCATGGAGACAGCGGCGAAGCCCACCATAAAACACCATAGTTCGTTCCCTGTCTCTAGCAGCAACCAGCACGAGCCACTCCCAATAGCGGCGGATACTCCATATTTCTTCAGCTTTACCGCTCTAACGAGGAACTGACATCTGTAGGACTCGTAACATATAAAATGCCACCCAATAGTCCGTTAGTTCAAGATGCGCTTCACAATCCTTCTCCTCGCTGTTGCTGCCGTTCTTGTCGCTGCCGACCCTGACGGAGACAACGACATAATAAAGAAGATGGGTCGCCGACCGCTCCATGATCCCGCAGATGGAGTTGCCGCTCCTGGCGCTCCTCAATCCTAACCACTGCGACCAGTAAGCCCCTTGTTTTCGCCAACGGTTTCGATTGCACAAACTTTTAGCGGCTTGGGTTTGCTCGTATTGTATTCATGATGAAGGTTGGCCACGTACATATAATCTATCATGTAGACAAGGGAGCATACCGCGAATACCCTCATGATCCACGTTGCCTGAAATTACACTTACTTGCCACATTTTATTTGAGCGACTTATAGATATCTCGATTGAGCACCAAGTGACAATAGCATTGGGTGAAAAGTAACGACCGTCGTTGTGTAGAAGTGATAGACTCAGTATTGTGGGGTACAATGACTGTATATTGATGTACCTGTAGAAGTGATAGACTACGAGTACGAGTGAGTACACGTTAAGTAAAGATAGGTAAAGAAGAAGGTCTCACCTCAGTATTGTGGGGTACAATGACTGAGGTGCCGAAAACTAAAGGAACGCGTATATAATGGTTACGACTCGCACATGCGTGCGCGTGGGCAGTGAATCAGATGTAAGTAACAAAAGGCGTGATAAGAAACATGAAACGGAAACGGTGCAAGTTTGACGCATGGCCAACTTGCATTACCCGTTTCGGCTAACGGATAGCCGTATTTGGTTAGCGATAGACTCGCCGTGTGTTTGCTAACCCAACACTCCCCCTCAAACCAGGGAGAGTCCGAGCTCTGAAGCGAAATGCTTCACCTTCGCTGAGGGAAGGGCTTTTGTGAGCGTGTCCGCGACCATGTCGTCCGTGGGACAATAGACGAGGCGAAGCGAACCCTGCTCGATAGTGTACCGAATAAAGTGGAACCGTACGTCGATATGTTTCGTTCTGGCATGGTACTGATGATCCTTGCTAAGTGCAATAGCCGATTGGTTGTCCGAAAATAAGGTCGTGGGCGGCAGCTTCGTGTCGAATAACTGGGTGATGAGGGAACGGAGCCATAGAGCTTCTTTGGCTGCGTGGGTGGCCGCTACATATTCAGCCTCCGTCGTCGATAGAGCGATGATTTCCTGGCGCTTCGCAGACCACGAGACTGCGCCGCCGTGGAGAAGAAACGCGTATCCGGAGATAGCGTGGCGGTCCTCAGCCATGCTGCCATCAGCGTCCCCGTAACCGACCAGTTCTTTCTTCCCACCACCATAGGTTAACCACAACTCCCTCGTCCCCTTCAGATATCGCAGACAGCGAACGGCCTCGTCCCAGTGAGCAATACCGGGGTTCTTCGTGAACCGTGACAGCGTCTGGACGGCGAACGCTATGTCTGGACGCGTGCCCAATGAAGCGTACATGAGGGATCCTACCAACTCCTGGTAGGGTTTCCCTCTCATTTTTGCATAATCCTGCGCAGTCGTGGGCGAGTGCGCTGAGGTGAGTCGCAGATTTGGGTCCAGGGGCAACGAGAGGGGCTTGACATCTTTGCTCAGATAACGCTCGACCATCGAGTCGATATATGAGCGCTGTGACAAAAACAGCTTTCGACTTTCCCTCTCCCTCCTTATCTCGATTCCGAGCAGCCAGTGGAGCTCGCCTAGATCCTTTATCTCAACGTGGCGTGCAATCGACGACTTGAACGCCGTAACGAGCTTCATTGACGTAGCCGCAATTGTGCAATCATCAACGTGAACGAGCACGATAATGGTATCGTTCCCAACTCGCCGAAAGAAAACAGCCTGATCCACGTCGCAACGAGTGAAGCTCAGTTTCTTCGTCATGATGTCGCACAACATCTGGTACCACCGGCGCCCTGCCTGTTTGAGGCCATATAATGCTTTCGCAAGTTTGCAAACGAGCCCGGCAGACCCTGGTGCGTGAAAACCTGGCGGTTGCTTCATATAAATTCGCTCATCGTCATTCAGTCGTCCGTTCAGATACGCTCCCTTGACATCAATTTGGTGCAGTTCCCAATCGTTCGCGGCGGCGACAGCAAGCACAGTTCGAATCGATGTGGTTTTTGCGACTGGTGCGAACGTATCGAAATAATCGATTCCGGGCACCTGTGAGAAACCTTGCGCAACGACTCTCGATTTGCGCTGGATAATATTCCCTCCAGCGTCTTTCTTTATCCGAAATACCCAGCGCGATCCGACGATGTTTGCGCCAGCTGGTGGGCTTACGAGATCCCAGGTGCCAGCCTTTTTTAAGGTATCCATCTCCTCCTGCATCGACGCCTCCCATAGCGGCCAGTCAGGCCGCCTTTTTGCTTCGTGATATGTCTGCGGCTCCAGTCCTTCGACGTTCGACATTTCCACCACAAGCGCTACTTCGTCGTCAACTTCCATCATCCAGGCGGCTGAACCTTCCCCCTCGAACACCTCCTTTTCGGGTAACGCAGGCTTTGGATCTGGCATAGGCACACCAGGAGGTAACTTGGGAGCATTTCGACGATATGCATAGCTCCCCTTGCCATCCAGGAGATCCTGCGCACGCTGAGACGCTTTTCGAAGTCGTTTAGGAGCGGCAGGGGCGACAGGGGCTTCTGGCTGCGAAGCCTCAGCTTCGGATTGTTGTGGAGTTTCCGGCATGTCGAGAGGTTCGACGACTGCTGGTGCGGGCTTCGGTGGAGCATCTGGTTGCTTTGGAACAGTAGGTACCTGAGTACGGCTCTGTGGGTGAATTTGAGCTGACTCCGAGTTGATTACAGCTGGTATCTCGCCCTCAACCCCATTCTCCCCCTCAACTCGTGAGTTAGCGGCCGATTCATCGAAGTAGACATTACGCTCGACGCTTACGCGACGTGTATCTGGCCAGTAAACCCGGTGGCCTTTGCTGTTGTCGTCGCACCCAACCCAGCGCCCCTTTTTAACCCGACCCCTGAGCTTGTCCCCCTCTCCCTCGACTCGTACCCAGACTGTTTCACCCCACTCGCGAACTCTCGACAAGTCGGGCTTCTTTCTGAATACGGCCTCATATGGTGTTTTTCCATCTAGGGCCTTCGTCGTAACACGGTTCATCAGCCAGACAATGTGCCGGGCCGCCTCTCCCCACAGTGTACGAGGCAAGTTGCTAGCGTGCAAAACGGCTCGAACTCGCTCAACGATTGTGCGATTTCGACGCTCGGCGACACCGTTTTCCTGCGGAGTATCGTGGACGGTCAATTTTTGATTTGTCCCCTCGCCTTTGAGATATACGGTGAATTCCCTCCCTGTGTACTCGCCACCCCGATCCGAGTGTAGAGTTTTGATTTTTGCGTCCAGCTGTGTCTTCGCCCACGCTGAGAAAGTCTTGTAGTGAGCTAGGACTTCGTCTTTCGTACGCATGAGGTGCAGGTGGGTGAAGCGGGTTGCGTCGTCCGTAAAAGTGACATAGTACCTTTTTCCTTTAGGGGTTTCAACGCGCGCCGGCCCCCAAACATCGCTGTGGACTTCGTCGCCGAAATCTTTCCCCCTCTTGCCTTCTCGCACCTTTGGCACCGACTTCCTCGTTGCCTTTGCATAGACACACGATTCACAGAAGAAATCCGCGGTACTGCTGTTATCCAATGTCAGTCCAGCAACCATTCCATCCTGGACCAACTTCTTGGCTGTGCGGGCTGAAATATGACCAAGGCGCCGATGGAGCATGTCGAGGGATATGCCATCCGAAACTGCGTATGCACTATCGCCCTCACGAACATGGCGGTAAGTGCCTCCTTTCGACTTAGGGATTTCCCCTATTGTCTCCCCTTCAGGGCTGGTGATGACACACTTCCCTCCTCCGAAGGTCGTAACGAAACCGCGGTCGTCCAATTTTCCAACGGAAACGAGGGTATGGCCTATCTCTGGAGAATACAAGACTTCGATCAGCTGTAGCTTGGAGAAGTCGGCACCATTGGGAATATCGAGCACAAGCTTCCCAATCCCTATCGCCTTGAACGACTGCTTGTTTGCCGCTCGCATTGCTTTCGGTACGATGGATCGGTATTCAATCAATTCATCCTTGTATGGGGTGAGATGCTTGCTGCATCCAGAGTCGAACAAGTCAGAGCGCTGCGAGTGTACTCGATCTGAATCCGCGATCGCCGCCAGCCTCTCGTTATCTGAATCGTCGTCTGAATCAAGCCCAGCCTGCGAGGCCTTGAGTGGGTATTCGTAACGTGCTCCATCCAGCTCGAAATCACTTGCGTCGCTTTCCGAGTTGGTCACCATCTCAACGACACATTCACCAGCGGTTGTTGAAGGTAGGCTCTCGAGCTCATCTTCACTTGGCCACCAGTCTGACTCACAGTCGCTCTCGGGGTAGCAGGGAGAGACGTTATCGCATTCGCTGTCGGATGAGTCGCTACATTCTAGCAGGATAGGTACCTCGTCATCCGATTCTTCAAATTCAACCGCGAAAGCTCCCTCGTCCTCGGAATCGGTCTCGACGGCGTTTGCGGTGGACTTCTCGGCAGACTTGCCTTTCCCTTTCCCCTCCGCTGAGTCGTCCTTCGACTTCTTCTTCTCTGGACAGTCCTTCTTCCAGTGGTCCTTCGAACCACACTTGAAGCACCCCCCCTGTTTTCCTTTGGGTTTCCCCTTTCCGCGCCCTTTGCCTGACGAAGCAGTAGCCGACAGGGCTTCGTCGGTGTCTGCATCCTTCGTCGAGCGCCTGCCACGCCTGTTAGATCGCTCGAGGTCTTGGCGTAGGTGCTCATCGATGATGAGTTGAATCAAATAATTTGGATCAAGGTCGTTCGAACTGACTCGATTCGATGCGCAGATAGTTGATGCGTAGGACTGCAAGTGCCGAGGAACTGAGCTAACGATGACCATAAGGTATTCGTCATCGTCAATGGGTACTGCACACGCCGCTAATTCCTCTCGGCGCACACGTAGCTGCTCCAAGAACTCGCGAACATCCTCCTTATCCCCACACCTCGAATCCAAGAACTGCCTTCGCAGTCCTGCCCTAGCGTAGAATCCCTTCTTCGAGTATTCCTTAACGATCGCATCCCAGCACTCCTTCACCGTTTCAACGCCTAGAACGAGGACCAATGCCGTGTCAGGAAGCTTCTGCGTCAACAATGCTCGCGCCGCCGCCTCATCCTTCCTCCATTTCTCATACTCCGGATTCGGCGACACGTTACTGGCGTCGGCTACGTCTCCATCGGTTACAGCAACTGTTTTCGGTGGACAAGGCATCGTGCCATCGAAATGGCCCCAGAAGCCCTTCGCGTCGACACCGATCTTGAACCTTTCGCTGAACATGGTGTAATTCTTTCCGGACGACAAGAGTTTTGGCACGCTCGTTAGAGAGTCGGATAGGGAGGTGGTGACAGAGGTCATGATAGCAGGTGATGATGCGCAAGAGATTTTTGAGTGTAGATTAGCAACGGGCAGGGCCCATAACCTGTAGAAGTGATAGACTCAGTATTGTGGGGTACAATGACTGTATATTGATGTACCTGTAGAAGTGATAGACTACGAGTACGAGTGAGTACACGTTAAGTAAAGATAGGTAAAGAAGAAGGTCTCACCTCAGTATTGTGGGGTACAATGACTGAGGTGCCGAAAACTAAAGGAACGCGTATATAATGGTTACGACTCGCACATGCGTGCGCGTGGGCAGTGAATCAGATGTAAGTAACAAAAGGCGTGATAAGAAACATGAAACGGAAACGGTGCAAGTTTGACGCATGGCCAACTTGCATTACCCGTTTCGGCTAACGGATAGCCGTATTTGGTTAGCGATAGACTCGCCGTGTGTTTGCTAACCCAACACGTTGATGTGCCATCGTGCATCCAAAATACCATAGCTAGACGCAGCGTCTACATAAGAGATGCATCCTGCCAAAGAACTTCTACGAAAATATTTTTCTCGTCAGGGTCATAGCCGGTGACGACCAACTGCTGCATGTGAACATGAAGAAGCAGCTTGAAGATATCAAGGTTAGAGAGTCCGACGATTTTTTCCTTGGGGCAAATGTCAGGACGATGACGACACCTGAAAAGATAGCGACGTACACGGAGAGCGCAGACCATGTTCACTGCGATATGGCGCAGGAGGTAGGCCGTGGACATTGTATCACCATGGCACCTGACTGACACGGCGGAACACACTACGTCACGGATCCATGGGCGGAGCTGGCCGTGGGGCATGAGCAAAATCATCACACACAGAGGACAAAGAGTCGACGCACCGAGAAATAGTAGGTACAGACATCATATTCCTTGTGGAAGGGGGTTTTGTGATAATCAGCGGGTAAGAAATGGGGCCATCCCGCGATGAGTCCCGCGACGGAGACTCCCCAACCAGTGGGACTCTCAACAAGCGAGATCGAATGGTGCTGGGGTGGGACTTTGGAGAGCCCACGAGGGCATGGGCCAGAAGGGGCACGAATGCGAGAAAACGCCTGCGAGGGAAGCCGTTAAAACATCAGAAATCCGACGGTTGCCAGAGGCTCAAGACTCACATGTTGACCCCAGCTACGAACATTGGAGTAACGGAGCATGTCAATGGTCCAAGGGCATCTCTAACGAACGACTGTTAATAGGAATTTAAATGTGCACAGGTTGTGATTACGCACATCCCCTCGTTGTCCAGGGAGCGAGCAGCCTGATTCTGCGCGCAGCTGCATTAGCTTTTGATAGGCCTCTCGATAGATACTCTAAAGATTGTTGAGTGAGTGGCGCTTGAAGGACACGAAGAACGTACGGTCGAGTGAGCTCCATCAATCATAGGGTCTCTGTAGACAAGCGCCATGATGTGATAGTAAGAGTGAGTTCAACGGGGTGTGGTTGTTTGAGTTTGAGAGCTTCCGGATTTTCTCTGTCCTTATATACGCCTTGTGGTGGCCAGTGGCACAATGGCAAAATGTGGCCATAAGGTCAAGTGGACATCCCAGAAGAAGGTCCTGGTGGCCATTTCAGTTTGCAGACTGGCGAACAATGGATGACCCGCCTTCCGCGTGGTATCGGCACCGTGGACGTGATATATTGCGAGTCCCAGTGGACGCATGCGTGGACCGTCGATGAAGATCGGGACTTACCACTGGAGAATGAGTCTGGCGCGTAGTGAGATAATTGTACGGCGCGTTCAATGTGCAGAAGGGAGGTAACTTGAAGGTTTTATTTAGCCACGAGTGCAGAGCCCAACGGGTCTCGTCGGGTTTTGGAGAGATATCCTACCGAATCGCTGAAAGACGGAAACGTCCCAGGCAAAAAATGAACTGCAAGTATGCACAGTGGGTAGCATCGGTGTGTTCAAGATGCACCCGGCGAACGTCGACATGCATCTTGGGGAGACCGCTCATCCTTAAGGAATGCGTAATAAGCGATCGCAGGCGTACCCAGATGAAGCAGGTCCAAAAGCAAGATGCGAGCTCTCCCAGTGCCTTCAAATGTGTTGACCTGTCCATTGCCCGAATGCAGCTCGATTTTGACGGTGGCTGCCTCTTGCTCCAAAATCACGCTCCCTTCTTGGATCCAGAGCTTGTATCAGTGAACTTCACGTCGCGTATTCCATTTCCCCGCTTTTCTTGTCAGTCGCTTTTTGCCGCAGAACAATCCCAGAAGATATTTCGTGGGTAGGCCGTCTTTGTGAAGTACTGTCGCATACCTACCACTGATTGTTCTTTCCGGAGCCCGTCTTCAACACCGAACGTAGGGAGCATTGTGGATATAAGACGGTGTACTGCTTCTCCGCCGGACTCCTCATGAGCCGAGAATCGCGGATAATTAATACGCTTGTTCGCCCGTCTATACACTTCTGCGACACCCTTGACCACCCGACAGCTCCTTGTTCTGATCCTCCACCTATAGAGTCAGAACCCGTCGCCACACCGCTATTTCGCAGTAGCGACCGAACTGTCGGTACAGCCGTCGCGGCTGGTCACCATATCCATTGTAATGGTGATTTCAACTCCCTGTCGAGCATGGGGTGGCTGTTGTACACCAAGCTCCAGGAAAGAAGCGTTTCCAGCGAGGGTATGTTGCTGGGTGAACGGACGCTGATTCAGCCTATCAAAATTGAACGTCGAGGTCAGCCAGTGCCGAAAATATTGCCCGCGAAAAATCACTTACGTCGCCAACATCGACGCAGCATATACTAAGAGGAAGAGCCGCATCAATGAGCTGACTTACAGGAGGTGTATAATGAATACGCACGATTTCCTAAGATCATGTAAACCCCCAAGGAGAGGCTCACCACCCCCTTAGCCTACATATCTCAGTGAGTATATACTTGCGTGTAGAAGCCTGTGCCAGTGGATCCAACGCACCAGTATTAGAACCGCCAAGACAAACCCCACGACGCTGGTCGGCCAATAGTCGTTAGCATTTCACCCGGAAATATAATGTCTTATGACTACACGAACCCTGTCAAAAGGCCAATGTTGATTGCCCAGAAGATCAGTCGGTTTATCAGTCGGTTGGACCTACACATGTCGTGAGTGCATTCCCATTAATAATGATAGTATGGTGCGTAGAAGTTGGGATGCAATACTAACCTTGCGAGTCCAGAGCGGGCATGGTGTAGGGAATATCCGAGAGAAAGTGCCAGCACGATATCTGCAGCGGCGCTGAAGCCGAGGCCGAGGATGCTGACGAGCTAATATGGAGGGAGAATTGGTTATCACCAAAGCCAGCAGAAACTTGATCTGCTGTAGAGCACGCACACGAAAATTACGCGGAGGGTCTGACCAACGCTTCATGATGAAACTGAATCATGCAATATCGCGCCGTGGATCAGTCAAAGCCGTCCTGGGGTAGGTGTGTATTGGGGTGGACTCACCTTATTACGGCGACACCTTTGGCGTTTACGACGTTCAGTGAAGGGGTATTATATACTAACGCTCGTTGGTCCCACTCACCCCACGTCGCGGCTGCTCAGAATCATTTTGTTAGCACGCGACCTCAATATTCAATGCTCATGCCCGAGGTGCCAAGCGACGTACCCATGTGTAAAACCGACAATACGAGCTGATCATAGAAATAGACCATGGGCAATCATCAGCGCTCAATTTCAAATTCGACATGAGGCACGTACAGTGAAAATAGGAAGGGTCATTTTCCGCGATCCCACTAGGATCAGCATATTCGAGTCAGCTAAGTCAACCAACCGGAGAGTGACGATCTAGGAAGAAGCAAGGTACGAGACGTACTGATGTATACACGCCATGCAAAAAAGGAGTGGACCGTAAACGCTGTCACCCCCTACGATGTCTTGGTGAGTTGCTTGTAATATAGGAATTGAGACGGCGGTGCTTACGGTGAGGATCACAGTGCCCTGTGAAAAAAGTCAGTAATCCTATGAAAGTAGTCATTTGTGGATGATAGCGTACGCATGCAGCCCTGCGAAATTTCCAGAAGAAAATGAATATCTGCAACAGAAGCGGTACGTAGGACTTGAGCGACTCACCATGAGGTGGCATCCATCTGCACGGGGTCCCCAAATCCAGCAATTAAGTAGAACCAGACAGCATGACAAGCGAAAACGGTGTGGATTACCGCCAGGATCCTATCACAAAGATCATCACAGTAGATGATGCTGGAGTCAGGGCGCGGCCGCTGGTATGGATCGGTAGAGATTACCAAACAAATGCAACCTATTCATGATCATTGTTCGTGAGACAAATCAAAATGAAGGAAATGCGAAAAGAGTACTTGCCATGCAATGTCGTAACGAGCTATCTCCTGGATAGTGTTGGTAATAGTACCATGTCTGCAGGGTGTTCGCCCCGAAAAAGCTTGCAAAACATCGGATCATCGGTCGTCAGTGCGAGTATCGTCGAGGAATATTCCTGCGACGTACCATACCGAGAACAGTGTCCCAATGAGGAGGGGTGCGAGGTTCGATATGACATCAGCTTTGAGTTCTGACGGTATCGTCATCAGCGGGACACTGGTCATAACTCTGGGGGCTAGGCAGCACAACTGTACGGGATGGGACAAGCTGGAGGCGTCAGTGGCGTATTTATATGATATCACTCCTTGAACCTGGGCTTGTTCCCAGCGGTGAGAATGGAGACGAGGTGAGATGGCGAGGGAAGGCGTGAGCGACAAATGAGACTGCCGATTGGACGGTTCAATAGAAATATAGAAGGGCGTGGATGATGGAAAGTGAAAGTGTTGAGATGCCATCCACCGAACACCGCTCGACGCTGATGAGAACTATCCAGATTGATGGACTGTATCAACACACACACACATTATTTAAAATGCACTTACGGGCGCTTGGCATTCGGACGCGAGATGGACCCATGCATCGGTTTTCTTTCCGCAGTTTGATTGCCCGGGAACTGACTAGAATGTGCAACAAAAAAACCAACGGCTCGCATCACCGACGACGGAGAAATAAAAATGGGAAGAGAGAGGAAGACTCACTTTAGAGACAGCGAGATGGCTACGGCTAGGATATGATAGGCCAGCGGCAACTAGGCTGAATCATAAAGATATTTAGTGGATCTTCCCCATTTTTCAGCCTGCAGATTCTGGGCGATTTGGAAACCATAAACGGATTGGAACCAATAGTAGGGGGTTGGAAGAGCCCGCTATCGTATAGATGCCTGACCAGGACTCTACGCAGGAGTGGTCCGATCTCAACTGATACAGAAAATAACATGAGAATGAGCGATTCCCGGAAGCAACAATCAGCGCTCTATTCTCAGATTACCCGACTTATCATAGTCTCAAATAGCGCGCTGGTCTACGAGCATAGCATGAGCTTGCAACGTGCACGTTGTTGGAGTCGGAGCGTTCGGTCTGCAGTCTCAGTAACGTTGAATGAGTTGATAAACCACCGCTCGTATGGACACTCAGCTCATTTCGCGCACTGGCGCTATCTACAATTTGAGCCGTGTATTTCCTGGGACTGTCGACCCGCACCATGAAGTAACTGGCCCAGAATCCGTGAAGACAATGAAAAGCGGGTTGAGATGATCGCGAAATTCACACGCTCCGTAACCCATCTTCCTGAGCGTTCTCTTTCTAAGCGGGTCCTGAGCGGTAAAGCTGAAAGACGTGAACGGAAAGGTTGTTGCGTTTGGCTTTCCAGCGAGGAATGAGATGATCCCCGGTCGCGACTCTAGGGGGGCCAAACCACTAACTATACGGGATATATAGATTGTGCACGGCGACATTGATTGTACTCACTCGGGCTAAGCTTTCTGTTCTTCGCGATGTCCGATAAAAAGGAGGTGTAGAAAGTGTCAGGTAAGTATTTTACGCCATCACCACTCGTGAGACTTTGGAGGCCATTAATATCCACCGAATCTGTCTGTTATCGGGTCGGTTGTTAGCATGATTGTTGTTTGATTGCGGCAATGGAACTTGGTGAAGCCAGGACTTTCCTTGATCATGATTGTCGAAAGGGCCACCGTTCGGAAGAATCTGTTCTTGGGTGGGAGAGAGCCTCTCAGAGAGTTTAGATAGTGACCGTGATCAATGAGTCAGGTTTTATACTCTGTATTGGCTGGTATAAAATAATTAGCGAGAAGCACCATAGATAGAGAGAGACTGCCAATGTCGAGATCCGTACCTCCGGTCTAGAATCGGAACGGTCACTTCACGCCGCCCAGCCAATGGTTTCATGACGCCGCTGAGAAGGCGCGGGAGGGCGTTGCGCGACATATGTCCTGGCCAATGGGAGCAAATGTTCAGACATTTATAGCCTCCACGCCCCCATCGTTCAAGGACCCCGGCAGAAGGAGACTCATCAAGATCAGATACTAGCAAATACCCTGTGTTGGGCGTAGTTGCCAAGACACCGAGCGTAAATGCCGTCTTTATCAGAAGGTCTCCGGAGAAACGTATGTAGAAATCAGAAAGGTTTGTGATCCAGAAAACAAGTGGAGACTGCTATAGTACTTACCCCCGATTCCAAATGCGGACACCTCCAGGGCAGCTCTATTCTTTCCAAAGACGCTGACTCCTTGAGTCCTAATTGAAAAAAGTCATACCCGTCAACCGAGCTCTCCACCTCTCTCTAAGTGTGTTGCATACTCAGCGAAGTCGCCACTACATCGTGGCACGAAATAGGTTTGCATAGTCTCCGCTCAGTCTTCGCCGTGAGAAAATCAAGGATCAATGGAATCAATACCTGTCTGCTTTGTAGATGCCTATCTGCGTCCATGGTACTGAACCCCACTCTGATTTCTCGTTATTGGAAGAGGTAGTAGTTCAAACGGAGTTCGACGTGATCAAAATTGGCACTGAGTTCGAAATGTGGACAACGGACGACCAGTCTAGCGCCCACGTAGTATTTTTATCACCATCCTCGATGTCTCCGGGCGATGCTCCAGCCATACTCACACAAGTACACGACATATGGAAAACTTCGATGCATTTCATATCTCATGTTCAAAGACGTTCCATGCTCGATGCGCAAATCTTCCAGACTCGACTTCGAAGTAATGTCCACTGCATTTCGTTCTACGAGGTATCCATTTCAACGTCTGATATTTACACAACCTCCGATATGTGACGCAAAATGAATACTGGCACTCACGACCGATTGCTAAAACGCGATGAGTTACGGGATGTGCAGTGGTGCAATTCATTTCTAGGACTCTTCTTTCTTTCTCACCACCACCACTGGCGACTTTCCCACGGTTCGACGAGGCGAGAGCCCAGTGATCAGTGATTAGTGAAGTAGGCTAGAAGGAATATCACATCATTTTCGAACGACTACTCGACGTGAAGCATACAAAGGAGAATCATAGCTTAGAAGGATGGCTGAGGGAGTGGGAGGTCGGACAGACGAGGCAGGGCGGCCAACAGTCAACATCTTGATGAGCAACGCGATTGGGAAGGCCATGAGAAACGGAAAGGATATTCTGGTCAAGAACTCATTCTGCCTTGATAGCGACACAATGGACGATAGATGGATCGCAAAAACAATTTGTACGATTGCAGCGCACGTTAAGACACCCAAGGCGGCGAGTGAAGGCCTTAGAGCGCTTGCTGATGTGGTGGAGGCCATGACGAAGCAACGAATGGTAGACGATATAACGGAGATGGTGACAAAAGATGTTCGGGAGATTGTGGGCGAAATGCGGGCACTAGCTCGACGTACTGCGGACACGGAGCACCGTACGGCGGAGACACTGGCGGAAATACAGGACGCGGCAGAGACAATGAAAGCGGCGAAGTTGGAGTTGACCAACATTTTCAATACCCCAACGAAGACGTACGCAGACGCAACAAGAAGGAACCTTGCACCAGCCAAGGTGGCTGCGTTGATAGACAGGCAGGAAACACGCGCACGGCAGATAATCATCCAGAAGGTGGATGATGTCGAACTCAAGGACTACGACCTCGCATTGCTGAACGAGAAGGAGCTGGTGGAGAAAGCAAACATTGCCCTCGAGGGCATACGGTTACTCGAAGGATACCCCGAGGGGATGAGATTCATGGGGGCGAGGAAGTTAAAGGGCGGTGATGTGATGCTGCTCCTTAACTCGACGGAAGCGAGAAATTGGTTCAGCAGAACCGAAGTCACGAAAGCGTTCTTAGCAGGGTTTAACGGTACGTCTACGATACGAACACCCATGCTCACGGTTATTGCAGAATATGTGCCGGTCTCTTTCCAGCCAGCGGAGAGAGGAGCAATACTTAGCGTTGAGCAGGAGGGGGGTCTGGAGAGGGGTAGCATCAAAAGTGCCGCCTGGATCCGACCCATCGATCGCCGTTCGCAATCGCAACAATATGCACACATGAAAATCAAGTTCGCAAGTCGCAGCCAGGCAAACAAGGCAATACGAGACGGACTGTTCATTGGGGGCAAGGTGATAACAGTTAGGAAGGATGTACAGGAACCACCGATATGCTTTAGATGCCATACCATCGGTGACGGGCACTTTGCCAGCAACTGCACGGTGGTGACACATGACGTATGCGGGCATTGCGGGCAGGAACATAGGTCGGCGCAATGTCCACAACCATCGCGGAAGTGGTGCTGGAACTGCAAACGGCCGGGACACGGTGCGGGCGACCGTAGCTGCGACATTCGTCAGAAGCGCTTGGAAGCATGGCGCAAGGCAAACCCGGAGGCGACGTACAAGTTTTTCCTTGACGATGAAAATCCATGGACATGGGAGGAGCTCGGAGCAATCGAAGAGGCATGGGGTCCAGCCGGGCGACGATCCTTGAAGGACGCTGTGGAGGGAGAACGGCCAGCGACAGGGCAGCGAGGTTTTGGTCAAGGGACTAGCCAGGTGTATCGCGACCACCGAGGAGCATTGCGGTTTGATATGACCGGCGTACCTAAGGCACCGAGATCCAGAAGTCGAGCTACGCACACCTTCACAGCTGAAGGGCCTCGCCAGGAATCGAGTGGCAATGGAGGTGGGGGAAGGGGCGCGAACGAGGAGCAGGCAGGCACACCCAGGTTATCGCAATCTGAACCTGCTAATGCCTGAAGAGGATCGAGCAGTCTTCCAGGCCAAGATTTTTCAGCAGAACATTAACAAGTCCCTCACGGGGCAAAGCTACTGTAAGGGCAACCTCAAGATGGCCGCACAGCGCAGGCCTAGCAGAGGGAGAATCCAAAGAGATGAATAATGCTACCTACAATACATGAGAGAATACACACCTAGCAGAGGGAGAATCCAAAGAGAACAAGATAAGGATCCTCCATGCTAGGATGCGAAGTGTATACTGTAGAAGCGTGGGAGAAGAATGAAAGAACTGTATAGTACACCCGCCACAAGTCCGATGAATATCACAAGGTACGAACACAAGCATGTGATAGTAAGTGGAGGGGAATATACAGGAGTCGTGCCAGCGACCCAGGGAAATGGGAATAAGAAGGGAAAGGGTAGGAAAGGTGGGGGGAAGTCGTCCCAACGAGTCCAGAGGCGTGCGCACGAGTCCGGAGCGAATCCGGACTGCGCGAACGCTTCGGAGTCATCGGAACGCTTTGGAAGGCGAGGGAGTGGGGTGGAAGGATGGAGCAAAGGAAGGGACGAAAAGGAATGTAAATAAGAGTCCGTGGAAAGAAAGAGAGAGGGAGGGGACGAGGGGAAAGGGAAATGGACAGGGGAATAGGGGAAAACAGGAGTGTCCCCTTACATCACCCCCCCTTCAAGCTCGCGGCGACCCGACGCGAAGATTCCTGCTTGCCACGCCATGTATTCACCAATCCCGAAACCCCAGAATGCTGCGAGAAGACGTCGAAGTACGACTGGACAGAACCCGGAGCCTTCCGACTACGCCAACGTTCCCAAGACTGGTCGAGTGCCGTAGGAGTCATCCGGAGTGTCGCAGGAGTCGTCGGAGTCGTCCGGAGTACACGAACTGCATCGGGATGGCGATCATGGAAGTCCTTGACCTTCTGGGCAGCGTGTTGGAGGTTGCTCGCGGGTTCCCAGGAGTCGTGCTCGATGCCATAGCCCCGCCAACGTACCAGATACTTCAGGACTCGACCAAACCGTCTGCTGTTCCGGACCTCCTCCACCTCATGTTCCTCTTCACCATCTACAAGTTGCGGGGGTGGCGGGGCGACAGGGCGTCGACCCGGGATGGGGTCCGGAACGAAGGGAGAGAGTTTGACCACAGGGAAGACGGGATGGAGGCGGGATAAGCCCGGAGGGAGCTGGAGTCGGTATGCCGCCTTGCCAACCTTCCGGACTACCTTGTAAGGACCAAGGCGTGCATGTCCAAGCTTCCGGGAAGGTCGAGCAAGGTTGATGTCCGACGAATCTAGCCAAACCTTGTCACCCGGTTGGTACTCCGGAGCAGGAGTCCGACGTTGGTCGTAGTAACGCTTCATGTCGTCCTGAGCTTTGACCAAGGCGGACTGAGCTTCGTCGACAGCAGACTTCATCCGGTCGACAAACTCGTTTGCGGACTCCATGCGGGACGGCGGCTGGTGGGGCTCGAATCCAAGACGGGGGTGACGACCTGTATCCAGTAGGAACGGGGACTGCTGGGTAGAAGCGTGGACACGGTTGTTGTACGCGAACTCCGCCATAGGTAGAAGCCGAGCCCAATTGTTCTGGCGCTCCCCGACGAAGATCCGGAGGTAAGACTCGAGCTCTTGGTTAGTCCGCTCCGTCTGTCCGTCGGACTGAGGGTGGTACGCAGTGGAAGCAGCCAGCTTGATCCCAAGCATCCGGTAGACTTCCCGGGTGAACTCTGCAACAAACTGCGGCCCTCGGTCGGAAACGACGGAGCGAGGGAGTCCGTGCAGCTTCCAGACGTTTTGCAGGTACAGGTTGGCGGAGCCGAGGGCGGACACTGTGGTGTGAGTCGGGATGAAGTGGGCGCGTTTGCTTACGGAGTCAACCACATTCATGACAGCGTCGAACCCGTCGGACTCCGGAAGCTCCACAATGAAGTCCACACTCAGGCGATCCCAGCGTTCGTCCGGAATGGGAAGCGGATGGAGCTCACCCATGGGCGGATGCCTTTGGGCTTTCGTCCGGAGGCAGAGATCGCAGTGTCGGGTGTAGGATCCGATGTAGCGGGACATGTTGGGCCACCAGTAGCTGCGTGAGACAAGTTCCAGAGTCTTCCACCTGCCTGCGTGTCCCGCGACCTTGGTATCGTGGTGCTGGGCTACAATGGTCCGACGCAAGTCCGGAACGTCCGGAACGTAGATCTTACCCCGGAACATCAGGAGTCCGTCCAATTGAGACCATTCCGCACTCCGGACTGTCCTGCGACTGCCCTGTGCCTTCTTCAACTCCTCCGCTGCCTTAGCCACTGCATCCTCGAACTTCGCGTTCCGCACTCCAGTCCGGATAGCCGTGAGGATATCCTTCTCCTCCCCTTCAAGAGTGACACCCGTGGCACGAACGGCAAAGTAGGACGGTTTAAGTAAAACCACATCCTTGTTATCATCCTTACCGTCCGAGTGATCCGGGCGTCGCGAGAGAGCATCAGGCTTACCCATAGTGCGTCCGGGTCGGTGCAGGAGTGTGAAATCAAAGCGGGAAAGGTAGAGGGACCAGCGGGCTTGGCGACGGTTGAGCTTCTGGGCCTTGATGAAGTATTCCAGGTTTTTGTGGTCGGTCCAGATCTCAAACGGGGTCTCCGCGCCTTCCAGGTAATGCCGCCACTCTTCGAGCGCCCGGATGATTGAAAGCATCTCCTTGTCGTGTATTTCGTAATTCCGCTCCGCAGCCTGTAGGCTTTTAGAGTAGAATGCGACAGGGTGCCATTTACCATCACCCGGATCCAGCTGAGACAAGACTGCACCCGTAGCGTAGTCCGACGAGTCCGCTTCAACCCGGTATGGCCGATCCTCCTTCGGAAAGACCAGAACAGGTTCTGAAGTGATCAGCTCTTTGATCCGAAGGAATGCGGACTGAGCGGAGTCGTTCCACTGCCATTCCTTAGCGCAGGTGAGGTCGAAGAGGGGTCGAGCGATGTGCGAGTAGTCCTTGACGAAGCGGCGGTAGAAGTTGACGAACCCGAGGAAAGATTGGAGTTCAGTCCGGTTACGGGGCGTTGGCCAGTCCCGGACTCCGGATACCTTTACGGGGTCCATCTCGATCTTACCCTCGGAGATGACGACTCCGAGATACTCCACCTTGGTTTGTTCGAAATCGCACTTGTCCGCCCGCAGGAATAGCTTATTCCGCTGGAGGATTTCCAGGACTCGTTTGAGAACCCGGCGGTGCTCCTCGCGCGTCTTGGTGTAGATCAGAATGTCATCCAGATAGATAATGACCACACCTTCCGTGATGAGCTCTCGGAACAGGTCGTTCATCATGGTCTGGAAGGTGGACGGGCTGTTCGTTAGTCCGAAGAACATCACCAAGGGTTCGAAGAGTCCGCGGGTAGTCCGGAATGCGGCCTTCCACTCATCACCTTCCTTTATCCGGACGTTGTTGAAACCCCACCGGACGTCGAGCTTGGAGAAGTAGCGGGCGTTCCGGAGTTTGTCCACCAAGTCGGAAATGAGCGGAAGCGGGTACCGATTCTTGACAGTCATGGCGTTGAGTTTCCGGTAGTCCTGAACCAAGCGGAGCGATCCGTCCTTCTTCTTGACAAAGAATACTGGGGCAGCCATGGGCGACTTGCTGGGGCGGATGCGACCAGTCCGGAGGTTTTCTTCCAAAAACTCGTCCAGCTGCTTCTGCTCCGCCGGGGACAGCGGGTAGCACTTGGTGTTGACAGGCTCCGCTCCGGGCACCAGTTCAATTGCATGATCCCATGGACGGGGCATAGGCAGCTCGTCGAAGGCTTCCTTGGCGAAGACATCCTCAAATTCCTGAAGGAAGTCAGGAATCGCGCTGTGACGAGGGTCCGGAGCCTTGTTACGCTGGAAAGCCAATGCCAGGCGTTGCGAGACAGTTTCCGTGGCTCTGATGTGTTCTTCCCGAAGACTCCAAAGGTATTCCGGAGTCGGAGGAGGAATGGCCGCAAAGATACGGTCACCCTTCTCAAGACCATCGTCGTCCGGGGTTGCATCCTCATTGTCCTCGTCACAACCCAGGAGCTTCGGAGGGTCATCCGAGTGGAGTTCCTCAACCATTGGCATCGGACCCGTACGACACTCCCGGAGCCGCACGGACTCCTTGCGTCTGGTCAGCTTGTCATGGCGGAATTCCTTTCGACAGGTATCGCATCCGGATGGGCAGCGGCTCATGGTCACTTCCTTCGTTTGCCAGTCAATCTCGGGGTTGTGCTTCCGGAGCCATGTGTATCCGAGGATGACGTCCTGGCGTCCGATGTTTGTAACGGCGAAAAGCATCCGTTCCGTGTGGTCCTTGAACCGGAGTACAAGGTCCACGACTTCGGAGATGGATCCGTTTTCGTTTGGCGAACCGTCGACATTGAAGACTGGGATCGGAGCAGAAAGCTTGCGACGGGTGAAACCATGGGCATCTGCGAATCGCGGATGCATGAAGACTCCGGTGGCTCCGCAGTCCACCAGGGCCTGTAGGGTGCATCGGTGTTGTGTATCCGTGCTCAGCACTTCAACGGGTATGCCTAACGAAAGCTTGCCGGGCAAGGCAGAAATCTTATAGCTACTGGGTAGCCGCCGTTCCCACTGCGGGCGAAACCTTCGGAGTGTGCGGATTGCAACCGGAGTTGCTTGCTTCACGTCGGACGAATCATTGGAAAGGTCGGAATGATCATCGTGTATTTCATCTACGTTAAGACAAGCAAATCGGTTGTTCACCAACGAGGCCGCACGGATCACTCGTTGGTCCGGGGAAAATCCGCCGTGTCAGATTCCTCAACCGGGGCCGTTCCCTCGTCGTCTATTCCTCCCGGAGTCCCAGTACTTTCTACAACGTCGGCCGCGGTCAAGAGATCCTCGATAGCGGACATCCGCTCCTCGGTTGTCATGAACCGGACATCAAACCGCAGCGGGCACTCGCGGGACATGTGGCCGGGTTTGCCGCATCGGTAGCACGACTGAGGGGCAGGGGGCCGAGAGCGGGTGTGGTCGATGTCCATTGGGACGCCGGGTGAGAGGGCCTTTGGAGGAGGCAGGGGTTGGAAACGGGGTTGGAGGGGCGGGAGCTGGGTCCGAGGTGCAGGAAGTATCCCTCCGGGGTTCCGAGCGATTCCGGAGTTCGCAGCAGGTCGGGGAGAAGGTCCGGAGTGAGCGGAATGCTGGCCGAAGTGGAAGGACTGGTTGGCAGCACGATTGTCTGCAACCCGTTGCGCAGCGCTGTACCATCCTTCGAAGTCTTCTTCGCTGGGGCAGTCCGCGGACTCCGCGACACGGCTCTGGATGACGGAGTCGAGCCCGCGTCGGAACTTCATCGTGATGTTGGAGCCCTCAGTGTATCCGGACTGGTCAATGAGGTCCTGGAACTCGTCGAGGTATTCCTGGAAGGTCCGGTGTCCTTGGTGGTAGCGGGTGGACTCCAGCTTGAGCATGGCAGACTCGCGTTCCCGATCCGGAAGGAAGCGAGTCCGGAATTCCGAAGCGAAGTCACTCCAGGTTTTGAAGTAAGGATCCCGGGTGCTCCGGAGGACCATGTCCGCATATTCCTTGGCTCGGTCCTTCTGGAAGAAGGAGAGACACCAGAGGATTTTGGCTTGCTCGTTCGGGAAGTGGTCCGGACAGAGCTGGAAGTAGATGGTGCAAGCGTTGAAGAATGCGCGACCATCCTTGCGGTTTCCGTCGAAGATTGGGGGAGAGGCGGGCTTCAGACGGGACCGCGGAGTGGTATCGTGTCGACCCGGGGCGTGTTGGGAGGCTGCTGTGCCTTCCGGTTCGGGGTCCGGAGTCGTTTTGGGCGTAGGGGGTCGGGGTGTAGCAAGGAGTGATTCAATTCGAGCTAGGGCGTCATGGATGGTGCTGATTTGGGTTTCGTGCTCGTACGTCTGAGCCCACAAGGTCCGCAAAGTCTCGGAGTCCGATCCTGGAGCGACTGGCTCGAATGACGGGATCTGGCCGGAGGCGCCCGTCATTTCGGAGTCGTCAGGGGAGCGAGGGATGGAGTTCCTTGGGTCCTCAGAGGTGGGTGGGAGTAGCAGGAGAGCGTCCGGAATGTCCGCAAAACCGGAAAGACGTCGGGAGCGAGTCCGGGATGACGCGGGACGTTTTCCGTAGGGCTCTAGTGCCAGGATGGGGGATCTTGTTCTGCTGTAAGGGCAACCTCAAGATGGCCGCACAGCGCAGGCCTAGCAGAGGGAGAATCCAAAGAGATGAATAATGCTACCTACAATACATGAGAGAATACACACCTAGCAGAGGGAGAATCCAAAGAGAACAAGATAAGGATCCTCCATGCTAGGATGCGAAGTGTATACTGTAGAAGCGTGGGAGAAGAATGAAAGAACTGTATAGTACACCCGCCACAAGTCCGATGAATATCACAAGGTACGAACACAAGCATGTGATAGTAAGTGGAGGGGAATATACAGGAGTCGTGCCAGCGACCCAGGGAAATGGGAATAAGAAGGGAAAGGGTAGGAAAGGTGGGGGGAAGTCGTCCCAACGAGTCCAGAGGCGTGCGCACGAGTCCGGAGCGAATCCGGACTGCGCGAACGCTTCGGAGTCATCGGAACGCTTTGGAAGGCGAGGGAGTGGGGTGGAAGGATGGAGCAAAGGAAGGGACGAAAAGGAATGTAAATAAGAGTCCGTGGAAAGAAAGAGAGAGGGAGGGGACGAGGGGAAAGGGAAATGGACAGGGGAATAGGGGAAAACAGGAGTGTCCCCTTACAGCTACTTAATAAACTCGATTGCTAACTACAACATTGTACTCCTACAGGAACCATGGATTGATCTAAACGGGAAGACTCGGGCAATCCGGCGCTTCAACACCATATACCCAATTATGCATGAGGCGAGCGCCGAGAGGACCCGTGCAGTCATCCTTCTGTCCACGAGCATCGCCTCAGACCATTACGTGCAGCTCCCCATTGACTCGCCAGACGTGGTTGGCGTAGACATCAAATGCGGGCAGGACGAGTGGCTACGTATCATCAACATCTACAACGACTGCACCCATGACCAAAGTATGGTCGCGGTGGACAACTTTCTCACTGCAGAAAGGCAACAAGGGAGGGCAGGCATCCACGCGCGAATGGTATGGGCAGGGGATTTCAACCGGCATCACTGGATGTGGGACGAGGAGCGAAACCTTCACCTGTTCACCCGGCAGAACATCGAGGCGGCAGAGAGGCTGTTAGAGATGACCGATAGGTATGGCATGGTGATGAAACTAGCAAAAGGGACTGCAACACTGCAGGCGACCCGAACGGGAAACTACACGCGGGTTGACAACGTGTGGTGCGCAGAGGAACTGCAGGGGGCGGTAGTGAAGTGTGACACCAATCCATCCTTACGGCCACCCAAGACAGACCATCTCCCTGTGATAACCGAGATGAGCATCGACCTGGAAAAACACGACCTGAGAATACGGAAGAACTTTCGAGCGGCAAACTGGGAGGCATTCAGAGAGCGGCTGGGGGAGGCGCTTGCTGGCTTTGGAAGGCCGACAGAGATACATGACATCAGAGAGCTCGAAAGACGACGCACTCAAATTGAAGATGCCATTCAAGGGATCATCGATGACGAGGAGGTGGTGCCGACGTCAAAGCCGACCCCATTCTCAAAACGGTGGTGGAACTCGGAGCTGGCGAAGCAACGAAAGGAAGTAGGGAAGTTGTCGAGGGCGTCATACAAGAAGAGGCACCAGTCAGAGCATCCAGTGCACGAAGAGTTCCGCAGAGCGAGGAATCAGCTAGCTGATGCAATCAAGAGGACGAAGCGCGAGCATTGGAAGGATTTCCTTGAGGGAGTCGACAATGACTCTGTTTTCGTTGCGGGGCGCTTTGTGTCTGGGCCAGCAGACGACGGAGGGGCAATTAGAATGCCAGTGCTGAGGGTCAGGGTAGGCAACAGGGAGAAGCGGCTAACAGCTAATACAGAGAAGGCCGACACATTCTACAAGCTGTTCTACCCACCACCGCCACTCATGTCATCAGTCCCTCCAGACACGCAGTATCCTGAGCCAAAGTGGACCTTTAGAAACATCACCAACCACCAAGTCGAGGCACCATGCAGGCGCCTCTCACCGTACAAGGCTACGAAACCTGGAACTCCTCCGAACAGTGTCTTCACGCACTGTGGGGAGATGCTGGCACCATATCTGGGGCCCATCTTCAGGGCGACATTCAATCTGGAATACTACCCAAGCGCATGGGCGGAGACGGAGACCGTTGTAATACAAAAGCCAGGAAAGCCTGACTATACTATTCCAGGAGCATGGAGACCGGTAACCCTCTCACACGGCTTGGCAAGATTGCTCAACACTTGCCTTGCAGATGACTTGGTTGCGTATGTGGAGAAACACAAGATCCTCCCTCCGAATCACTTTGGCGGCAGACCTGGTCGGTCAACAATGGACTCAGTACACCTTCTTACGAAGACTGTAATGGACGCTTGGCGCCGGAATGAGGTAGCATCCGCACTCTTCCTTGACGTCAAGGGAGCTTTTCCAAGTGTCGCGATTGACCGGCTTGAGCACAACCTACGGGAAGCTGGAATACCGGAGGAGTATACTTCGTGGATTCTACGTCGATTGGAACATCGGAAGACTATACTTACTTTTGATGACTTTAGATCTACACCGTTTCGGGTCATCAGCGGTTTGGACCAGGGCGACCCTCTTTCGGTGATTCTATATATCCTATACAATGCGAGCATACTCAAGTCAATTCGCGGTGACAAATTCGAGCTAGGGCTACTCTTCATTGATGACGCAGCTATTATAGTAACGGGCACGACCTTCCACGACACGCATGAACGTCTGAAGCAAATCATGATGGGGGCTGATGGGATCTTCAAGTGGGCGAGGGATCACAACTGCGAGTTTGGGGTGGACAAGTTCCAGCTGCTTGATATGACGCGCAAACGTGTCCCGCATACCTTCATGATCAAGCGAAGGGTACCCATGCCTCGCATGAACCTGGTCTTGGGAAGGCATGTCATAGTCTCTGCAGAACAGGTACGTTTCCTTGGAATACTGTTTGATAGGGAGCTACGGTGGAATAGACAGGGAGCGGCGGCCCTCGCTAAGGGCAGAGACTGGATATCAAGGTTTGCGCGGCTGGCACGCCCGTCACAGGGGATCACCGCAAAGTACGCCGGTCAGCTTTACAAGGCAATTGCGCTTCCACGCATCATGTACAGGGCGGAGGTGTATCTCACCCCACCACGGAGGGCGCCAACAGAACTACAACGGGAGAGAGGTATGCGATCACAGCGGGCGATTGTTGGGAAGCTGGCGGTGTCGCAACGGCAGGCCATGCTGATGGTAACCGGGGGCATGAGGTCGACAGCAAGTGATGTCCTGGAGGTCCTAACAGGATACCTACCATTCCACCTCACAGTCGAACGATTCCGGTACAAGGCAGCACTCCGACTCGCAACTCTGCCATCCTCCCACCCGCTATTTAAGCATGTCCAGAGAGCAGCGATCAGGGATGTTAAACGGCATCGAACCCCAATCCACGCACTGCTACATGATTTCCGCATTTCTCCGAAGACTGTGGAGAAAATTCAGGCCACTCGATGGGATGCGAAATGGCGATCAAAGGTGAAATGGTGCATTGCCAGTGACAGAGAGCAGGCAATAGAGAAGGAACACCATGACACGAACCACATCAAGGTTTATACCGACGGGTCAGGGTATGAAGGAGGCGTAGGGGCAGCGGCAGTATTATTGAAGAACGGCCAGCGACGCACCGCAGCACGGATGCGGCTGGGGTCTGACAAGGAGTGTACAGTGTATAACGGGGAGTGTGTTGCTCTCACCATGGGAATGGAGCTGATTCATAGACAGGTGTACGTGGAGAAGGCAACTATGTATGTCGATAATCAGGCCTCCATACTGGCGCTGTCATCACGCCGCCCTGGCCCTGGCCATTACCTGCTGGACTACTTCCACGAGGTCTATACCAGAGCGAAGAAGCGCCACGCAGGATTAAACCTCACTGTAAGGTGGATACCAGGGCACGCCGGGGTGGACGGAAATGAGTGGGTGGACAGAGAGGCAAAGGAAGCGGCAAGAGGGCAAGGAATTGATGTGACGAAGTTGCCACCAGTGCTGCGTGCAGCAGGCGCAATCAAGAAGAGCCGGTCTGCGCTCCTACAGGCGTTCGACGCGAAGCTCCGGAAAAGGGCAGTGAAAGGATGGAGACGGTCACCCAGGTTTGGGCGGATGTCGAAGGTCGGGCTAGCGGAGCCCTCCAAGAAGCTGCGTGATGCCATGAATGGATTGTCAAGGAGACATGCGAGTGTCATCACTCAACTCCTCACTGGCCACATCCCATTGGCACAGTTCCTGCACAAGATCAAGAGGGCGGCTTCACCCAGATGCCCGAGATGTGGGCTATACGACGAATCTGTCACGCACTTCCTAGTCCAGTGCACCGCGCACCGTGCAGCCAGGGACAGATTACGAGCGAAGGTAGGAAGGACGGCATCACATGCGGAGCGGCTGCTATCCAGCACGAAACATTTCGGGGCCATAGCTAAGTTTGTCGAAGAAACGAGCAGGATTCGGTGGAACGGATGGGAGGAGGTGGAACAAAGGGGCAGGGGGGAAGCTGGGCAGGAGAGATCAGAGGACAGGAGGAGGGGCGAGGCTAGGGGATGAAATTTCTTCTTTCTATTTTAACTCTCTTATTCTAACACCATATAGTTCCTTTACTTCGAGGTGTGACCCCATGGCACACCTCTATATTCGCGGTACTCACCGCCAGGATGTCACTCCGTGACACCAGGCTGCTGTTCAGCAACGGACAACGGACAAGTAGTTTATATGCGTAGATTATTGTACGGTACAGGCGCACCCTCCCACATATGGCAAAGCCACAACGGAGGTTAAACGAGGATTCAAAAAAAAAAAATTCATTTCTATCCGTCAGATTTCAAGGACTGAATGCTCGCCGCGATCAATTGCATGCCTGCGATGTCTACGTATACAAGCGTACAATCATTACGGAAAATCGCGGGAGTAGCCAAGGAATCAATACCAAGTCTAAGGAAAATGGGTGAGTGTCCAGCTGGGAGATCGAGCGGGTGTAGATACTCACATCGCGGTTAAGCCTCGACGGGGGCATCCTCAACGGGAGCGTCAACGGGGGCAGCAGGAGCCTTCTTCTTCTTCTTGTCCGCGCTGGGGCTGGCAGCGACGAAGACGACGGCGAAGGCGAGGACAATGAGTGCGAAGCGCATTGTGATAGAAGGCTGACTTTAAAGCCTGTCGGGAGCGTCTGTTAGCTGTATGAAGGAGATGCTGAGAAGAAGATTGCTTACTGGGTGGCTTGATAAGTTGGCTGGAGAATAACGGTGACCATAGAGCCTTTTTATACCGCTCGAGCGCGTTGATATGTGCAATGGTATGTGCGGACTTCGTCGCTCTGCTTGCAGATCCTGCTGGATGTCAAACCTCAATGCCTCGAGTCTGGCTAGACGACGATCGGGGCGGCGAAATTGCCAATACCTCAATGTTTAGCAATGGAGCGTCGAGCTCAATACCAGTCTAGAAGTCTTACGGTGTTGCTAGGACGCCGATGTGAAATTCCACGGAGTCTAAACGAAGACTAGAAAGAATCTGACGGACGTGATTCTTGCTTAGACATAAGACGGATCGTTGGCCCACATTGAGAGCGTTGTTCGATATTCAGTACTGTTGGCATTCATTATGCACTTCGTTGTAAGGTTACATTGAGTTAGTCATCAAGCGTACTAGCATTTAACCTCGAAAAAGCTCCATACGTAACCGACGGGCGTAATGGCGAAAGGCAAATCCTCTAACAGTGACCGGTGATTGACAGCCAACTCGGCGTTATAGATCTACTATCTTAGGTTGATCGCTTAGCTTGAACCGTCCGCCACTTCTTGAAAGACAGATTGACTCCGCAGCTGGAACTGACTGAGTGTCTCTGGCGTTGTCTAGCGAGCCTCAGTTGAAAGTCCAAATGCCAGTCAAACAGTATAAAAGGGCTCTATGCTCACCGTTATCCTCCAGCCAACTTATCAAGCCACCCAGTAAGCAATCTTCTTCTCAGCATCTCCTTCATACAGCTAACAGACGCTCCCGACAGGCTTTAAAGTCAGCCTTCTATCACAATGCGCTTCGCACTCATTGTCCTCGCCTTCGCCGTCGTCTTCGTCGCTGCCAGCCCCAGCGCGGACAAGAAGAAGAAGAAGGCTCCTGCTGCCCCCGTCGACGCTCCCGTTGAGGACGCCCCCGTCGAGGCTTAAACGCGATGTGAGTATCTACACCCGCTCGATCTCCCAGCTAATACTCACCCGTGTTCATTAGACTTGGTCTTGATACCTTGGCTACTCCCGCGATTTTCCGTAATGATTGTACGCTTGTATACGTAGACATCGCAGGCATGCAATTGATCGCGGCGAGCATTCCATCCGTATAACCAACGAAACCGAATCATACCAGTGGAAATGCAGGTAACAGGTGGCCGTTTGCCTGAAAAATAGCCAGTGTTCATTTACGACGGTTCGCGTATTCCAATATTCGTGATTAGACTTCGGTGTTCACGGTTCTGCGAGATTACATGAACTTCTTTACATCAAGTTCACATAATACAGTCTGGCGTTCCTTTCAACCATCAACATAGCAGTCGTCTAATATGGGGACAGCAGGTCATAAGTATGCTGTTTCACGTCGAGTATGGCGCATAGACGGCTGCTGACCCCCACTAGAGTGTATCGACATCGAGGGCACTTCTACGTCCAATCCGTGACAAGGGACGGTAAACCCCTGGCTAGCTTGGAGTGAGGTTCATGTGCCCCGGGAGCCCCCAACGGCGTTTCTGCCCATGCACTACGACGGTACTCGACAAGCGACATTGACGTGCAGTATGGGAAGAGACGCGCTGAATATCTCCGGATATACCACAACCTCGACCAGGAGCCGGTCCTCCAAGGCGCTGTGGGCGACCTGGTACGGCATATACACGGGACGGGCAAACTGGGTGTGGTGTACAGTGTGCTCTGCTCGCTCTTCGATGTCGTGATCGTCCTTGTGGACATACCGCCTGCCCGCCCACGCACTTCGACAAGCTCCAGCTCGAAGTCATCCAGCACATCTTCACGGACATCGAGGACCCGGGGTACACCACCTCCGCCGACGCACTCATGGCCCTTGCGTCACTGAACGAGAACGTGGCGATTGTTTTGGCGCCGCGTGTGTTTCTCCCATCTGTCGACGGGCGCAGGCTGAGCGCGGTGTTGGCGACGAGAGACGCGCGGTGGTGGAAACTGTCCGTGATGTTCGAGAGCCATGCGAGGCGCTGCGCCTTACATCGCCGAGGGCCGTGCGGCTTGCGCGTGTGGTACCAGAACTGGTACGCCGAGGAGACTTCAATATTCACAGTTGGAGATGTGGGCACGCTGACCGTCGCAACGGGGCATGATGCTACGTTCAGCTGATCCGATGGCAGCGAAGGATACCCAGTGGTAACGCGAAGTGAATTCATAAATAAGTTACAAGCAAGTAATACAGTGGCAGCGTATACGTACGAAAGGCCACAGAGATACAAACATAAAATGTGTAATGGTGACGATGATGGATGTACACTATAATACAAGGAGCATGTGATAGAGAATGTTAATGGGTATCAAGCAGTGATGTATTTCTCGTTCAACTTGTGGACTTCCTTCGCTAGCCACGGCCAGCTGACTGCTCTCGACAACTCAGCGATGAGCTTCTTCTCATCTTCGCCGGCCCTCTCCTTCGCGAGCTTGATTTCCCAACCGCAGAGGTTATACAGCAGTCGCATGTTCGGCTGAATGAGGACGCTCAGCCTCCTCGACCGCACGATGAGGTACGCGTCTACCAAGGGGAGATGAAGATGCTTCATCACATACGCAATCTAATGCTTCGAAGTCAGAAACAGTCACAAAAAGGAGTAGGCAGGAACTCACGACGACCGTAGCGCTTCTCGAAACACCGACTCTACAGTGGACGAGGACCCGACCGCCTTCTGCCCTTGCTCTATCGATCCACTCGCAAATGGGTTCCAACTGCGGCTCGAGCGTATCGATGCCGTCGTCGCAGATGCCCTTGATATCCAGCACCTTGATCCTCCCCTCCCTCTCTTCCGTCCACAACGATCCCTGTCCGCCATGGCCCTTCCCTGGTACAAAATGTCCGGAGTTGGGGAGCGATGTCTGAGGCGCATGGGCGTTGTTGTGATAGTTGTTGAGATGCGAAGGCGGGACCAGCGCGCATTCCCCAACAGAGACGACGTGCGTTATACCAAGCGCATGCAGCATATACGCATTCGAGGCGTGGTTCCTGGCCAAAGACCCATCATCAACACCACGCTTCCCACAACAGAAAACACAATCGCCAAAACAGTAAAAATCCACTCACAAGTTCCCCAAGTACAAGAACGGCAGCACGCGACTCGGGAAGCTGCCATCGAACCGCGGGTCGTTGAACCAGCTCTGGTGGTCCCCAAACAGGCTCGGCAGCCACGGGCTCGTGTTCGCGCGCGGGCGGCCTTTGACGACTTGACTATGGCTGAAGGTAACGTGTCCGTGCCCGTGCCCGGGTGTATATGGGCTACTGGAAGGGACCGCTGGACCGGGCGCAGAGGCGGCAGTCGGACCGGCAATCGACGCCGTGGAAGGTCCTGACGTGGCTATATTGATAGGCATTATCAACGTCGACATAACCGAGGTAGGCACGGGAGGGTCAGCCTCCTCGCCACGAGACGCCTGTGTCGAAGACGCTACCACCGAAGTCGTCCCAGACGCAGAGATAGACGACAACGCTGGGGGAACGGCCAAGCTGGGCGGTGGAGGGAGCAGCACCGGGGCCTGCGCGAAGGAGACGGACTTCGCCGCGGGGCGTCTCCCAGCAGCCGCAGCCCCCATCATCCGCCGACTATCGTTCCCTCCTGGCGCCTCTTTCACACCACCCCTTCCCACCACGGCGTTACCATTCGGCGCAGCACCATGCTTGTCGTCCGCCTGTTTCACATGCGCTGGGCCCTTGTCCCTCTTTTCTTTTTCTCTCTCCTCTCTCTGCCTCTCCTGCAGCCTCTCGCGCTCGCGCTCCTCGTCCCTCCGCCGCCGCTCCCGCTCGTGCTCCTCCGCAATCCTCTGCTCGACCTTCCGCAGCACGCCAAGGTCATCACCGTACACGAAGAAACTCCGCCTCTTCGTAACCTGCAGGTCGAGGTACGCCTCCGGCAGCTTCAGCCCTTTGAGCTTCATCAGCAGCGACAGCGCCGCGCCCGACGACTCCGTGTACCCGTCATTGGAATAGATGAGGATCTTTAGCGGTCGCGTGAGCGGAGAATTGGGCGGGGCGGAGAAGGACAGCATATGCGCGGAGATAGCAGTTGACGCCGACGATGACTGGGCGTGTGTTTGTCCTGAGGTGCGTGCAGACGTCGTGCCATGCTGCTCGTGTCTATGGTCGGTCGGGATATGGGGAGTTGGGGGCGAGGTGAAAGATCTATTCCTAGCCGCCGGGACCGGAGTCGCAACCACTTGAGCAGCGGTGTGATCCGAAGCAGACGGACCCGCTGACGGGAAGAACGAGGACCCCGCAGGCCCAAAACTCGGGAACATAGAAGACACAGTCGACCACCTTCTCCCATGGCTCTTCGCCCCCATCCCCGCCCCCGCCCCATCAGACCCCTCAGCACTCGCACCATCAGCTGCGCGGCCAGGCGCGGCCAGGACCACAGGTGTCGCGGGTGGGCGCAGCCACTTCTCGATAAACTCCAACACCGCCATCAGCGAGGACATCCGCGAGTTGTTGAACGGGGGCGAGCTCGGGAACGGTAGGTGGATCACAGCATTCGCGTTGGGCGGGGGACGCGGAGGGATCGCCTTCCCCCTCTCCCCCTCCTCACCCCGCTCACCCTTCTTCGCCTTCGACTTTGACTTCGGCTCCCAATCCCACTCGGGACGCGCCTTTCCCCGCTTCACACGCGTATTCTCCCTCTCCATACACCTCCTCGCCCACATCACCTCCAGCATCCCCAAATGCTCCTCCGCTGCGCGCAAATGTGCGGGACTGGGGTACGGCGCGCGGTCGTGGCACTCGAAGCAGATATCGTACCCCATGCTCTTACCGGGATCGTTCGTGGGGAGGTAGTTGAACGGGTCGTCTTCAGGTAAGTCCTCGTCTTCTTCGTGGCCTTCGTCTTCTCCCTCATTTTGGCTTTGATTTTCATCTTCCCCACCACCCCCCGCCCCGGCGAGACCGTCCCCGCCATCGCCATCGCCATCCCCGTACCGCAACCTCTCACCACGCATATCCACATCCCCGTCCGCCCCCGGCGAGCCCCCATCCCCGCTGAACAGATCCAGCCCCTCGCCCGCCAGCCCCTTCCGCCCAGGACCCCCACTATGGAAATGCATCATCGGGCCATCGGGGTCGCGCATCAGCGGCACATCGTCCGCATTCCCCAAGAAAACCTGCCCCAGCTGCGGCGCCCACGGCACAGGCCCATCGTCCTTGCTCGCTGCGGCACCCCCGGCATGATGCACGGGCACGGGCACGGGCACGCCCAGCGCCTTCCTCGAGGGCCCGCCGTCGACACGCACATCAGAGCGATCGCGGGCATCAGACGCAGGGTACACCGTAATGATCTCCGACGCCCGCGTCAAATCCCGCATCTCCTCCTTCTCCCGCAGCGCAAAATCGACCGTGTTGGGGGGGAGCCCGTCGATCAGCACCCCGGCGCCGTGCGCGTCTGCGTCGAGAGTGTGGACACTGGGCTTGGGGGCGGCGTCTTCTACTTCGCAGTCGAAGACGTCCATGGCGTCCACCCGCCCGTCGCTGCCCACAGTGTGTGCGCCGGCATCAGCATGTCTGTCATCCAACACGACGGCGGCTGTGCCGCCACTCCTCCTGCTCCCCGATGCGGAATCGTCACGGGTCTCGGCTGGGTGTGAAAGACATTCAAAGCGCATCAAACCACCAACATCAACCGCACTCACCTTTCTCGGGACTCAAGATACCCCCAGGCGCGCACACCCTCACGACCAAGTGCGGCAATTCCTTCCTCAAGGCGTCCGCGTCCGCGTCCAACACAAAGACGTTATACTCCAAAAACCGGCCCTCGTCATCGTCTTCTTCCCCGTCCCGCGGAATCTCGCCCGACTTCCTGCGCACTTCTTCCGCACGTTCACGCCTCCACGTCCTCTTCCTCTCTACAGCCTCTGAAAACCGTTTCGCAAGGGCGAGCGCGGCGGGCGACGCGCCCTTGGGTGAGTAGACGACAATGTCGGAGAGCGTGGCGTACACGGGCTGTGCACAATGCAACTCAGTAAGCGGACTACGCATGCAGTCTCAAGTCTGCCATCCCCAACATGTACATGTCCGACAGACAGCACGATGGTGGCCGCAGAACCTGAGACATTGAACAACTCACCACTTGGATCCCAAAGTTGCGCAGCGAGATCCCGTCTGGCACCTTGAGGGGGATGAACTCCCACTTATCCACGCCCTTGCCGCCGTCCTTCGCCCTCTCCCAGCTCTCCGCGCCCCGTTTCAGCAGCTCGCTCGCCCTGAAGCTCGATGTCAGTAGAGGCGGTGTCCTTGCGCGCTTGGCACGCGAATGCGATGGCAACGATGCCTGCGAGGGTTGGGATGCCAGCGCGTGGGCGTGTGAGGCTACGGACGGCTGCGAGGACTGGGATGTTACAGCAATATCCAACAGCGGCTGAGTGTGTCGGCCTTGCCGCTGCGCAACAGGGTGCATGTGCGTTCCTTCGTCCCTCTCCGCCTCTGTGAGCTTCTTCACGCCCTGCAGTCCAACACCAACAGCGACCGCCCCTGCGTCAATGTCCATATCCATGCCATCGCCGCCGTTCCCCGAAAGGCCGCCCAGAACGGGTGACTGTATGGTGGCATTCGACACGGGGGGTAATGGGGGCGCGCAGGGCATCAAAGGAGTGACCTGCATGCCCTCGCTCGACGGGGATGAGGCATCCGAATCTTCGTCAACGTCGGCGTCGACCTTGTCCTCGATCGGCACCTCGCGCGCGTCGCCGTGCATGTATGCGCCCGCGTCCTCCTCGTTGTAGCGCACAACATCCTCGTCTGCGAACCCTTCCAGCCCCCCGTCGAGGTCCTCAGAGTACAGTGACTCGTCGTCCTCATCTTCGTAGTCGAGGTCGTCGTCGTCGTCCAGCTCGTCGCTCTCCGACGAGTCCCCCGAGCCCATGACCACGTCACCTCCCTCTCGCCTCTCGGCAGGCTCTGATGCGGTGGTGGAGTGGGGACCTACGTTTCTGCGCTTGAAGAGCTTGCGGCGCTGATCCGGGGTGAGATCGTCCTCGCAGATGACCCAGACGAGCCCGCGATAGCGCGGGACGGGTGTTTCGGACGTCTCTATATAGGATAGCATACAGTCATACAGTGAGTAAAACGATATAAGTGCAGCCGTCAAAACAGTGGGTGAGAAAGTGAGAAATTTAGAAAGGAACTCACCATCGACGCCAAAGAAGAGGTTCTGCGCCTCGTTGTCCCCCTCCAGGCCGTGCAAAAACGGGAACAGAACGGTATCGGGCGGGTGGGCGAGGATGTGGTTGAGATGGAGCGACGCGAATTGGGCTGCGGTGAGGGCCCGTATTCTCTTGCTGGACGGTGTATTCTGGTTGTCTGGCACCTGTTCTGGCGTCGTCGAGGCAGATGGTGGTGATGGATGGGAATTGAGGATGGGGAGAGAATCGAGGAAAGAGGCGTGGTAATCAATGCCATGGGTGGATGGCGCCATGGTCACGATAGACCAGGGTCAGCCGTTTGTGAAGTCGTCGTTAGCGTCGTGGTCGTCGTGGTCGCAGTCGCCGATGGTGCGGTATCTGTCCTGGTCGTGGTCGTGGTGCAAGTGCAAGAGGTGCACTCGCTATTTGCCAGTGTTTGGCAGGTTGTATGATAAGCGAGATCGAGGGAAGGCGAGATTGGGGCGCTATGACGTTTTGGGAATTTGATTTGAACCGCCAGACTCGTGACCAAGACGATCGTCGGGAGATCGAGATTGGGCCGGCTGGAAAGCGTCTCCACTTCTCCAACAACCCGTCCTCCGCTCGCTCCAATGTCGCAGCAGCCACTCATTCGCATCGAGTTCTCAAACAATGTCTAGTGCGTTACTTAGATCTTCGATTCAACTTGGTTTTGGCGCATATACCGTGTTCAAGCAGTGCACAGGGCTGGTCACCACGAAAGGATAGCGCGACACTGTCGGCTGTCGCGGTCACAGCGAGGGGCGTAATGCAAATCACAACCGGGGGCGATGCGGACGATGTAGGGGGACGGGTAGAGGTAGAGAGTGGAGCGGCAAGGTGGGTGGCAAGGTGGTGGGAGGGAAGAAAGAAGTGGGGGAGGGAAGAAAGAGTTGAGCGCGACGGTGTGCTCGATTTTAATGTAATTGGTGTTGGTCCGTGCATCGTACGATAGTGATATCGTCGTGCAGCGTAGCCCGTAGAAGAGGGCTGTTGTCGTTGATCTTGACTCTGAGTGTCTTGGTAGGCCAGTGACATCATAGACATCACGTCCAACGTGACTAGTGACTAAATAGGTAACTACGAATTTGGGTCGATTTCAGCTCGATAGACCGGTACCTATGCTCGTCGCTCCAGCGTCGATGCTATTCTCCACAAGTTCTTTGACTGCGGTCTGTAAATCAATTACTACCTGGCCAGAGGTGATTCGATGGATTGAGGTACTATCGATAGCTTTGATGGTTGCCCCTGACATGAAACGGGAAGAGGACTTGTAAGTCGCGGAACAAGATAGTTTGCTAATCACGCGTTGTTTGGTTGCTAATGGACGCGTTGTTTGGTTCCTGATACACCTCCTATTCCACAAAGAAATCCCAGTTCAGCACTAGGTTACTGCACCGCGAACGTATTCAATCCCTAGCAGACCTTGCCTCATACGGCGTCCAAGCAGGCAATAACCGGGTCTACGTGGATCTTGAAACAAGCGACACGGTTGGCTGGCGCGATGTTCTGACTAGGAACCACCTAATATATGCGGCTAATTTCTACTCTACTTGACGGCATATGCAACACGATGCGAATATGCAACTCAAAGTAACGATGCGGCACCACATGAATGGCTGGTTTAAACAAGAAATTCTGCCGGGCAAGCACGAGACATGCAAAGAGACACTTGCGCGTGGATTTAACATGTTCTTGCCATCGAGGCTCGATGCTTGTCTGCAGATTGTTCCTTGGGAATCTGCCTTATAAATGGTGAGAACGTATCGGCATATGTATACTTAACTTTGCTTGAGACATGATAATTTATCTCCAGGAACCGGTGGATGAAGAAGCTATGGCTGGCGATTCAGTATGGCAAACTGCGGGTGGTCCTGCTGTAATGTTGGTCGGGGATTCGCCGTCCTGTGTGCCATCACTGGAGGAATTTACACCGTTACTAAATCAATTGCCAGGACATCCCGACGTGTGCGTCGAGGAGGCCTTAGTACCATTGGGGACGCCTGATTTTCCTTCTTTATCCCTGAACTGATTACTGCGCTTTGACTTCGGAAGCTCAAAAAATCGCGGCTGGCCGGTACACGAAGTCAGGCGAATGGTCTCCGACATGGTTGGTGACCAAGGGAAGCCACTTAGAGAAGTAAGAAGTATCGATGCATCTGTTTGTCCCCGCAGTCATGGAATGATTCGGTCGTCGAGGTACTGATATGGAGTTCAGAATCTAGTATAAACCGCCGACCCGAATACTCTCGCGTCCTCAGCGAAGCAACTTTACAGCGGTCGGTATAACCAAAGTGAATGCCGTGATGTTGAATGTTCGCGGGCCCATAGCCGTCCATAGCAACGCGCCCGGGTCACTGTGATCAATGCACAAGGTCATGACAAGCCTTGCCAACAACTTCATTCCACACCACCATCATCACTACCACCTCGTCGTCTCTTCATCGTCGTTGGAGGCGAGCGCGGGGTACGCTCCTTCACCGCCACGCTTCACCTTCGTTTGGTTCTGGTCAGAAAGTGGTATTGACTGTGACCCGCCTGGAAACATATCGACGGTTGCCGCAGCAGCTGCGATGGAGCTCGTGCGTCTGCACTTCTCCAACAACCCATCCTCCGATCGCTCCCGACATTCAATGTCGATCCTTCTAACAGCTACTTGTCGCCGTGATTCTGGCAAGACATTCACATCGAGTTCTTAGACAAAGTCTAGTGAGTTACTCAGATTCCGCACTCCTCGGTTCCAACATGGAGCAAATACACAGGTGGTGCATCGCCTGGTTACTGCGGATCGAGCTTATATATGAACGAACCCCAGCGTGGCTTTCCCGCACACTAGCACCCATCCTCGCACATTGACAAGATGATCTTCGATCGCAAGGAAAAATATGAAGAGCCCACCGAGGCGCCACCGTACAACCAAGTAAACCCCAGCGACCCAGGCCCAGCATTCCGCACCGCCTTCGCCTGCATGTCCATGAACTCCACGTGAGCCCCTCTCCACTCCTCCACCCCGAGTCTGCACTCACACACGCCCTGCAGCGACCTCCTCCGCCTGATCCAATTCCCACCAGAACCCGCCCGCATCGTTCGAAACGGCGAGTCCTTCTTCGCCTCAACAGCTTCGCGCATATCGATCGGCTGCGACTGAGTACTGATTATCGCCGATGCACAGCTATAACCCAAAGCTGGCCTCGTGGCATCAAAGTGCGTTCTCCCTCCCACGTATACTTTCGCATGGGTAAATCTTCATCGCTTCATCGCTGATCATCATGGATGCATGTATTTAGGAAGAGCGCGACTACCACGGCGCGCACGAGTTCAAGCTCAAGGGTAACCCGTGGTCGGGGCAAGGCAGCGAAGCCGTCCCCTCGCGCATATTCATGGTACGTCCTCAGCCGAATCCAAGCTGTATTTTGACCTCCCTGACCTCCCTGCCATCTCCATCATCATCGACATCGACATCCATCATCAACGCATCACACCACAACGCCACATATTGCATATGCCATCACCATTCACCCCACCCAGTGCCAAATCCTCGCCGACCTCTACGCCGCCGGCTGGGTCCTCTTCGCGAGCACCGATATCAGCAAGAATGGTGTACGCCATTTCCCGCCGCATGCGCGATATGCATGGCACGCTAACGAGAGGGCGTGCTACAGATGGACAAAGACTCGTGCTTGTTCCGCCACCAGCAGCCCGCCCCGCCCCCGTGCGCGTGGATGTCCATCTCCTTCAACCGCGGCGACAGACTGCGCCTCATCGGCGCCCCGCAGGAGATAATCGCCCCCTTCGGTGCGTCCTCGCCCTTACTAATACTGCTAAAGCTTTTCTAACCCTCCAACTCTACAAACACTCCATACTCCTTAAACCACATGCATACCTCCTAATTAAACTCGTCTAACGAACCAACTGTCCGCAGGCCACGCCATAGGCCCGCTCCTCCAAAAAGAAGGTCAGCAAACCGTTCGCGTTCACCACACCCCCTCACGTCGCTTCATCCACAGGATACATCGAGCACGGCGCATAGTGCGTTCCCCCTCCCTCCCTCCTCCCCTCCCTTCTTCTCACACCTCTTCTCACACCTCTTCGTTCTCATGTGTAGTGAATTCAAATGCCACGGCTGGCCGTGGTACGCGATGGGCGCCGACACCGTCGCCACCCGCGTACTCTTGCTCCGCATCCTCGAGCTCCTGGAGCGCTTCGGGTTCAGCTTGTACGCGTCGATTGATCAGAGTACCGGGGTGCGAGTTTTGCTTTTTTTGTTTGGGGAGGTCGTGCGCTGACGACCGACTGTGACTGACGACAACGATGATTGCTAGGTCGGCGGCGACGGGACGACGAGCGAGACGGACACGTGGTACTGCTGCAGGCAGCTCGGCTGGACGCACGGCGCGCCTGTCTTCCACTGAGCCACTCTTTCCGGCACTAGTCGCTTTCGCCTCGCCTGTTTATACTTTTACACGTATACCTTCGACGAAGCATGGATATGGTCGCTTTCTTCTGAGATTTTTGCAGCCCTGTACGCGGGTGCGACCCATTACGCGCGCCTTGATATTATCTTTATCCGCACGATGCAGTGTTGAGTGTTGAGTGTATGCTTCCGCCATTGTGTTATGACGCGGGCGCTGGGATATGGTATTAGCATCGTAGCTCGAGCACCCGTACATGTCGCATGTCGCATGGCGTATGACGTGCGCAGCGTTCCGCAAAGTCTTCCACCAACATCGCAGCTCGCTGTTCGCTCCATTGTACGACACTGACTCTGAGCTAACCCCCGTTTGCGGTCTTTGATGCAAACCCAATACGTCGACGATTGCGTGCCCTCGGCTTCGCTACGAGTTATCTCCAGTACGAGGCTACGAGATGTCCCTTCAATGCGTCGGATGCTCAGCGCTCGGGCTCCAGACTGCCTAACTTTGTTCGATATTAAATGAATGGATGGGCGTGAATACTAGGGCGTTGTTGCTCGTAACGACGAAAGACAGGGTATATCAGGCCAGCCGAAACAAGGAGGAAGGGAGGAAGCTTATGGTCGCTTTGGTCGATCGCCCCTCTGTGAGCTATATAGCTCTTCACAGATTATGCGATGCGCCGATATTCCTATGGCCCTATTATCTTGATGCGCTCGACACTTCGACATCAACGCGCTCGTCTCTAGGAAGGAAGGCTACAGTCTTTAAGGTTTTTTCAGCGGATTGCCTTCCCAAAACAACCTTCGGTACTCCAATGCATTTGGGATTCGAACTTCAACTACGGCAAGGAGGTGGTTGGAAGCACAGACATGGCACTGGTATGAATGAACGGTAGCTGCAAACCTGTGGTACCTCGCCCGGCGGTCGAATTCCCGAGCTCTGCCTTCGATCCGTGTGCGCAGCTGTCACGGAATCCTACAAAGTCACCGGGGTTTGATTGAAACATGGAACCAGGTTTGAGAGAGATGGTGGTGTTGGAGCTTTGATTGAACGTGCGTATGGACGCGTGCCCGTTGGTGCCAGTGGGATTGAACGTCGAACGATGAGATAATAGATACAGAAGCTTAATAGGCGCGACCAGGAGAGTTAACTGTCGCAGCACTTCCAGTAATCAGTTCCATGTCTGCCGAACACTCCAGAGCCTAGATGGAGCGGGGATTAGCCTGGATTAGCGCGCAACGCAAGATTTGAGTGCGCGGTCGCTTGGTCGAGAGCCACTAGGCAAACACAACCAACCTCCCGTTCGTTATCGTCATTCGACACCGAGGTCCTTCGTCGTACGGGTGCGGAATCTGAGATCATGGCCTCGACGCAAATCGTACACGGCTCTGCTGGATCCGCGCAAAATACATATCGTTGCCGAAGTATAGAATTACTCACAAACACCAGCATCCGTGCACCGAATCCACGCACGCACACATAGCGCGGTGACCATTGACCGCGGAGTACTTGCATACCCGGCACCGATTATGTACATCTACTGGGCACCAGCAGCCTCGCTGCCGTTCGATTTCCCTGTCTCGGTGCCTTGAGGGTAGGGCAGCTCCCACGTCGACGCGCGCCACACGCCAGGTTGGCCCACATTGAGAGCCTGGACGGTCACCACGGAGAGAGCGGCGATGTACACCATCACTAAACGCCCAACGAACGAACGAACGAACGAACGAACGAACGAACCCTTCAGTCAGCAAAGAACAACAGTAAAAAAGGGTCGGGACGCACGGGCGAGGGCGCTGAGGTAGGCCTCGCGCTGGTGGAGTGCGATGTGGCCGCACACAATGTACAGGTGGGCTGTGCACAATGCGTGAGTGTGTCAGCTCGTGCGTGTGTGCGGGTTTGCCGTTTATGAGGGGGAAGGGGAGGGGACGTACAGGTGAGGCCCATGGGCAGACTATCGCATCCGTGCGGGGCCAGGGCGGCACTGAGAGCGTCGTGCGATGTGACGGTGAGGAGCCAGAGGGCCAGGAGGATGGCTTGGGAGGGGGATGGAAGCGGGGTGAGTATCAGCGCACGCTCGCGGAGGGAGGAGAGCTCACAAGACCAGACGGTCTGGAAAACCACGGTCTTGAGGAAGGTATCGGGGTAGGACACAAATCTGTGCGTGGTGGTGTCAATGGGGTGAATGGGTGGGATGGGAGGAGGAAGGGGGGTGCGTACACGGCGCGGATGGAGATGATGGTGAGAAAGGCGGTGAAGAGGCCCATGACGGCCGCTGCCGGTGGGGCGCGCACGTACACGAGGACGATGGTGGTGTAGAGCTCTGTGGCGAAGAAGACGTAGGACATCCCTTGGAGCAGCCCTAGCGGTGCAGATTGACATTAGCATACTTACCGCGAGGGTCGATCCAGCAGAGCACACACCGAAGCAGTAGGTCTGCAGCGTGATGAATTTTTCGTTGTAGAAGTTCATCCGCGCAGAAATTGTGTTAGGTGAGGATTTGAATGAGGGTGGAGAAGTGTTGCCTGCAAGGACAAAGGGAATGGAGTAGGGGCCTGCCGAAGAGAAGGGGTGAAGTAGATGAAACGACAAGATAACGTGCGGTGCAGCTTTATATTCCATATTCCAGTGTCAGTAGGCGAACATACGCTTTTGGAGGACCAGGTGTTTCGTTCTGCTGATGCGCCCAACGTTCATTTACGACACTTGGAAGAATCGCCAGATAAGATGTCTATGCTCCATATATTAAAGACCGGAAGTTCATCCCCAGTTTCATCAATCACCATGACTTCACACCTATATAGTTGGCACTTTGAATCTATAAAAATGACATTAGTTACATTTCAAAAGAGAGAAGAAACGATGTACCATCTACACCTTGCGAAACGGTGACGACGTCGAAAGACTCCATTCGGGTCAGACTTTCTTGCAGCTTTTTGACAATAACTGTGAACGGCGTTTGCCCGTTGCTATGAGCGGGGAAAGCATAGCATCGGCTCGTGCTCAGAAAACATCATTGAGGAGATAACATACCTTGTAGTCCAGTTAAACGGTGATCAAAGATCAAAGCGCTGTCAGAAGACCAAGCTGAGGGGCCTTGCTACGGGGCGGCAGAAGGACATACCTGTGATCCGAGCTCATACATCAAGTCGCCAATACAAGAAAATGCGGCACTACGCCAGTATCAATAAGTATACGACGGGATCAGAATGAAGACTGACACTTTGACTGTGTCCCTGGCCGTCGCTTCGAAATCAGCAACTATCTTCATCAACGCCTGGAGCGTATCAAAGAGCGTCCGAGTCTCCCCTCGCCGATATAACTTGATTAGACATCTTGCTACCAACTGGCGAATTGCGCGACCTGGCAGGGAGTAAGGTGCAGAAGCTGATATGATTTTGACGAAAATCTGCTCCAACGCATTCTGTGTGCCCTTCAGAGTGTCCTTCGGTCAAGGTAAGAAAGCGCAGGATTCAGGATACGACTTGGCACTTACAGGGCTTGCATCCGTTAGCTTCTTCTCGGTGGAAGCTAGCCAGGAAAACAGGCATGTCGCCATTTTATCCAGATACATCAGGCTTGAAAACGGTAAGAATGTTGCCAAAGGCGTCGCGTTATTCACGAACCTCGTCAATCATCGTGATCGTTGGCGTATCGGACATATTTGGTGTTTAGTAGCCAGGCGTGGGAACTGAAGGCGAAGCGCCCGAAACCTCGTTCAACGGCGTGTTCTCCCAAAATATCAGCTACGTCCAACTTATAGCAACGGATGTAAAGACGGATTCAAAGGTGGTGGTGAATGGTTCGACGATAACGAGATGTCTCTTCAATACGTCGATGTTCGGGCCTCATGCTCTACTTGCACATAGCGAACTTCCTCCCATCGAGCGACATTTATCCCTGGGGCGGAGCCAAGTGCTGTATGTCACATGTACCCTCTCATCCTGCGTCTGGATCAACATCTGATCTGATTCACCACCATCAGCCATGCTATGCACCGACTGTCGTACTCTATGTGTTGTCCTGCCACGCCACGGATATCTTTGCACTCGACGCTCGACGCCACAATACAGCAATACAGTAATACAACATACACCCGCCTCCCGCCCGCTCCTGTGCTCCTGTGCCCAGCGGCAGCTTTGCTATGGGAATGGATGATGGGAATAAATGATGCTTCCGACTGAGTAAGTAACGGCTTTCCATCCCGGATCAACCCAGCGCCCGGCGATCATACGTTATTTCATCTTCCAAGTTGCCTCCAAGCACGTTCCCTCGAGGCCATGCCGCCGGGCGCATCAACGAAACACCAATCCATCGAGTCATGCCGCTGCGAATGAATAAAATGAATAGAATTGATAGGCTGCGCGTTCTGAGTATTGAATCTTTGGTCACAACATAAAGACAACTTTCACATAACGAGGGGATCCTACGGCGTTCCCCTTCGTATTTCCCTTTCATTTAGCCGGCCTACCTTGTCTCTCCCGTCGTTGCGAGAAACGACAGATCCATTAGCGTACTTCCGCCTCCCTTCAACTTTCCGCCTCCCTTTAACTCCACGCGCACGACACAACACGATGGATTGGAAGCGCTACTTTGTCCGTTTACAGTCCTGGGTCTTCAGTATGTGCCCAACCCACCGTATAATATATATGTTTCATCTTTATGGATCGTCTAGGCATAGTCGTCGGCCTCTCCTGCGTCATCCTCATCGCAGAACTCTACGGCATCACCGTCATGGCCGCCCTCGGGCCCAGCGCCTCCCTCCCAGCCACCATCGGCTTCGCCACCGCCCTGTTCACCTCCCTCTCCGTCGGCCCTATGTAAGTCAGCACTGCAGCACCACCCACACCGCCGAATCCCACGATCGAATCCCACCACCCCACCATATACCGCACTGGCTTATATCTCCTTGCTCCTTGGGCCGTATTGACGCACAACGTACTAACATTTCTGCATGATGATATGTAATTCGTACAGGTCGTATGCGGCGTCCCCGTCTCTCATCACGACGGTCGTCTTCCAGACTGTCTGGCTCTGTTCGTCCCACCCCATCCCGATCATCGCGAACGCCCCTGACAAATAACCGGTCCTTCCCAGCCGTCCTCTGCGTCCTCTGGCTGGCGACAGCCGCGCTAACGCCTAGTATCATGCAAACGCTCCCCCCCGACGGGTGTGATGCACTCACCGGTACGCTGCCCCAATTTCCAATCTCTCATCGAGAATCTCCGTGTCAGTGCTCAAATTATGTACGCAGGCCACGCACAGAGTGTGTGCGGGCAGTTGCCGTTCATCGGGCTGTATTGCTGTATAATATCAGCCTCCCGTACGTACCCCCTCTACCCCTCTTCCAACCTGCTGTCAAGACACAACTGATTTCTATGCATATGCCCTAGTCCTGGTATACACCCTGACGCTCTCTGCACTCACGACAAAGGCCATCGTCGACGGGCACCCCGACGTGTGGATGGCGTCAACCTGGGACTTTCCATACACCAAGATTCGCAAGGCGGACCCCCCTACTGACGGTCTATTGTACGAAAGCGCGTAATGACTGGGGACACTTGGGCGCTCTGTATTGTAATTGTAATTTATGAAGACTATTTCAATCTGTATACTCTGTCCTAATTGTTGTATTAATTGTGCCCGACACTACGTAGCATTCGGGTGCAGCAGACATTGGGAATTCTCAAATCTAAGTACCGATGAGACGGAAATTCATCTTCTACTGTACATTGAACTGCGTGTGATCGAGGAAGTAGAAAGAACAAGTGTGTCCCCTCCAAAAGCTACGTCCGCAGTCCGAGTTTCTAGAGAACACTTTACCGCAAGCGCTGAAACTCCCCAAGCGTTATATGACACGCCGTCACAGTCAACGCCCCCACCCGCCCGGCATTGAACACCAGTGTCCCCAGGTGCCGCGGGTCCCCAGGCCCGGCATACAGCCCGCACCTCTCGCGGCGATGCAGCATACAGCGCCCCACATGGTCCCTAAACAGCTCCGACACCCACCGCCACCGCGCGTACCCACCCACCTTGGCCCCCACCACCGCGCCCAGCGGGTACCCCCCGACCCGCGCGCGGAAAACATACGGGACACCGCGAGCCGCGTCTGCGCGCCCAGCGACCCGAGCGCGATGAGCCCGGCGGGGGACGAGGTATACCGCTCGTACTCGAGGCCCCCGACGATCTGCTGGATGATCTCGTACGGGAGCTTGTCGACACCAACACGGCTGCGCGCCACACCAGTACATCAGCAAAGACGCCGCTGGGGAGCTCAGGGAAGAGGCAACATGGTCGCGTCGCCTACAAGAGGAGGGGCCTTCTGGGCGAGGATGTGGGCATGCACCATTCTTCCCTACTACCCGAGGCCTCGACGTCAGGGCATAAATCGCGGGAAGAAATCAGAGCGCTCACCTCTCGCGGCTAAAAGTTACGGGAAGAGAAGAACATCTAGTCCAAAGCTACCCCACTTCCTCGACGCATCCGTGTGCAAAGCAACACGTCAGTCGTTCCAGCTGACACAGAGCTCCCCGACGTCGAAGTCCAGGACCGCTTTCACGGCGGGAGAGATGCGCGGGGACGTCTACCAGGAGAGATTTATGGAGGCATGAATGAGAAGGGAGGATATATGGGGCATACCTGCGTTTTCGCGACCAGCGTGGATGCCCTGGGTGTCATCTCCTCGTCCGCCGTATCCAAATCCTCGTGAAGACCGTCAACGTAACTCTCCCCTCTTTCCTGTTCACGAGGCCCGCTTGTTGGATGTACGGCTGTATGGCCACAAGAGACGCGCTCCCGTCCCCTCTCTCCCTCAACCCCCTTCCCTTTCACATCATCGGCAGGTTCGACCAACCGAATCCCAAGGATCGGGTTGCGTATATGCTCTTGCAACGCCCGCCCGTGAAACTCGTCGCTGTCTGCGTCTATGCCATCCCGGGTACCAATCGGATGCCCCGTGAGCATCGGGGCGGACGGCCCCGGCTCTGTCTCCCGTGAAGGGTAATGGGAGGGATAATGATATCTCTCCACCGATGCGCTGGTGCTCCTCGACGAGCTTGCGTCGTACACGGTGGGTAGCACAGGGCGATTGTGGAAGTTGAACGGGAGCGGGTTGGAGATGTTGATGAGTTTCCTGCAGAGAAAAAGTTGAGAAATGGCGCATATATGCGGCGTAAACGACGCGTACCCTTCTTTTTCGCGCACCACTGCCTCTAACCTGGCTCTCAGCCGTTGGTGATCGACGACGTCCTGGTCTGGCGGCGCGTCAACGCGATCTTGGCTACATCGTTTGGACATCAGATAAGGTCAATCGCAGGCAAAGAAAGGAATTGCGCACAAGATTTGTTCGTTGGCTAGCAATTGCGTTCGCTCGCTCACAGAATCCTGAGGACAAGGAGCACATTAACGACAATGAATGCGGGTATTCGAGACAGCGTACTAAAGAATCACGACGCGTACGCGTACAGCAGCAAAGGAGACTGGAAAAGAGCGACATCTCTCGAGATTTTGAGATGGTGAGGGAGATGAGATTGTGGTGGTTTGGGAAAGAGTTGATGCATCGGTCCCGCCCTTGTTTGGACCGGGTCAATGGCCAAACAAAGAGACTCCTATCTTCCCCTTCCTCGCCCACGGCACCGAAATAAGTTGAACCGCGGAGAAACAAAAAAATATTGATTTCCGAACTTATGGTGGATCGCAAGTTGGTAACTGGACGGCTACATTGGCGGCAAAGTAGGGGCTATCCTTCATAGAACAAGCGCTGAACGTGTCTAGCTTATCGGCAGCGGGAAATATACACTCTGTACGGCTCAGCTCGCGGAGAGCTCGACTAGATAACGGACATTCTGTTACATTCTATGTAGCCGTAACGACACTGTGCATATCCGCCCCTTTAGCCTCATTTCTGATCTCACTCTCTTCCTGCGCTCCTCAGGCGTTCTCCTCGTCATATGGTTCACCACCGTCGCGTCCAAATGCAGCTTGGGTGTGATATACGGCGCGATGGACTAATCAGCGCACCTTTCGCCCTTTTCCCCGATCCGAAGAACTTACGCGCGGTGTGGTTGCAGTCCACCTACAGATCGTATGCAAACACATCGGATCCTTCAGCTACTCTCCTACCTGAGCTCCATCGCCCGTGCGTGTTCTTCCTGCCCATAGAAAGCTCACATTTGACATAGCGGAAGAGTACATCTTTGCCCACCAAATGTCAGAGACCGACCGAGCTCGGCCGTAACCTCTCTGTTCATCAACACAAATCCACGAACATCAATGCCTAAATTTACATTCCGAGTCCGTCTCTCCAATGTTTCTCATATTAATGGAACCCCATCGCTCTCCCACACCGAGAAGATTGCCTCGTAGATAGCCGGTTACTTACTGGCTAGACGAAGCTGGTGCGACGCCACTACTCGCGACGATTCTGCGGCAAACGCTACTCTAATACGAAGTCAATCAACACCGTCATGGAAAGCGCTCCTTCCCTCTCGTAATTGGACTAATTGTCGCGATCTCTCTACTGTGTTAGGTACACCAACCCAGTCTCAACTCCTCTGGCGCTCCCACGTCCGTGGTATACTTACCGCGATATCTGATCTTGGGCTCCCGCTTTACATCCGACAGTGCTCCCGATGACCAGTGAGTGCATTCCTTCCTTCCAATGCTACTTTGGTTGATGAGAAAGGCTGGACATAAAGAAGCACATGTAAATTGCGTCCCGCATGCACGCCACTCTCTTTATCCCACCGATGACAGCCGTAATTAAATGTTCTTTCGATGTAGTCCCTCTACGAGTGTAGTATAAGTACACCCGGAAGTTGATGGGCTTGCCGTAATGTCGGCCTCGGGTGATGGTCAGAAATCGCATAAGAGCCTCGCGATAGGATCCCACTTCCTCTCCACGACGCCCAAACCATGGACCGCGCCCTCAATCTCACCAACGCACTCGCCGTCGCAACGGCGTTCTTTTTCTACAAATCACTGACACCCCCAAACACGCCCCTCGCGAGTAAGGAATGGATGGTCAAGAACTGGTTCGAGAGGACGATCCAGATCCGCACAACGATGTCCAAGGTATGGAACCCCGCAAGGTCTCGCCGCCGTGAGCCGTGAACGCCTGCTAACCGAACGCGCAGGGCATAGTATGCACCATGTCCCTTATGGTCATCGCGACCTCCTTGCGTCTCTTTGAAGACCGCGGTTCTTGCGCTGCATCCCTCGCACTTGCCACCACACCACCTCCCATGGCCATCATCGGCGCCTCGATCACCGTCCTCGCAGGGCTGCTCCGACTGTGGTGCTTCGCAGAGCTCGGACGCCTCTTCGACTTCCAATTCAACATCAAGTCCGACCACCAGCTCATCACCAGCGGCCCGTACGCATTCGTGCGCCATCCGAGCTATACGGGCATCTTCGCGTCGTTCGTCGGCGCGACGGTGTATATGTACTCCCCTGGACACTGGCTTAGAGCATGCGGATCGTCGAGCGGCATAGGCGTGGCGGTGAGCGTTGTGTGGGGGTTGAACTTTGTCATCTGTTTTTATGGGTTAGGAACACGCATGAGCGCGGAGGATGAGGGGCTCAGACGCAAGTTTGGGAAGGGATGGGACGAATTTGCGCGAAGGGTTCCTTATCGCTTAATCCCAGGAATCTACTAGCAACCAACGACTCTCGATTCTCCGTAGCGTGAAATTTGAATGGTACTTGTTGATTGCTTGTCGTGTTTCCCTGGGATGATCTGGTTTTGGTACTGCCCTGTTGATCTGCTCAAAGTCTAGGCACCTTCGCGTAGCTATCTGAAGTCACCAAGCTCAGAAGCGTACATTCCTCACTCTCCAAGATGGCAGAATGGTCGTGACGGTGCGGCACGGCCCCTATTCAATTTAGCGCCAGCGCCAGTCTCTTCGCGATGTGAACTGAATTTGAAATTTCAACCTCTTCGTCTCATTCCAGCGTTTGCAGCTTACCTCTACTTCAATGAGACTCGCATGCCCTTTGTACACCGGGTATATCGAAATGAAGGGCAATTAAGAGCTGTCTTGACAACCCAGCTTCAGGCTACTGGCTATGGCGGTCCTTGGGCGGCCTTTCACTCGCGCGCGCTGGCGCAACCTGGCGACGAGGAAATTAATCAAAGCAGAATCAGCTCAGCGCTCTCAGCGATGGGTATTTGACTAGCGGACAGCCGAGCCATAACGCATATGCCTCAAGGTCATTGGTGTATCGGTATTTTCAAGCAGGGCGCGTCGACGATCAGATGGGCATCAAGTCTCCGTACGTTCGCTGACAGAATTTAAAGTGTCTCCTCCTGCGGTCCCCCTTTGATTTCATTCATCCCTGTCCTTCGCAGGCCGACTGTCTTATTATCTAGTCGCATCGCGCAACGACACAGTTAATCCTCTATTTAAATCGACTATTGGACACAATTCGCATCGCAATGCCCAATTCCGGTACACTGCTGCTAGTACGATGTTTTGTATTCGGTATGTACACCATCGGCTCAAGTTGAGTATGCATTCTCAGATAACGCATTCAGGCGGGGTCATCGCAATCAGTCTTGTCGTTATCGAGGTGGAAGGATATGCTGCTAACGTTATAGCCAACACCGAATGGGCGCCGATATCGCGAATTGGTCTTGTCATCTCCCAGTTGACCGTCGTGTCCCTCTCAGCCATGTATCCAGATTGGCCCTCGTCCAGGGTTGAGTCCTTTGCTTACGCCGTTTCAATAGGGCATTTTCGTCGACAGGTTCTTTCTTGAATACACTACTTTTCGAGATTATCTGGTTTGGTTCGTTTCACAAACTTATATTCACGTTCATAACAACTAATAGTATTCTTATTCTTAATTGTTCATCTAGCTATCCTTTCGACGCTGTGGCTTACGACTGCCGCGCTCATATCCAGCCGGTGGCTACTACTTCAGCAAACACTGGGGCCAGACGGATGCTATGCACTAGACGGCACGTACCCTCTTTTGTCGTAGCACCAACTCCTAAGTTATCTTTATAGGCGATTTCCAGAGTATCTGCTGGGACTTGCCGGCCACCGAGGGGCTCGCCCTTGTCACCGCCCTCCTTCGTAGGTATCTCGTCCCCCCTTCAGTCGACCTCGTTTCTACTGGGGGCGGACAGTGTTACCCCGACCTCCCTGTTTCCATTATGATCAGTCATGCTCTATATTGTGGTTCTCTCTGTATTCGCGTCCAAGGCCATTGAACAGGCCTTCGAAACTTCTGCAGACCTCCATCGTTCCGAAGTCCCAGATATTATGCACATGTGCCGCCGCCGCGACGTACGACTTCATGAATAATTCCCTTTGAAATCGGACCATTTGAGTGTAATACATCCCCCGTTCAACATTCAATCCCACTGGCACCAACGGGCACGCGTCCATACGCACGTTCAATCAAAATTCTAACACCACCATCTTTCTCAAACCTAGTTCCATGTTTCAATCAAACCTCGGTGACTTTGTAGGATTCCGTGACAGCTGCGCACACGGATCGATAGCAGAACTCGGGAATTAGACCGCCGGGCGAGGTACCACAGGTTTGCAGCTACCGTTCATTCATACCAGTGCCATGTCTGTGCTTCCAACCACCTCCTTGCCGTAGTTGAAGTTCGAATCCCAAATGCATAGGAGTACCGAAGGTTGTTTTGGGAAGGTAATGGGAAGGTAATCCGCTGAAAAAACCTTAAAGACTGTCGCCTTCCTTCCTAGAGACGAGCGCGTTGATGTGGAAGTGTCGAGCGCATCAAGAGAATAGGGCCACAGGAATATCGGCGCATCGCATAATCTTTGAAGAACTATATAGCTCACAGAGAGGCGATCGACCAAAGCGATTATAAACTTCCTCCCTTCTTCTTTGTTTCGGCTGGCCTGATATACCCTGTCTTTCGTCGTTACGAGCAACAACGCCCTAGTATTCACGCCCATCCATTCGTTTAATCTCGAACTATCAACTCATCTGAAAATGAACAAATTTGCCACCTCACGATTAATTGTCTTCTGTGCGCTATCTATTTTTAATGTCGCATCGCTCTTGTTGGCTGATGTACCGCTGATTTAGGTCTAGTCACCATATTCGCGCTCGCTGTGCTGGGCATTGACGTGCATTATACGTACATCATCGTCAAAAGCGAGGGCATGATCGTCATCGAAGCCTTGGGAATCGCCTGTGCCGTGCTCACCGTTGTGTCTATGCCAACTATGTATGTCGTCTGCTCGAAAGTCGTGACGTCTGCTCAGTCGCGCTCAATCGTGGATGTCCAGCCTATTCTCATCAACAGGATCGTTTCCGACGACAGTTTTGTTCGAGACTTTGTGGCTCTGCACGTACCACGCAGCGATATACAGTGCTTCTTCGTTTCTCATTAGCTCCCTTCTTCAGCTATCCTCTGGGTTGTCTGGCTCATTACAGCCGCCATCGCATCCAGTCTACGATCATGGACCATGAAGGATTTGGGCTCGAGGGGATGTTCCCAACTTAAGGGTATGATGTTCCCCGTCCTAATTTCGAATCTCAATAAATCTCTCTAGGTGATTTATTCTTGTTATGTGTAGAGCTCCCGGCCATAGAGGGCCTCGCCCATGTTATCTGGCTCTTGAGTACGTATATTCCCGCTCCAGAGTTCGACGACATATCTACTGCTCCCTCCTTTCATCTGATTCTATTATGATCTTCTCTAATCGTTTCCCTTAGTGTTCTCGTACTGTGTTGCCCTCTACACATTCTCGTACAACGCGATTGGAGGAGGGCATCCGAACATTTGGTCAGCCTCCGCCCGCCAATTCCCATACTCCAAACGCTATAACGTAGATTTGACGTCTGATCTCACGATGTACAGCTACAAGCTTCCACCGAGTGCGACCGTTTAATATCCTGAGGCACGCTTCAGTGAGCGTAGTCGGTATGGTTGATGTTACAAGCTTTCGATATCTCCTAGCTCATTGCTATAGTAGATGCGACTTCGTTGCGTTCGCCGCTATCTGCGGCGTTTGCTCCGCCTCGAGGTTCTTTGTATTTCCACTATTAATACACATGAGACACCATTCCTTTGTCGACACTGCCGCCCTCAAAATATCCAGCCTCCACAAGGCCATTCATTCGCGCATTTGCTAAGCGCACCGCCGGAATTGATGAGTGAGGATACGATCATTGTTTTACTTGATTTCATCAGTCGACTTCTTACCACCTGCTTGCGGCGTAGAATTGGAACGTATCCGGTATGTGATATACACAAAATCGCATCCGGTATATTCGTAGCATATCCCATTTATGTAGTTTCCGGGACATTCTGAACGGGGTCCTGGATTCGTTTGATAATTAAGGCCCAGAGGAGCATCTGATGATCATGTAGCCAATCTCCATTGACCCACGTAACCGGGCAGCTGTGGTACGAGTGTTTGCATCTCAGTGTACGGAGCTTTGATCAAACCATCACCCTCCTTAGCCGCCTATCGATTCCTGACACCAAGCCGGAATCAAGAAGCGGACGCTTGGACTACGACTCGCACCCTTGATGGATCAATCAGATCAAGCGAGTCATCACCCTCGTATCCTGACGAAGAACTCCATCTCGACATCATTAAGTTCCTTCCTGAATATGACCATCTCACGATTAGAAAGTCGGGCGCATCAAGGCGATACTCAAGTTGTATTGGTGCATCAGATCTATCCTGCATTTCAACCGCCCTTGCTTCGACAAGTCTGATATTCCCTTCTGCAATCGCGATCAACACCTGGTGTATTCAGACCTCCCTCGCAAACTAACTACATGATGGTTGGCTTCGCAATGCTAAGACTGGCCGTCTTCAGTACGTTCTCTATGATAATTTCATTCATATATTGAATAATAAGGGACTCACCCACACCATTGAATGGACGGTCTTCTCGCTACCATCCTCACTGTCTTCTCCCTTGTTTCCATGTACGCTGTTCACCAGACATTCCGATGAGAAATACTGATGGAATTCTGGATTCTCAGGTTATTTTCGCCAGAGGGATCTTTCCCGAGGACTGTTCTGTTCGAGGTTATCTGCTTCTGTGCGCACCATCAATGAAATCCTACGCTATTGACATCCGCTCAGTGCTGTTCGCCAACTATTCTCTCGGTGATTTGGCTTTTCACTGCAACGCTCTCATCGAGTATACGGAGTCTGATCGAGACTTATTTTGACTGGAAGAGGTGTACTGAATCCCGTCGTATGCCGTCGTTCCATCTTAAATCTCCCACAATGTTCCCCATCTTTCGGCGGTGTTCTTGCAGAACAAGTCTTGCCTGATGACATAGACCTTTGTTCGTCGTAACCGTTCCGTGATTGTTGCTAATAATGTTCTATTTTAGTCATGCCATACACCATCGCACTCTGTATATTCGCGTACAAGGCGGTTGTACGGGGTCATCCGGATGTCTTGTCGGCGTCAGCGAACGAGTTTCCATATCGCCGAACTATCCGTTTGACCTCTGATGGCACAGAAAATGAAGGGAAAGCCTCATCAAGTGCCCGCCTTTGATAGAATACGATGGCGGCAGACAGGTTGAGGCGACTCCAAACCGTGTCATCGGGATATACTCTCCCTGCTACATCATGAGTATTTCTTCGTCATGAACTCCAGTGATAACCTGCGTATTTCATCCGTCTTTTCGCCAACCTTGAAAGCAACTGCGTTACTAGAAACAATTCGGTGGAGCTTGAATCGCCTGAATTTAATGTAAGCCTACCGAATACTTTCTGTCTGTATGTTCTACGCAGTTTAGGAACTAGCGGGAATCGTTACTTGGATCCAGTAGAACCCCTGAGAACCTCCTGGACCTCGTGTATTTCACCTCCCATCGTGCACGCGAATCGTGTGGTTGTTGAACTTGCTCAAGGGGTTTCAGACGAGACAAATGTCGTCAATGACAACTGAAACATAGGTGCTATCGCTACACCCAGTTCCAATACTTCCGCTAAATACGTAGGCAACTTTTGCATAGCGTTCTTCCGATTTTCAGTTTATGAAGGAGACCGGGACTACGACCACCGGCGAGCAACCATGGGTACAAATTACGAGCCCCACTTGTCGCAATTTATAGCGATCACCACCGTCCATACCTGTGCCCAAGTTGCAACTTTGACATCGTGGGAGCCTCGGACCGCCTCATCCCATTGAAATTCTTGAGCGCCTATCATCTATCTCTACCATGTTATTCGCTCAGCAAACTCAAAGCATTGTTGAATTGCTTCCTAGTGATGACCGTCTCGACGTTGAGAACTCGGGCGCATCAAGGGAGGCGATACATCAGCGATATTGACATGTCGTGGAGATTTGGATATGGATACGATATAAAGTATCTACAGGCCGAAATCCCAATTCACTCGAGCAAGTAACGAGCCCTCCTCCATCTTCTTCACTTTTTCTTTCGGCAGGCCTATTCTTCCTTTTGTTCCATCGTTGCGAGCAACGACACGTTCATTTTGGATTCTAACCTTCGCCCACCTACTGATTTTATCGTAACACTCGCGTCACAATGGCCGGTTTTGCTATCCCGCGATTGATCCTTTTCGGTGCGTTCTCAAATATTTGGCATTGATATGCCCATATTTACGGTGAAAACAGGTCTGGTTACTGTATTCGCATTTGTTGTGCTCGGTTTGGACGCGCATTTCACCAGCATCGCTGTGAAATCGGGAGCCGTCGTTCCTCTCGAGGGCATGGGACTCGCCACTGCTCTCTTCACCATCTTGTCCGTCCCAGCTATGTATGTCGTCCAATCTTATTAATTCGATCAATTTTATTGACGGATTGACAGGACGTTCTCGCCAAAAGGATCTTTCCCAACGACAGTCTTGTTCGAGATTATTTGGCTCTGTGAGTTCGTTCAACAATGCAATGTGATTTCGCTGATCGTTCCTCATCAGCTATTCTCTGGATTTTTTGGCTTACCACCGCCGCGCTCTCATCTAGTTTTCGGATGCAGATCATGAAGGAGGCCCATCTGGAGGGATGCGCCAAACTCACTGGTATGGTTCGTTCTGACGGCTCTGAATTGGGCCAACGCCTTTTCATCGCAGGTGATAACTTGTCTATATGTACGGAAATCCCAGCCATCGAAGGCCTCTCCTATGTAAACTGGCTCTTGAGTGCGTATATCTCCTCAGTATGTAATCCTCCCACACCCCACCTTCCCCGATGGCCTTCGTGGAGAAGTCGTGTCACGCGCCCGAACACGGAGTTCGATGACATACTCGCTCATTCCTCCTTCTAGGCTTTCCGTTATGATCCTATCTAACGACGTCCCTTAGTCATGTTCTACACTGTCGCCCTGAGCGTCTTTTTGTACCAAGCGCGCGACCGCGGACATCCCAACGTGTGGTCAGCTTCAGCCAGCGAATTCCCATACTCGACTTCTAATAGCTCGGCGTACAAGAACGAGCTCGCATCAAATACCAGAGTTTAATGCGCTGTGATGGGTACAAACCGTTTGAGGCGGGTTCCAAGGGTCGAAGGAGAATGTGAACCCGCGGACCGATTCCTGCGGCGCAGGTGAAGGAGGTCACCGAGTATCTCTATCTCCTCCTCGTCCCCGTCCCGTCCCCCCACGGCTAAGAGATACTCTATTGTACTAAACATATCCTTCTTAATCATGTGGGTTCTAGAATGAATGAAGAACACGTTCTTGCCGGGTCTATTGAATTAGAGTGGCTTCTATTGTTTTTAGACATGACTAGGACGACTGCAGACAGGACTCGAGCTCGGATCCGGACCCAGCACGCTAATTTCATCGGCGATAGCGTTGCCCAAGTTGTGATGGGTAGTCAGCAAGTAGGTTCAGCCGCACCACTAGCGTGTAAACGCTCGGAACATAAATATAGCATGACCCACTCCGCGATTCCGAAAGTCCCCTATTCTCTCTACACATTGCGTGTCCCCTCTCCAAACGCTGGTCATCACCATCATGCGGCACTATCTGGCAAAAGTTTACAGCGCTCCGCGTCATCCTGACGCGGGTGCTGACAAGGGGGCGGTTTTGCTCAAGGTTGAGTCAAGAATCACTGCTACTGTGCTCATCCATGGACATGAATGGTTCGATGAACGCTCGTTCGCTTGGTCTTCATGATACCCTGCCGTGTAAGTGCTCCAGCCCCCCAGAGCTGCATCGAGGCCAACTCATGAATTTCTGCAGCCGCCTAATGTCCTATCAAATTTGTGGTTACCCTTGGTTGCATCTTGGATTACGGAGCGATGAAGAGAAGGATCGAGAAGACTTCCGCGATTCTCGCGTGACGTGATCCCGCTTCGGCTGACTCTTCGTGTAGGCCCCTGACCATACTTAAGGAGGCTCCCAACCTTCGGATAGCGTCAGCATCTCCTGCTCTGCCAGCCTCCCATCGCATATCCGTAAGTCGAGCCCTATATAACATGCGCAGTCAATCCGAATTCCTATCCAGAACTTCCTCCACCTCACACACTCTACTCACAAACAATGGCATTCTTCGGCGTATTCAGATGGTTTATTCTTGGTATGTGTATCTGCCCGCGCTCGGAACATCGACGAGTATGCTTACCATTCCACAGTCCTCGTCCTCATGTTGGCCATCTCCACGCTCGGAGTGGCCGGGCACTTCACCCATCTCCTGCATCGCAGCGGCGGATACATTCCTCTCGAGGGATTATCTCTTGCCACGGCTGCACTTACCGTTTTGACGCTCCCTATTATGTAAGTTGTCCATCAATCGCACATGCACGAGGTTGACACCTTGATCAGGCTCCTCTCTGATCTCATCGCCCGACGGGCGTATTTCTCTCGAGTCAACTGGGATCTGTCGTGGTTGTGTAAGTCTGACACGCTCCGTGGCCTCTCACAGAGACTGACCGCGCCTCAGTCGTTCTTTGGGCCCTGTGGTTGTCATCCGCCGCCCTAGCCAGCCACAATCGGCTCGATCGTTACTCGGGCAGCTGCCGTTTCCTTTGTAAGTCTTCAGAGACAGGAAAGTGACCAATTGTCTAATCTCTACGCAGCTTTTTCTGGCCCAACCATCTGCAGAGAGTTGCGCGCCATCGAAGGTTTATCCTACGCCAGCTGGATCTTACGTGAGTACTTGCCATGATAATACGAGTTCTCATCTCATCACATCATCATCCAGTTATGATCTACACCTTCGCCGTCTTCATTTCCGCCGTGACGTCGCACTCTCGTGGACATCGTGGCGTATGGCAATCCGCCTCTCGTGGGCTTCCGTATACTTCCGAATTCGATGATCGTCAACGCGGCAACGTCGTCACTACTGCGCCCGCGACTGGCGTCCCTCCTATGACCCAGACGTAGCCCACCGTCTAAAATATATAGACGACGTCAACGACCCATTGTCTGCAGTCATGTTCCAACTTCATTTTTACGACGCCCTCGACTTGTATTACATTCAGTACTTCCATTTCACGCTACCATTTATGTCACCCATGTCCTATCATATATCTCCTTATAATATATTTTGACGAACGAACACACCCATTGAAGCCCTCAATGAGCCATCGCTCATAGGCATTGAGCACCTGGAACGTGATATTCCTCTCAGAATCTGCAGTCCCGCCATACCTGCTGAAGGGCGATTGGTGGAACAAGCCTTGACTATAAATACATACACGCGCAACAAGAGTAGGTAATGAAGACACTATCAAGTCGCCAGAGGTGTACTGAACAGCGTAGTCCAAAATGCCATCGCCTTCGAGTGAATCTCTGGCCTCACTTCAGGTTCGTGGCTGTATACAATGAGGAATGCGGGGCGAATCGCATCGTTATCATACACGACTGTCTCTTCGTAGTTCAGATCCGCGCCTGGGAGTCCGACCACCTAAATCGTCCCGTTCGTCATGAAGAATCTGGAAGGAGCGAAGGAGGAGAATCTTCACTCACGGAATGGTAACCTGGGGGAGGTTCGGTGAGATGTATCGCGTTCGTTTTGCGTATACATGGGTTCCCGAGGATGACGCGATTGACCAGCATAACACGGTAGTGCGAGTTGCTGGCGATGTTGGATACGTAGTCATCTGCTTCTAAAGGATGCGTCAACCGTCTGTATATTGGAAGATGCGGGGTTTGTCACGTACTGGATGAGCATGAGGACGTGTAGATCCCGGTACCGAATCTACGTAATCCATGAGACGAGTATCACGGAGGGAAGATCGGCGTATTTACCTCTTGAACCTGTTCTTCGAGCCTAGCGACGCGAGTCAGTGGAAGTACGCGCTAAGCACGAGATTCGACATACCACACTTCGCTATGTCGTAAGAACCTCTCAGGACGGAACAAAGGAAACACTCCGGCAACGAGCAAAGCATGACATTCCCCTTCTCGTCCCCAATCTGACACCGTCTATTTGTCCCATGGAACATAAGACTCTCGTTCCCCGGCAGAGGCTTGAGCGTCGTACTCGTCAGCTGCGAGTCGATGAGTGCGCTAGAAGGATGTCACCCATGTATCAGCGATACCGTTGCAAGCGGGGCACCGAAGGAGAGATGCTGAGATGCTACTCACCGGTATTCGCGAAATGGCTTGAGTGATTGTTCTGGGAAGACGACTTTGAATATCCGGTGAACCTCCGGCTGTGGCTTATTGGGATGTTTCCAACCCGTATGGAAATAACGCTCCACTACGGGGATTCGGTAGCAACGGGAATCTCATACATGGTACATCAGCATAAGCAGGACTCACAATGAGCGTACGTATGGTCCCCCTCCTTCATTGCAACCAAACGAGTCCGTTTGTTCGAACCTATGAAGGGGTGGTTTGCCTGCAGTTCGTCGAAGAGTTCGTCAAACATGGTGATGGATCACGGCCGTAGTAGTGATGATCACGAGAGTAGAAAGAATATGGTGGAAAGATACATCCATCCAGCGCTATGAGAATATATAGCGGGCCTCATGTTGGGCATGGCGCGACCTGTAGTGCGCTGTGCAGCACCAGCCGGCTTGATGAGCAATGAGGTTGGCCCTGTAACGTGTAAATCAGCCTCACGGCGCAGGCATTGTGATCGAAAAGGCCACATACTAGTAAATGAACTGCCGAGACAATACGTTTCAAAGACAAGCGGGCCATTCGACGACAAGCACGGTGAGCGTGATGGACATGGTGAAGTTGTGAAACTGAAAGTTTGAAGTCCGAGATCACGCCTCTGACTCCTATTGCCCCTATGTCCCTCTGTCTGTACGCCGCTGCCTTCCATTATGTTGCGCGAGTATCCTATTGTACCAGTAGTGTACTAATAAGCACGGGTTTGTATTCACATTGAAAGGAATTCATTTGCTTGAACGGCCTTCGTTCGTCGTCGATGCTGTAAACAATCAGATGGATAGAGGTATCCCGTCGATCTGATAGCCAACCACGTCTTCATAGTTGATATCAACACCGGGAATTCCAACAATCTACTTACAGCAATCCGATTTGAAGCCGTTAGTGTATTCTAGATCGTTTTATGAATGGTACTAACGGAGGCATTACCTCAAGGGACTCTACTTGATCGATTGTGTTCGTATTAGGGTAATAAGGAGTACCAAGGACGATGTTGGTGAAAGCGACGCGACATTCAGAGTCGTTACTCGTGACGTTTTCAATATAATCGTCTGCTACAAAAGGAGTTCAGAGTAAGCCACGACGGGTAAAGCGGTGATATTGCACGTACTATATGAGCAAGGAGTTGTATAGAACCTTGGGCCGAATCAACATGAGATGTAGGCACAACATGGCTATTATGTGCACGCGCCGGCACGAAGAACAACATATACCTCGTAAAGCTGCCGTGAGTCCCTGAAGCAAATGTGAGTAAGCAGTTGGTAGTACAATTTGGAGTGATCGACCGTACCGAATTTCCCAATGTCGAAGGATTCCTTCGAGAACACATTTACGGAGAGATTCGAAGAGGAGTATCTATCGCGGACGATTGTAACCTTGAATTTGGCGGAACTAAATTCCGCGCGGTAGAAAGATGATTTACGATCAATAGATAGTATGAAAGCCGATACTTAACTGATAGTCGCCAAAGGATGGCGCTACATGGCGTAGAAAGACAATCTTGAATATCCGATGAACTTGGAGTTCGGCTTGTTGGGATGCTTCCAGCTCGCGAGGCAGGAACCGCGCACTGAACATATTTAACAGCGGTAGAGATGTCATTGAGACCAAGAACAGGGCTAAAGGAAGCATCGTTGTTGTCGGTTCAATCTCCCTTTCTCAGTGCAAATAATCGAGCTTGGTCACCGGAATCTGGGACATCTGCCCACTAAGCAAACAGTACCAGCACGATACATTTATCCTTCAGCCTGAGACAGGCATTATTAGTTAAGGTCCGACGAATTGGTCCCGTGCGCATGTCGATGAACCTCGCGTTATAAGCATTGGGATTTTGAGGGATATGTTTGAGTTTGAAAGCCCCTCGGCGGTGGCGATGGAAGCAGGAGTAAATTAGCGCCCAGTGGGCTTCCTCCGAGCGACGATCACAACATCTCCGAGTCTAATCTTCATGCTCTCTCCGCTTGCAGGAACTAGAAAAGACTCCTGTATCTGATACACCGTCTCGTCTCCTGATTGAAAATGCATTGTGCACGAGGACGACTCACCCCAGATCGCCCCATCAGCCTCATGTTCGGTTTGGCAGCAGTATAACATTCTTCTCGATTTGCGCAGCAGCCAGTAGAATCGTCTTTCCGACCAGCACAGCGTTCCAAATATCTCCCAATACCTGACCCTTGCGCTATGTCTCATTCGGTGAAAATGCCTATCGCCATCATCACGTCGCCCGCTGGCGCCACAACGGCTCTCCCGCAGATGCAAACGATCTTGTCGCCGACTTCCTCCAAATCCAATCAAACGTTCCAATATCGCGTCGAAGAGCGTAGAAGGACCGTGTTCATCAAGAGCGATACACCTCCCAGTCAGTGGGACGCCGGGACCGTTCAAGAGATCATCAAATTAGCCGATATCCAGGAGGGAGAGGCAGTACACGTCCAAGAACAACAGCAGGGCCGACTTTCACCCCCAAACTCCTCGCGGCGCACTCAGAGCATGACGGATAAGGAGTATCTGATATTCGAAGAAGAAGCGAGCCCACAGCAAACTCGGAGTGAAGGGGAGAGGGACGTTCGGAAGTCGACGTATCTTAGACGCCCGGGACCGAAGAGTGAGTCGGCGTTGCGCGGCTCGGTCTTCATGCGGTCAGACAGCCCATCCAACAACTCATCCAAGAGAAGATCGCGTCCCCGGATCCTCTTCTACCATAAGCAAGACCCTCATTACGGGTTCACCAATTTCTCCGCCCATCCAGTGATGTACGGTGGAAAGAAGTACCCCACGAGCGAGCATCTTTTCCAGTCTTTCAAGGTACGTTCCATTTCTTTCTTTGCCCTACACTCGAAGTGATTCGGTTCCAGTTCCAAGGCCATAGACCCGGACTCGCTGAACATATCCGGACGTGCTCAGAGCGACCGAGCGTTGCCTTCTCTGAAGCCCGTAGATTTCAACCAGAAGCTCGACGTGACTGGCTGCAAGTCAACATCGAGATGGTAAGTTTTCTCTCCTCCCTCTCCTGACAGGCCTTGAGCTAAGTTCCGACGTCTGATTAGATGGACACGGCTATCTTCCACAAGTTCCAGCAACACGAGGACCTGAAGCAGGAGCTTCTTTCAACGGGCGACGCTGAGCTCGTAGAGGTAAGCTGCAATCGATCCCAATATCCTCTCCCAAAGTTTGATGTTTTCGATATAGGACTCCGATAAAGACGCCTTCTGGGGAGTAGGCGCAGACGGTAGAGGCCGCAACGAGCTTGGTAAGGCGTTGGAGAGGCTACGAGACAAACTCCGCGCGATGAAGGCGTGTTGATCATCGCCATCCATCCATCCCAGTATCTGATGAATTCGGAAGGAAGCATGGTTCCGTCACTTCTATTGTACACCTTTGTTTCGATAATCTATCATTGTTTCGCCGCCTCGAGGATTGATGATTGATGTCACGCTTTCTTAGGTTTGAGCCTTCAGAGGGCTCGCACGCGGGCCATGTGTGAATGGTACCATGAATTTAACGCGAGGCCAGTCATTGTATCCATCGAGCCTCATGTTAGATCGCGAAACCCCCAGAATGCAGAGGACACGATGCGTACCTATAAAGACCCCTCCTTTCTCCAGCTTATCACAGAATCGCAGATAGAACACATCTTGTCGACAAGAATGGCTACCCGCATGAAAACCACTAAGCCTGCCCCGAATACGACCAACGCCGCAACCTCGCTGTGCGATGTACGCTATGTTTTTCTTCGCTGTGTTTCTGCTTAATCCGACCACCCTTTAGTATTGCCGCCAGAAGCCCAAGTTCGGAGGATATCAATACTGTTCGAAGACATGCGCTAAGCAAATCGCGACGCTGTGCAATGTAAGATATATCGCTCGTTCAATCCTTTGTAGTCGCTGATCTCGGTTTACAGCAATGTCATAAGAAACCCAAATTCGCCAACTTCGAGTACTGTGGAAAGAATTGCGCTGCTGCCGCCGGCGCCAACGGAGCCGTGCCTACTCGCAACGTATCCGCTACGGCCAGTGCTGGAAGCTTTCCATCGAAAGGAGGGAAGCCTCCTACGAAGGGCCCCTCGAACTCGTCGAACGCAGCTATCACGATCAATCCCGCCCAGATCGCCCGTACGTCCTATCTTCGAGCTACTTGGGGCACTCTCCTTACTCTCCTTCTCCCCCTACTAGAACTCGTCGCGCAGCAGATGCCCCAGGTTCAAGCTCTGTTGGCCACTGCCGCTGCTGGAGCAGCTGGCGCCGCTTTGGCCTCTGCCGTCGGTGTTGGTGGAGGACCGGGGCCTGGACCCGCTCCACGACCTAGCAACGTTCCAGTAGCTCAATCTCATCCTCGAGGCAACCAACCTATCCCTGCCGTCCCCGCAGCTGCAGCACCTCGGGCTCCGGCCAAAGCGTCCGTCAATAACCCTTTTATCAACAATCCCAACATCAAAACTTCAGCTGTGCCTGCCATGCCCGCCCTCGATCCTGACGATGAAGACTCAGAATCGGACATGGATCCAGATGAGATGGACGACCTCCCTGAGTGCCTTCTACCAGGATGCGAGAAGCCCGTTCATGTGGATGCGAACGGCGCGAAAGCGAGTGAATATTGTTCAAAGAAGCATCGGGAGTAAGTCGCTATTGCTTTGTCAGGTTTTTAAGGAGACTAACCGAGTTTCCAGGGAGGCAGTCGCGGATGGTCTCGTCCCAGGTTGCATTATGTGTCTTACGAAGCCTCAGAGCGGTGCCGACTATTTCTGCAGTAGGGCATGTAAGGAAGAGGCAATGAACAAGGCTGCAGGACTGAGCACTTGATATACCCGGCCATTACAACTTACAACCTACGAGCTTCTTTTCAATGTAAACGTACTATCTATTAGATTCATTCCCAGTTCCACAAGTTTTGAGGCGCCGCCTAGGCGCTTATTTGCAACTTCACAAGAACCTTTCGTAAGTTTGCGGTCGTCTGACATGCTTGTAGCGATAGCTGACCGTACGACGCATATTCACTTTAATTTCGGAACTACATGCTTCTAGATACTTCTTGAAGATGAAAATCTAGCGAAATGACCGGTAGTTTGTCCTGAACGCATGCTGCAAGTGCTGCTAGAACCCACGCTTACCTTGCCCATCTCTCGCACCGTACCATGATGCAATAACGCAGGTAAGCTGGATAGACGGAAAAGAGACACCATCTCGCCATTTCTATCCCCCGTTCCATATCGTCTTTCACTCTTGTATATCTCGTTTTGCAATGACCGCAGCTCGAAGTGCACGTTTTTCAAAGGCCGTCTCTGGGGTCACTGCTTGCATTATCGCTATCTTGGCTATTTTGTATCTGTGTGCAGTGTACTGGTCTTATAGACTCCTCCTTCGCGCTCCGAGACCTTTGAACAAGGCCATCGGAGTCAAACTGCAACGTTATGCGCCAGGTGAGCCGCCCTACGGCCTTATTATTCACCTTATATTATTAGATATGGCTGACTTTATGGCAATAGTCGTGTACGGGTTTCTGGTATTCTCCAGCCTAGCTGAGGTATGTCTACTATATCATTTGAAAACGATTGAGTGCGACCCTTCTTTAGCTAGGCGTGTCGAGCTGGCTCTTGTCACAGTACAGGTTCAATCATAATGCACCGAACGACACCATAGTAACAAGCCTCGGCCTCTTGATGTACGCCAAATTCATCCTAATATTTGACAGTCTTTACCACGTCCTGATATCACTATATCCTTAGATTTTGCTCCTGCTGGACCGCCATCACTGGGGGCGTCTTTACGGTTTTATTCATACACCCAGTCTGGTCCACAACTCCATGGGCCTCGCTCGGAGTACAAGGTCTCTGGGTCATATCAACTTGGGCGTTTTGGGTCGCTGGAGCGGCCTTAACTAACTCGGCTCTCCCCGCCCTCTTTTCCCGAGGCATTTGCTACGGCCTCGTGTATTGTAAGCACATTCAAACGCTGTTCGGTGAGTGGCGCATCAGATGTGTTCCGTCCGGCCTCGCTGAATGCTTTGTAGCGTTGTCTGTCCTGGAACTGTAAGTGACGCGTTTCACCTGTTCAACACGAGTTAACGAAATGTGTTAGCCTCGTGCTAGCGTCCGGTATGGCTACAGTCATGTGGTTAGCCTGGCATTCTACTCGCCAGATCTTGCTTTCGGCTCCTGCCAATTGATTAGCTTCATTGTTTTCATGCCTTTTGCTTTTGAACATCGAACATTTGTACAGCATGCGTTCTATTGACAATCTTCCGCTCCATCTATGTACTGCTTTCTACGATACGATTCCAACTGCCTTTGAAAGGACAGATATATAATAAAGGTTCCTGAGATCCATGTTCGGAGGGATTAAATACGCAAAGGTGATATTCGGGATATAAATACAATAGTTTAGGGCTCGTACATGACGAGGAAAGATGGACGGATGGCATCATTCGTATAGACGACCAGTTCGTCGTAGTTTAGGCTACCTCCCTTCTCCGCCAAGACCTGTCCCATAGATAAGAACAAAGAGCAGGAGGTGGATACATGACGCACCGAATCGAAGCCAGCTGGAGGAGTTTGCAAGGATGTGTTGTCGTGCAGCATCTTGCATCCTTTTCCGACAACAACTTTGTTCAAAAGCATGGCTTTCAAGCTCGACTTGCAATCGTTAGAAGAGTAGTCGTTCGACCTATGATACGATTCGTTAGAGAAGGATGAACAAATTTGTAAACTCCACCATACTTGGAAGACGTCGAAGACGTATAAATCCCTCTTCCAAACCTTGATAAAGGCGGTCAGCAACGGGTAAAGAAATTCAATAAACGAGAATTTACCTTCCCCATCCCGTCTTCTTACCGAACAAACGTAATTCGTACGACGTCTTGACGATACAGCACAAAGAACAAGTCGTCGACGAGCAGAATGCAGTCTGTCCAGGATCGCCAAGATTGCATTCTCGACGCGTCCCGTGCCAGCGGCGGTTCTCGTTTCCAGCGGATCTCCCCGAGGCCGCGAACTGTCCACGAGTCTCCACGCCTGCGCTGCGAGAGCAGAAAAAGGTTTGAGGGCACAGATAAATTTAACAAATACGATTCTCCGTACCGGTAAGCGTTGTAATTGGCAAGGGATGCCGGGGTAGACATGATCTTATACACATGTTTGACAGGTGGGCAGGCAGTGCCAGCATGACGCCACGATGTCTTGAATTGCTCCGCGACTATATCACAATCCCATCAGTATACAGTGCAATCCGGACTCGACGCGAAACGTACCGCTCTTGAAAGTAACGTGTCCTTGGGGCACCTCGAGTATGATGGGTCCTTGTGACTCAGCATCGTCGCTACAGGTCTTGCCGCAGAAGTGGGATCCAGGTTGCTTCGGGGCTTGTAGGCAGAGGATGCATATCGTCTCTACGAGGCTAGAAACAACCGATCAGGTCGTGATTTGGATCATTCAGACAGGCAATACAACACACGTCTTATGTGCTAGGGAGCAGAACTCGCTCTGAGTACCATTCGAAGTAGTATAAGTCGGCTTCTGACAGCCTGGCGCCCGACAGATACCTGGGAAGAGAATTGAATAAGCATGGTCTTCCTGCACGAACAAACGGACTTTTACCGCCACCGCCGTTCGCCTTCTTTGCGCAGGCCTTGCCACAGAACGGATGCGTCTTGTTGCCATCGTTATACTTCGGGCGAATGTGACACACCTGATTCATTTGCTCATGAATCAATACGCAGCTAGGAATGGGGATTTGTCAACGTACATCGCAGTTCGCGGAGGCTCCGTGGGTTCCGGAATGCCCGTTCGTTCCATTGGTCGCGCTGCGACTGTTCTTGGATTTATTGGCGCATCCTTTGCTACAGTAAGGATGGGTCTTCGTGCCGTCGTTATACTTCGGTTTGATATGACACGTCTGAACAAGGAGATTCAGAGACACCACCGTCGATACGTGGAATGACTTACTTCGCAAAAGTTTGAGGCACTATTATGCGGTGGGGTAGTGGCGATTCCGGCGCTGCTGTTTATCGAACCGGGAGGTGCGGGGATGTTCATGGGAGCAGACGGCGTCGAAGTAGGCGCAGAAGTCTGAGTTCCGCTGGACGCCATAGACGTGAACGACGGAAGAGATTGCTGAAGACTATGCAAGCCGGGGTGGGTGGAGGCCATAGTAGATAGCAATGACACCGCTAGAGGGATTGCTGAGGCCATTAAGATTCAGACGAAAGGCGTTCGAACCTCGTGGAGGAATAGAAAATGATTATAGTGGAGGGACGAAATATCACAGCCTGCACCGGAATTCAATTCTTATATCGATGGCGAGTACCGACCTCTTGTGGGGCAGGGGTAGGCGTGTTGGCCTCGTGCTTATCACGTCTAGGGCAGAGCTTTGAGTGATGGTGACCGTTTTCCGCGAGGCGGAGCCTATAAACGTGGCGACGAAACACTTGCCTTCCGGTATTTACACCTTGACCTTGACCTTTATTAGCGGGACCATCCTCGCCTTTCTCTTCATGCCTTCTTTCGTAAAGAACCTTGTCCACTGGAATATTCAGAAAGTTCAGATGCCTATCCAACCACCCGACGACCTATGTGAAGTACGTACCCGCGCTTTGATTATCTCTGGATGCAGAACGCTAACGTGATTGAATAGATATGTGGTATTAAGCCCAAGTTCGTGGAAGGGGGAGTCAAACATCCGTATTGCAGCAGGAGCTGCGCACGAAACGGGGGACAAGGTCCGAGCTTGAGTGCATGTGCCCTTCATTCTTGCCGTGCGACAGGCAAGCCGGCCTTCATGGGTTTCTGTTCAGAAAAGCACGCTAGGTGAGCAGAGCCTTCGAAAGCCAACCTTCGTTTATACTGAGGATATGTCCGACAAAGGGATGGCGTACGTGCTGGCCAAGTGAAAGGGTGTGATTCGTGTCAGATACAACCAAGGAGCGCTGGGAGCACCCTATGCATTGGGTGCGAAAGACATTCTCGCTCGGGACCGCGAATGAAGGAACTGGCGTTGGACAGTCAGGCCTTCAAGACTTGTACGTCGTCCATGGTTTGACGGAGACTTCGGCGGCTAGCTAACGTATTCAAAGTGAGAGACCATTTTACGGGATCCTGGTCGTCCAGAGAAGCGGCGTCGCTGTCCGTCGAGAAGGTTTACGAGATTACAGCCAGCAGGGATGTGCGAACCAGACACGACGCTTATCGGTAAGCAGCCACCGGAAATGAGACGAACGTCTTATAAACGTCAAGCCCTGTAGAACCTCGCATCCAGTGTCCGAGCAAATCCGAGTTTATCACAGTAGTCAGTGTATCTGCGACCTGGGTACGAAGGGCCCTGTCCTCTGCGATTTCCGATCGTGCGGGATATGCAACATCATCAAGTCGTCTTCAATCGTTGGCCTTCGGCGTTGCTTGCAATAACGGACGGTACGTTCACGTCTACCGTGCAGCGCTGCTCCTAATCATTCGCCGCAGGTTCGGCGACGGGATATATTCCTACAGAAACTCGAGTTTAGCAGACCGCTTTTCTACAAGCTGCACGACCTCCCCATACCGCGTGATGATTGCCTGCGACGTGGTTATCGAGCCAGGGCAGTCCCGGTGGTTCGCAGTTGGTGAGTCTATCATCCCTCTTCTCGCTGCGAGATCGCCAACCGGTTCGTAAATCATCCCAGAGTCCGAACGAGGAATCCATCTTCGTGGCTTCGGCTGATGCCATCATCCCGAGATACGTCGTGATGTATGTCAAACACTGAAGAAGAACGACAACTGTATGTCTGGCCGCGTGCTTGTTTTATTACTCTAGAATGTTATTTATCTTGTCGGAGAGAGAGGATCCATGATGATAATACCGAGACGTTTCAGTCTGGAATTAAACCTCGGGGATGAAGCGAGACCGTGTACATTCAGGCGCAGTAGCGTGATTCGAAATATTGTCGGTCGACGTAGAGATACTTCGGAAAACTTCCAGCATGAAGGATGAAAATGCAATACAGAGTCAACAGCATGTAAGCGCGCGGGCGGGCAGAAT